>CM062243.1:30162206-30560479 GCA_031216285.1 Syzygium syzygioides | reverse complement strand
ATGTTTTTTTTTTGATAACTAGGGGGAACCCTTGATGTGTTTTTTTTTTATAATCCAGGGAACCCCTCACGGCTGACAGCCGGGGAGTAAACCCTGAGGGCGACACGTGAAGGGGAACCCTTGATGTTAATTCTTTCTGATTTCATAAATTTTTTTCTTTTGTTTTTTTGGTGGGGGTGTGTATTGCAGGGCAAAGGTATATGGATGGCCAAACACGTACGTATTCACGAAGGCAATGGGAGAGATGCTGGTGGGGGAATTGAAGGGGGATATGTCCGTTGTCATCATCCGCCCAGCCATCGTCACCAGCACTTACAAAGAACCCTTCCCTGGTTGGGCTGAAGGAGTCAGGTTTGAAACCTAATTAATTACCCACTTAATCCTCGTGATTAACGTTAACTCTCGCAAGCGAGCATGATTAGCAGCAAATGTTGGTTTTCTCTTCTTTCGTTTAACGGCAATCTGTTGGTTGCAGAACCGTGGACAGCCTACTCGTGGGCTACGCCACCGGGAAACTGACGTGCTTTCTCGGCGACATCAATGGGGTCGTGGACATGGTGAGTCACGTGATCGATCGTTCGATTTCACCAATTGTCGTCACGCACACGTCGCGTATTATGCTTGTACCTATGGATGCTAACTCGATGTTTGCTATTTGAGCGTCGCATGAACATCAGAAGCTCGATGGTGAGAGATATGCATACGGGTCGGAATGTTATTGGGTGCTAATGGGACACTAACACGACATACGACGTATCGATGCAACTTTGGTGATAAGAAAAATTAAGCGAAATAAGGATACGGGTTTCCTTAAATGGACCTAACTCGACTAGGACTTGACTTTATTAGATGGAACCTCACGAGGACGGACCTTCCAAGGCCCATGATTTCATGAAAAGAGATTGGATGGACCGGGTTGGTGTTACGGTCACGGACGCCCCACGTACAGACTCGACTGTACATTGCTTTTGCATTTGCAAGACAAAATCACATTAGATACCGAGCCGTCACTTAGCATCTGAAACTTGGTACTCCTTATATGGTAGTGGCATTCATGTCTTAAAGAGACTAACCATAAGTACGTATCCATCGGATGGCTTTGCAGATACCGGCGGACATGGTGGTGAACTCGATGATGGTGGCGATGGTGGCGCATGCGAATCGACCGCCCGCCAACGCGATTTATCAGGTGGGATCATCGGTCAGGAACCCAGTACAATACTCGAGCCTTCAGGACTACGGGCTGCGCTACTTCACCCAGAACCCATGGAGGAACAAGGATGGGAAGCCCATCAAAGTCGGCAAGGTCACTGTGTTGAAGAGCATGGCTAGCTTCCGTAGATACATGGCCATCCGTTATCTGATGTGGTTAAAGGTAAACTCCTCCTCAATTAGGGAACTACAAGCCGTTGCCCCGTCTCAATCGACAGGTTACATCTACATCTCACTAACATTACGCGGTAATTACAGGGATTGGAATTGGTAAACACGGCATTCTGCCATTCTTTCAATGACACATGCAGCAATCTCAACCGGAAGCTCCAGTTCGTAATGCGGCTCGTAGAGCTTTACAGACCTTATCTATTCTTCAAGGGCATGTACGTTTTCTATTTATTTACTATTTATCGTATTTATGTATTTTCGGGACGAGAAAACTTATTCATTACCCGGTTTTTTCGTCCTTTTTATTTTTTATAGTTTCGTTTCTGGTTTGTATGCAGCTTCGACGATACGAACACGGAGAAGTTGAGAGTAGCAGCGAGAGAGAGTGGAAGCGTAGAGACCGACCTGTTTTACTTTGACCCCAAGTGTATAGACTGGGAAGGCTACGCCATGAACACTCACATCCCCGGAGTTGTTAAATACGTCTTCAAATGATTCTTCCCCGAAACGACGTTGTTCAACAAGTCGCACGCGATTCATTCGCGTTCCTCAATTCAAAAAAGAAATTTACGTATTAATGTTGTTTGTTTCGCAAAGCGATTCGTTGTGTGTTGTTTGTCAAACTACGGTCGTGTCCATTTGTGCGTAGCTTGTCCAAGAATCATCAACCAAATGTACTCAACGATGGACTATATTCTTACTTGTTTCCGCATTTGATTCTTTATGATATTCGGTTACTGATGAATGATGATTGTCTCGGTTCGATATATTGAGTTATTTGAAAAGTTAATTGACTTAAGACCTGTCGAGACCGCATTTTATTAAGACTTTTGGGACCATATACAATCCAGTTGGGAAAATTATCCAAAAAATCCTCAATCAATTGCACTTTTACCAATTCAATTCTAGATCTTTTAATATTGCCGATTGAGTCCTAAACATTTTCACGTTTTGTCGATTGAGTCTATTCGGCTAACGTGAATGCCGATTATCCTATGTGGCACGGCCAACGAGAGCTGAATTAGCAATTCAGTCGTGGATGATAATTGTCCTAGAATTTAGGATTGAATTGGTAAAATTGTAATAGGTTTAAAATTTTTTTTGACAATTTTCCCCAATCCGATTCAAAACTATTTGGGTTATCTGCTTTATGTGAATCTAACGAGTTAGACTTTAAATATAAGTCCGCTACCCATTTTATCATAGTACCATTACCCGTGCTCATAATTAATATTGTTAGTACATATAAATATATTATATATTTTTCTTTATTCCAACGATGTTTGATATCTTTGTTCGGGGATTTTGTAGAAAACCCATTATTCCATTGGATCATGTTGTGGATTTATCTCTCGCGAGATCCTATGATATCGATGGTATGGAAAAAGAAATATCGAAAAAGGACGATTCTATTGTTCCATTAAAAAAGATAATTTATTCATTTCAGTAGATTTCTTAAAAAAAAATCGATAAGTGGAAAGAAATTATTGGTAAAAAAAGTACGGTTGCTTGATTTTTTGTGTTACTGATCAGTATATCACCGAAACTTTTGTGAAATAACAAAATCTTTTTAATAAGGATTAATACAAAAAATCTCAAACTGATACACATGCGACAAAAAAATCCCAAACTAATTTTTGACCATAAAAATCCTCAAATTGGTACACCCGTGACATATTTATTCTAAACAAATTTTTTAACTACCAAAAACCCCAACTTGATACATTTGTGGCAAATTTATCTTCCGTTAAATTATATTAATATAACAAAAATTCACAAAATGGTACATCAGTGATAGACAGAGGTTAAAACCCCAAACTGGTACACTCGTCAACTATCACGTATCATCTAACTCAGAAATTTGACGGTAAAAGTTAATGGAAACTAGCAGAGAGTAAAATTATTACAAGTGTACGGTTTAGGATTTTTCGTGATAATAAACCTTTTAATAACCACAGAGTTTGCCCTCAAGTTAGTTTTTTTTATTCAACTATCATGAAGATCAAATTGTTATCTTCATGCTTAATTTCTACCGGGATTTTTAGGACATGATAAATCTCACAATCAGCTCGCCGATGCTCTTTGTTACTTCAACACACAGAACAAGAAAATTCCACATCGAAGGAAAAAAGAATTTTTTTACAGTGGAAGCATTAGATGATTAACATATGCACATTGGTTTGCAAAATTAAGTGTATAAACAATTGAGCTAGCAAGGTGCATCACTTTTCGTACTTCAATGGCCAAGCAGTGAGAGATGCTCGCAGACTGATTGATCAAAATTCAGTGGACAGCCAATCGCTATCAGCTATCAACTACTCCACAGTTCCAACCACTCCACACACGAGGCATCTCCTGACGTAATCACTCGTTTGATCTATCAAAATGAGTTATAAATTTATTTTTTAATTTATATTTAATGGGTTGAGTGGTTATATATATTAGTGATACTCGGTAAATGACTAATTGGATCATAAATGGATTTAGAATAATAAAATCTACTATATTACATAGGTTCATAATTTACTTAGATCTAACCCACTTCTATGATTCTCTTTTCACTCTCTCATGTCCTCACTCGATTGTATGCTCTCACCTTAGCTTTGGTATGGATTTTCCTAGATTCGAAATATGAGTCGAGTTGGGTCGGGCATGAGTCTAATGGAAATTGTTCAATTTGGATCAGATTATTTTCGACCCAATCCAGATCCAATCCACTCGTTTGACGGATGCACCACTCAGTTGGATCGAATAGAATATATTACAAACACGCATGCACACGTGTCATCAGAGGCGTCCGCATCATGGGATCAAACGGCGGGCTAAGAGACAAATCAAGAGAAGACCCCACCACGTGGAACCAGAACTGTTTGATCATATGTATGCCATTGGGCTAAGACACGACTGTCTGCACAAACAAAACGCAGATGCCGTCAAAGCTCGTGTGTCGGATGGTGTCGGCCGAATATGTACTGTGCGTAAAGTGCAAACAAACGGACGGTGGCATCAATATACAAGGGTTTTATCGGACCCAAACTGTTTTATCGTTGAGATTCCATCATGCAGTTGGTGATTATTTTAAGGAGTAGCTTCTTTATTGGTTGGCTAGGGCACATTTAAGAGATTCTTTCCCATCAGTGAAGGGTTTGCACGTGCAATTGTTTGGGAATAACATGCAAGCATTGATATCCGACATCGTTGTAGCCTACAACTTGCAGCTCCATATAGTAACATATGTTATAAAAAAGAGAAAAAGCCGCAAAATAATCCAAACTATGCGCATTGTAACATTAAATTTCCGTGTAACACATTTACCCTCTATCAAAGTCCCGTTAAATGAATATCATTAAAAATCAAAATCTGCAATCACTAGTGTGGAAATATCAACTACTGATTTTTAGCAGATATTGAGGATTAAGTCTCAGACCCAGTGGATTGTATCCAGGTTATCCATTCGTCCATCCTATCTCCCTCAATCTTGAACACGAGTTCTCAAAAGAATTCAAGTGGTCACTATAGCAATAGTGTAGCAACACTGTAGCAGTACTGTAGCAGCACTCTAACAAGAAGAAAAACGTGCGAAGGTAAACAGTGTTGACATGACGACGCTCACATGACTTATGTGAATAACAATAACGTTGTTTTGGTGGGAAAACAGTATCTTACGGAACCTTGATGAAGGGTAAATGGGTTATATGGGTACAAGTTTAGGGTTTGTGATGTCAAAAAAAAGTTTAGGGTAAATGTGTCACGGTACGCATAGTTTAGGTTTTTTTTTACATCACAAAATAGTTCGTAGTAAAAGTGTTATAGTGGACATAGCTTGGGATTTTTGTAACTTTTTCCCTTATAAAAAAGAACAAAGCTAGAGATGTATATAATTAGTCTATCAAGAATATACTTAGAATATGATACAAATAGTCACTGTACGTTGGCCCAATGTATAATATCATCTTTGAACTTTTAATTCGTTCGACGTGATCCTTGAAATAATTCCTAAATATTTAATCTAGTCCTTAAATTTTCGGTTTGTTCAATCTAGTCCATTAACCTTTCATTAAAAAAACTCAAAATTTTTCATAATTACACTAGTGCCCGGATTTTAAAATATTTTTTAATTTCAATCCATTTCCTAAATCAACAAAAAAGATATGGCTATTCTTTTATTAGTTTTTTGTGCCTTTTTTATCTTTATAAATATTACGATAGTTCCATTTAAGTATATTTTAGCTTATGATCTCTATAATAGTAAAAGTAGAATATCATTTAGAGTTGTATCGCGTCGGTATTCCTGCTATTTTAATTTCATAATTTATAGATTTGACTAACTTTGATTAAGAAAACACGAAACGCAAAAACTTAAAAATTTATCTATCTAAAACATTAGGAACAAGATTTTAGATTAATATTATTAAGAGAAATTTATAATTAGTATCATTATTAAATCTTCTTATAAAAACACTAATTTCAAAATAAAAGGAATATGAATCCGATATAATTCTAGATGAGTCTATATGTACTTAACCGGAACTATATTTTTAGAGACCAAAAAGGTAAAAGATGTAATAGAAAGATAACTAACTGGAACTACACTAATATTTACAAAGACCGAAAAGGTGAATAGGTAATAAAAAGATAACGTATATTTTGTTGATTCGGATTAAAATGAAAAGATATTCTAAAATCCGGATAATAGTGTAATCATGAAAACTTATGAATTGTATCAAAGGACTGATTTGACCTGTTATGTAAAATTGAGAGATTAAATTAAGTAAATAACTAAATTAAATAATTAGTTTTAATTTAAAGCTCACATGAATATATTAAAAGTTTAAGGATGCACTACACATCAGGTCAAAATTTAGATGCTATTTGTATTATTTTCTCTTTTATATGTCATTTTTTTTATCGTGATATTTAATATGGAGGAAAATTGGGATGTAGTTGGGTGGAAAAGGCAAAGTAGGGTGTGATGACTAAAGTAAATTAGCTTCATTTAGAAACTGGTTTTAACGCTAGCGGTTAGATCACTAGCCCACCGCAAGATTCTACTTTCACTTTTTCCACCACAGAAGTCAATAAATATTGCGGGCATGAGTCTTTCAAGCAAGTTATTTCTACTGTCCACCGGATCTTGATTTGGATCTGAATCTTTTCGATGCGAAACAGGGAAATTGACCCGATTTGCTTTTTCTGCTATCACAACATGAACGCACACTAAAGATCAAATATGGGAGGTCAAATTCTTTTAATTTAGAAGAAAGATGTCTAAAACAAGCTTATCTCTACCTCTGGAACGCGGCAATGTTGCAGTCGCCGGCGCGGCATTGGAGACGACGTTAGGAAGAGAGAAGAAGATGTTACATGCAGCAGCAGCTCGATGTGTCTGGCCGGATTGAAGCACGTGTGTGATGGCTGCCCTGAACTGCGCTTCAGCTACATTCGTTCCTTCATCAACCCCATGCACGCGTTGTTCATACGCTCTTGTCCCTAACTCCATGTCTGTCTAATAGTCAGATATGCTTCGAAAGCATTGTAACGCATCTCAAAGCAATGGGGGAAAAGAAAAAACACACCGTCGAAGTGGTTGATCGAATTGGATAAGGCTTGCTCTCGAATTTCCTAATCCTAAATTTGAATCTTTGGGTCGATCTTCGATTTCAAGAAATCCAATTCGTCTATGGCATAAGTTCAATTTGTGTCATGGGCCTAATGTAACTCTAGCTTTTGTCTAACCTGCATCGATGGTTGGGAAGGGAAAATTGTCCAAAAAATCCTATACCTATTGTATGGCGGTCAATTTAGTCCTAAACCTTTTAATTGTATAAATTTAATTCTATATCTTCGACCAAAAAAAAATTTCTAAATCTTTTGATAACTTACCAATTTATTTTCTAAACCTTTAAACTATAACAATTTAGTTTTAAACCTTTTATTGATTTGGTAATTTAGTCTTTCAGGCTAAATTTGGTTGGAAATCGTTGACGCAGCACTTTAGTTAGCATCAGCATCCTACGTGGCACGATCATCGATGAGTCGCTGAGCCTCATCGATGACCAGCGGAGGTTGTTGACCCCAAGCGAGGATGGCCCTCGCCCAATATGGATCGAGGCCAATGAAGGCAACCCTCGCTAGCCCAAGAGAGGGTGACCCTTGCCTGAGGCCAAGCCAGGCAAGGGTGGCCCTCACCTAAGGCCAGTGACCTCCATTGGCCATTGACGAGGTCCACCGATGGCCAACGAAGGGAAAAAAGGAAAAAGAAAAGAAAAGAAAAGGAAAAAAATTCATAAAATTAAAAAAATTACAAAATTTGTCCTTGTCAGTATCAGCTGTGCCACGTATGATGGTCGACACTAACTAAATCGCCACAAAGCAATTTTTGGCTAAAATTAACCCAAAAGACTAAATTGACACAATTGAAAGGTTTTGAACTAAATTGATAAAATTGAAATGTTTAAAAATGAATTGGCCGCTGTACAATAAATATAAGACTTGTTGGATAATTTGCTCGTGGTGGGATGTTGAGCAGTTACGGCTTAAACTGAAAATTTCAAATGGGTGTATGAAACACCCATGGTTATGTTTATGAGGTACCTTCTCTAATGGATCATGCCACCCTTTACATCTTTAGCTTATCAAAGCATACTTAACGTGGGTGAAAAGTAAACGTTACCTTTTACCTTTTAACGATTGAAATATGACTTGAAGACCAAAGAGTATGGATATTCATGGTCTTGTAATCACATACCAATGCTTCTTTGATTTTCTACGGTTGAGTCAATGAGTAAATATCTTTCTAAAAGAATCGGACCTAACAGGGTTTATCAACCCAATACCTATATCTTATATGGCACATAGCTTGTGCATTTCTTCTTTTTTTAGAAATTGACACAAATGGTCTATGAACTTTTATTTTATTCAATACTGTCCCTAAATTTTAGCCTAATGTGCGATATCGTCTATAAACTTTTAATTTGTTCAATGTGGTCCATGAATTTTTGATACATGTTCAATCTAGTCCTTGAATTATATGAAAATGTTCAATATTGTTCATAAACTTGAATTAATGAAGGGATGATAGTCCATGGACTAACTTAAATAAGTACTAAAAATCTGGGGATTACATTCTACAAATTAAAAGTTCAGTAATCACATTGAAATTCGGAAACTATTTATGGCATTATCCCTTTTTTTTTACGCGACCCAACTTCACCATCAATGATTGGGTAGTTATAATATGAAAAGTTGACCAACGACCCAGATAATTGGCAATAGATTTCTACGTGGTACACGACTTGTGCAATCTTTTTTCTATGGAACCCACCTTCATCTATCGGTTGAATAGTTATAACTTGAAAATTTGTGCCGACTATCCAAATTTAGCGGCGATAAATGTGGATTGTGCAAGAAAAAAAGAGCACATTTATCGTGTTCCTAAAAACATGTGCTTTACAAAACTGATATACGCTCAATTGAAATGCAAAGAACCATATCCGAAGGGTGTGCTACTTTTTGTCAAAATCACTCTCGCTGTCGATTTAAAGCCGGGCATTATTATAAGCATAGTGGCCAACTTCCCCCACCATATGTCTCTGCACCAGTTGATCCCTAGGCGGACATGAGCATTGCAGTATTTAATGTCTCCATTTGTCTTCTCCCTCAATCTCTCATCTCATCTCATCTCATCTCTCTCTCTCTCTCTCTCTCTCTCTCTCTCTCTCTCTCTCTCTCTCTCTGTGTCTGTGTCTCTCTGTCTCTCGTCCCCAGTTGTTTGTCAATGGAGCGTTTATCTTCACTGTGGTTGGACACGCCCATGCACTCCCCAGTCTGCTTCTGCTTCTTCACCTTCGCCCTCATCCTGGCCCTCCTCTCCTTCTCGCTGTACTCGCTGAGATCGCTTCAGGCGCCGCTCTGCAAGTGCGACGTCTGCGCGAGCTACCTCTCCTCGAGCTGGTCGTCCGAGTTCGGCAACCTCTGCGACTGGTACGCCCATCTCCTCCGGAACTCCCTGACCGGCACGATCCACGTCCACGTCCTCCGCAACACAATCACCGCGAACCCGGGGAACGTGGAGCACATCCTACGGACGCGGTTCGACAACTACCCGAAGGGCAAGCCCTTCAACGCCATCCTGGGGGACCTCCTCGGCCGTGGCATCTTCAACGCCGACGGCGAGTCGTGGCAGTTCCAGCGGAAGATGGCAAGCCTCGAGCTGGGGAGCGTGTCGGTGCGCGCCTACGCGTTCGACATCGTGAGAGGCGAGATCGAGACCAGGCTCGTGCCTCTCCTGACGTCAAGGATGGATCGTGGCGTCGTAGATTTGCAAGACGTGTTTCGGAGGTTCTCGTTCGACAGCATTTGCAAGTTCTCCTTCGGGCTCGACCCTGGTTGTCTCCAGCTCTCCCTCCCCATGTCGAGCTTTGCTCTGGCCTTTGACCTCGCGTCGAGGCTGTCGGCGGAGCGCGCGGCGCACGTGTCGCACGTGGTCTGGAAGGCCAAGCGCCTGCTCAACGTGGGGAGCGAGCGGAGGTTGAGGGACGCGGTCAAGCTGGTCAACGCCCTCGCGGAGGAGGTGATCAGGCAGAGGCGGAGGCTCGGGTCCTTCGCGACCCGCAACGACCTCCTGTCGCGGTTCATGGGCACGGTGGACGACGACGTTTACCTCCGCGACGTCGTGATCAGCTTCCTCCTGGCAGGCCGCGACACGGTCGCCTCAGCCCTGACCGGGTTCTTCTGGCTGCTGTCGCGGAACCCGGAGGTGGAGAGGTTGATCCGGGAGGAATCGGACCTGGTCATGGACGGCTCGACCGGAGATGTGCTGGCGAGCTACGAGCAGATGCAGCGCATGCACTACCTGCATGCGGCTGTTCACGAGGGCATGCGCCTGTTCCCGCCCGTGCAGTTCGATTCCAAGTTCGCGTCGGCGGACGATGTTTTGCCGGACGGGACGGTCGTTGGGGGTGGGACCCGGGTCACGTACCACCCGTACGCCATGGGCCGGATGGAGCGGATATGGGGCCCCGATTGCCTCAAGTTTCGGCCCGAGAGGTGGCTGCAGGACGGGGTGTTTCGTCCCGAGAGCCTGTACAAGTACCCGGTGTTCCAGGCCGGCCCTCGGGCTTGTTTGGGCAGGGAGATGGCGGTGGTGGAGATGAAGAGCGTGGCGCTCGCGTTGGTGCGGAGGTTCGACGTCCGAGTCATGGGCGAGACCCGACAAGCCCGGTTCTCTCCGGGTCTCACCGCCACCATGAGCGGCGGCTTGCCGGTGATTGTTCGGGAGAGGGGTTGCCTCATCAAGGCCGCCGCTGTGGGTTGTTGAATTGTTGCATCAACAAATTAAAGCTCGTCGACCTGACAAAAGGAAGTACAATTGGAAGTAGATTAAGGTTAACATATATTAGGTTAGTCTAACCATTGTGGACATAATTGCAAACGAGGGTATATAAATTAAGTTGGTGTCTTGTCGTTATTTTAATTCCTTCTCTTTTCCATTCTCGTGTACATGCATTAGCAAGAGATTCTTATTAAACTTGGTCTTTCAAGAAATTTTCTATTCCACTGCAATTTTAAAGTAAGAAAGGGAAAAAAAAAACACACACACACACACTAGATTGGTTACTCACGTCATCTTCCTCGTCAGGAACCGGAAATCAATTTGCATTTCTTTGAAGCGACACTTTTTAAAAAGAAACATAATTAAGTGACGGTTCTTATTTTATTGTGAAATTAACAGCAACAATAAAACAAAATAATTATAAATTTTTTTGGGATTTATTAATCTAAAAATTTATGACTCACAACATACTATTAATCTTACAATGGCTCAAAGATTATTATGTTAGTAAAGCCCAAAAACTAAGATTACAAATAGCAATTAGGATTATTTTTTAAAGGAATAAGTGTATTAGAAGTCTTCAAACTTGTCATCAAAGTATAATTGAATCCTAGAACTTTCAAAAAGTTCAATTAAATCCTAAAACTCGTCATCAAAGTGCAATTGAATCCTAAAACTTTCAAAAAGTTCAATTAAGTCCTAAAACTTGTTACAAAATGCAATTTTATTCTAAAATTTTCAAAAAGTATAATCAAGTCTTAAAACTTGTCAAGTTAGTCCAATTAAGTTCTTCTTTTAATTACACTTTTTAAGAGTTTTAAGATTCAATTGTACTTTCGCAACAAGTTTTAGGATTCGATTACACTTTTTGAAAGTTTTAGGATTTGAATGCACTTTTATGACAAGTTATAGAATTTGATTGTATCTTTTGAAAGTTTTAGGATTCAATTGCACTTTTGTGACAAGTTTTAAGATTTCTAATACCTATATCCCTTTTTTAAAATACTAACTCCGTAGCTCATATTTGAATCTCTAGTGATAGCAACTAGGATTGCAAATAGCGACTTAATTTATGAAAAAGAACAGCTTAGTGTGTAAACAATAATAGAAAAATAAACATGCTCATGTATCATCGCACTTAACCTAGAAATCCTCGAATGCTCCCTTGTCATCCCACAAATATATTTATATATATTTGCGGCCTCGAAGCACGAGAGAGGGAGACCAAGCCCCTTACCGACTAAACTGATGTCACTGTCAAATTAATTGCTCTGGATAATCTGGGGGCTCGACGCACCCGGATTTGATTTAATTTCGCATTATTTTATATACATGTCAGAATTGATTAATCTTAATAGCCAGGGTCTTTAATGCCGATATTGTACGTTGCGAGCGTTAGCATATTACAATACTAACTTGCGCCTTTATCTGACCACTTCGCGCGTCCAAACCGTAAGCGAAAACAAAGACTTCAACTTCTTCCTAAACTCTTATCACGGGAATTTTCGTAGTGAATTGTGTGTGCTTATAGTGGAGCCCGTAGTGCATGGATAATCTTTTAGTACAAAGAATTCGTTTATCATAATATTATTTATTTTGGAATAAAAGGCCGCTTTAATGAATTTGACTCGATTTGCGGATCTAAGTAGATCCGGGCTGCCCTTTCATTTTTTATTTTTTTATTTGGATACGATCTTTGCTTGGCTTCATAGAGGAGGCTCATGGATTTAGTGAAGTCAGCTGCGATATGATTAGTCCATGGAAAATTAAAAACTATAGAAAAAGCAATCCACCTTGTGAATGGTCTCCCTCCCTTCCTTAAATTAGTAATTTGTTCGCAGACATTTTCACTAAACAGTTCGTTTGATGGCTTCTATTGCCGTCGCTCATGTTTACTTTCCGACAAGCCATCACTAATGATGCTTTTGTCGATTAAAAAGAGAGAGTTATCATACAGTCCGCCGGTGGTGGAATTTAGATTCCACTATCAATGGTTTAAATTAAACAGTTGATCAAATTGATCAAGTTGTCGAATCGATGTATTCTATTGTGGTCAATATTTCATTGATATACGCGACGTTTTGCTTTTAATGTAACTGCTCTGATAAAATATATTTTTTCATTGACAAGGGGATTTCCTTTTTTATAATGAGCACTCTCTAGACAACTTCTCTTAATATATTAGCAAAAAAGATACCATTCACCATTTGGTTTGGAAAAAAGTTAGGTACCATTTTTCTTGTTTGTCTTGATGCATACACTTTTTACATGGAGCATTTATGTATGATATGTTCTGACTCCACCATCTTCCTGACACAAACAATTGTAAAGATCCTTATATGAGGAAAAGAATTTCTCATTCCGATAAATGAGTTTGTGCGAAAATTACAATATTCATAGACGTTTTAAGAGAATCTTATCTTTTTTTGCAAATTAGAAGTCGTTTGATCTTAGAAAACTTTGGTTGTACAATTGTAATCGTTAATTTGTGAATCACATGTACATAAATATGATAGCTCGGTGAAATTAGAGATAGAACTTTGGCAATTTAAGTGGTTTTTTTAAGGTATTAAAACAAGGAATAAGATTTACATAATATTGGGAAAAAAGAATAACATCTACATATATAAAAGCAATTGTAATTGTTATGATTGTATAGAGCATTTCAACCAACATTAATTTGGTGGATAATTATTTGTTTCTCTTCAGCAAAAAGAGAGAGTATTCGAATTCATTTGCGTTGCATAGCATGACATTGTTAGGGATTTTGAAATATTTCTCTCTATTTCATTACTGTTGCACATAGTCAATTTCTTTTGCATATATAAAAGTAACATAATGAAATATTTGTGCGTACTATGCACAATGAGATTTTAAAAGATTTCCTCGAATTTTCACTTCCTTAGGAAAAACCCTTAAATTATTATTCCAAAAAGAAAAGGCTCATTCCATTAAATTTTGTGCATCTAATGTCCCAAAAGTCTATTTTACAATAATGAATTAGATTAGATGCCAGCAGTACAATAATTGCATAAAATATCTGTCGAGAGTCAAAGGACCCATTGTAAGGCACATAGTCGACTATGCTTTACATAACATGAAAAACGTGATGAAGAGGTTTAATCGAAAGAGAATATTGCCATCCCGTCCGGCTACAGAATAAGAATTATTGCAATTTTTACTTAAAGCACCATCGGAGCAGAGTAATCTCTCGACATAATTAATCACCATAAGTCATCACAAATCATTCCTCATCATTGAAAATCCCTATTCCGCCATTAGAGCTTGCAAAACCGTACAATTAGTAGTACTGAGATTTGGCTACTCAGGGCGCTAATCAGGTAACTAATTCGAAGAAATTATGCGGCTTCTATTGAATTGGCTGCTCTTGTGTTACACTAATTGACAAAGTTATTTTAAATAAAATATGCTTAACAAGTATCTCGAAAGCACACATCAATATGACTCTTTTACAATAGAAGAAAAGACAATATAGGAAGATAAATTTTGGGCCTTTGAGATAGCCCGCATCTGCGTATCAATCGTATTTCTCAGAGTAAAACTAAACTAATACTTGTGGGTCCGATTCTCCTGAATCGAACGTGTGCGAAGATGAAGAACATTAAGACTGATTTGGTGCATTCTTCGCTGGAACCAATAATGACTCAGCTCCATGACATGATTCCTTCTACTTATGTCAGGTCACACAGCATTAATCGGTGTTCCAAGTCCTGAAAAGGCAAAGCTATTTGCTCATATTATATTAATTATCATTCTCTTTAGTCGGCACTAAGCATGTTTCTGCAAAAGCATCTCGGTCGCCGAGAGGATGACGAGGACGACCATCACCTTGGGGAACATTAACTAGGGTTTTGATGCTGACTGACGTGTCAAGGGATTGTACGAGGAAAAACATTCTTGTGCATAGTTTAGCCACGATTCTTGTTTATTTATCATGCTTTTGTGCCGAAGCATGGAGAATTGCCTCATCTGCCTTTCCTTGTTTCGCATGTTGTAAATTGGATTTAGTGAATAATTATGTTGTAGATATTGGCTCGCTGCAGGAAAATTGTTAAAAAAGTGCTAAATTTATTGTACAGCAGCCAATTCAGTCTTAAACATTTTAAGTTTGCCAATTCAATCATAAACCTTTTAAATTTCTTGCCAATTGAGTCGTTCAGGCCAATTTTGGCCGGCCGGTGCTGACGTGGCTGCCAGCCGTCCGATCAACGCTGACATAATAATTTTTAATTATTTTTTCTTTTTTTTTCTACTTTCTTCCCTCTGGCCGGTCCGGCGACCAGCGGCCGGCCAGAGGGGAGGACCGGCGAGGTCGACCTCGTCGGCCCCTGGTTGGGCGAGTCGAGGTCGACCTCGCCTCGCCTCGCCGTCGCGACGGCGAGGTCTAGCCCCGCCATATCTGGGCGAGGCTCGACCTCTTCGTTGCGACCCAGGCGACGGTGAGGCGAGGCTGACCTCGCCGCTGTTGGGCGAGGCGAGGTCGAGCCTTGCCGTCGCCTAGGTTGTGATAGCAAGGCGAGGTCCACCTCACCTCGCCGTTGCCTGGGTTGCGACGGCGAGGCGAGGTCGACCTCGCCGACCCTCCCCTCTGGCTGGCCACCGATTGCTGGACCAGCCAGAGGGAAGGAAGCAGAAAAAAAAGAAAAAATAATAATTGAAAATTGCCACGTCAGCGTTGATCGGACAGCGGGGGTCACATTAGCACCAGCCGGCCAAAATTGGCCGGAAAAACTCAATTGGCAAGAATTTAAAAGGTTTAGGACTGAATTAGCAAACTTAAAAGGTTTAGGACTGCTTTGACAATTTTCCTGGCTAGCTGCTCTCTATCAGCACTTCTTGCGAACCCTCTTATAGTCCAACTAGTGAACAAAGATCATTCGATCTTTCCATTGGGTTCCGCACTCAAATCCTACCTGTCGGCAATTAGTTTACACATTCACCATCGACTCTGATTTTGTTACCAATATCCCGTTGATGGATCTTGAATCTATGATCTGGCGGGTACAAACATGAATATCATCCACATATATTGGTTTAGTTTGCATGTGGGGATGACGTCTACATCCGAGTAGTCTACCGATAAGAACACTGGTCGGAGAAAAGCTTATATGGCCATTGGGAATGGAGGAACACGGACTAAAACTTGATGCTACTCTTTCGTTTTTAACGTGGGAGAGCAATAATGAAAGATGACAGGAACCTCGTACTACCAATGTCTCGACCTGACTCATGTTTTGCACATGCATGGACAGCGTTAAAACGTCGTTGCCAATATGTCCGGAGAGATGCTCAGTTTGCGGCTATATTTAGTCCATCGTGACATGGTAGTGGCCAATTAGCAAGAAGCACCCTAGGAAGATCAGGCCTTTCATGCATCGCCTGGCTGATGACATGTGCCACCATCGGAAACAAGAAAAGACGGACCACCAAAACATGCTATGGCCACAAACATGAAACGATATGCAAATCTTAGCATCGGTCCCATCTCAACCGGACTGTACAGGCAAATGTGACCACAATCGATTGCACTATCGCCTTCGGGTGGTCTTACTCAATTACCCCAATGTTAGCTTTTTACGCTCTTCTTCGGTTCTTGAGCTTGCCATTGCATTGCAGGTTCAACTTCGTGTGTTTTGCTGTTTATGCATGTTGATCACAAGCATCTCAAGATGAATCTCGCCACTAGAGTGGAAATCAGCTGTTTGTCTCAGATAGATTGGCTAAAATGAATAGCTGTGTTTACACAAAAATTGATTGGATCGTTGACATGAGTAAACACATGCTTGACACATGAGCGTGAATAGTCATGTGATTATCGTTACACATGTGAAGTCTTGTCGATGACCATAGAGACCAGCGATTGATATTAATATACATCTGCGGTGCATATTCGATTGTCGATATACAACGACGAATAGATAGTAGCTGTCGATATACAATGGCGAATAGAAAAATGCCATTAAAATACTTCGAAAACACAAGAAACATGGGGATGAAGTTGCCAGTGCAAGACGAAACAATCGGGAAACATTAGAATGAATGGCAGGGATTCGCTTCAAGGGCATAAAAGCATAAAACAAAGCGGATGGATTTGAAGAGGAATGGGCATGTATGCCTAAAGGGAACAATTAGCATTTGAAAGCGAGATCATGAGACATGTCACGGAGCGGAAAGATCGTGTGGCAGCTACCGATGAGCAGTTATTAGCCATCATTTAGGGACAAACATATGGGACGGCCTGAAGGGTGCGGTTATCGTTTTAAAATAAGATCATAAGACATGTCATTGAGCGGAATGATCGTGAGTCAGTTACCGATGAGCATTTATCGGCCATCATTAAAAAAACAAGCATATGGGACGGTTATAGGAACGTGATATAGCTAGTGAAGAAATAACCGTTCGAAAGTGGCATAGGCGCTGGATTTTGAAGCCGAAAGGTGCAGAAGAAACCCCTGGAAACTGTCTTAAAGCAGTTATCGCTTAATCATTATAAATACCACCGGTTATTTCATGTAAAGCCCCCTGCACAATTATAACAAATTTGTCTTTATCTTTACTTTCCTTCATTATACTTTACTTTCCTTAGCTGTAGCCTTCATATTCTTGCCGTTAATTAAATTTTGGCGTGTATATGGATAGTGTGTTGTCGATTAAATTTTGTCACGTTGTCGATTAAATTCCAGCATGGTTCGTCATGTTTGGTTCGTTTGTACCGATTGTACTTTCCAAGTCTTGTTGTCGATTAAATTCCGGTACGGTTTATATTTGTATAATTCCGTTTGGAGTAAAGCTATCGATTTCTCTATTTGCCTGGTATTTCCTATCCGGAATCACCACAAGACTTGGTCTCCTTCAATTAAAAGTCAGGTAATTGCTTCCGGTGAAAAATATTTCGTTACGGGAGCAATTCCGGCGAAACAAGCAAGTTTTGCATATTGTTGGAGAAAGATATGATTTGGTCCATCGCTGAGATTCTAATCACGGAGATTGAGAAATAATTGATTCAGTCAATTAAGATAAAATAGGAATATGTATCATATTTATTCTTTCTTTGATTTCCTTTTGCACTATAAAAAGTGGCATGTACATGTACAGAATACACAATACAGAAGATACAAAATTCCCCAATATTTCTTCTTTTACGTTTTCTGTCATGATATCAGAACATTCGGTTCTGAACTAGCTTCCGCAAAAATTCTTCTGAATTGCCCTCGATAGCTCTCTAATTTCGTTGTTGCAAATCTCATACGGCAAAACGAATTAGCGCTCTGGGTAGGAATTCGAATTACCTGCACATTAGATACACCATGCCAAAAAATCAGAACAAAGGGCTAACCACCAGTGAAAATCAAGAAACAATTCTACCGACAGTTGAGGAATCGTCAAACAACTTACCTCAGGATCAGACTTTAGAACAAGTTGATCCAACGCAAAACAAACATGACCCTGTTCAACATCCTCCGACTCCAGTATCAACTCCAGTCCAACCTCGAGGCTATGTCTAGTGGCCAACGATGCAATGGATTCCAGTTCAAGGCCAATGCACTATTGGGCCAAATCAACAATGGGGCCAACAAGGCTCATTCATAGAAGATGCAAATACCGGAGCCTAGCCTAATGGGTCCGGATGGTCACCTTCCTAATCATCACCATGGAGCCCAACCCAATGAGTTACTTATCATTTCGATCGCAGATTCTCACCATGGATCCCGTCCCTCCGCTCGACCGAATAGATCAATTGGTCGTGCTAGAAGAGAACCAACGGCTGGCCACAACCGAGTACGTGAAGATAGGCAAAAGTGTGAAGCTCGCCGCTCCAACAGGCCTGTCACAATGAGTATCCGGCGCTCTAGGGCTACCGCTGCAGCCACTGCAACCTCAGAGCTCGCTCGGGTCTTACATGAGAAACCTTGCTCGTGTCTTATGTGAGGAAGAGAACAACCCAAATGTTAGGGTTATGAGAACCGACGGCCCAAATCAAAAGAAAGGATCGGACAGCTCCTATTCCATCATCAACGCGGGCGAATCAAGCGGATCTCATCAAGCCACGTCAGGTTTGATCTTCAAATCATCTAGTGGCCCACGGAGTGCCACATCAACTAGAGTAGATGGATAGAATTTTAAAAATAAAGGTAAATATTATGATTATTGCAAACGCCTGCATCACCCTATTGAGACCTGCTGGAAGTTGCATGGAAAACCGGATGACAAAGAAAAAAGAGAGATTTTTCTGCTTTATCTGGTTTTGGCACAAGGGACTGAAAGGGCAATCAGACTATCACCAATTATCAGAACTAGCATATTATGAGGGCATTAAATCAATTAAAAGGTTGCAGACCAGGGTGCAAGTTTCTCAGGTACTTCTTTTCCCAAGGATGATATTATTTCTGTTGATGTATGGATAATTGACTTAGGCACTAGTGATCGCATAATTTGTTATGAAATTTTTTTTTCGAAACACCACAAAATAGCACATCCTAATGCATCTATTCGTCTTCCCAATGGTATTGTCACTCATGTTACCAAAGTTGGAACATTTCGTCTTAATCCGAACATTGCCCTTAAAATATTCTCTGTATTCCTAAATTTGAATTCAATCTCATATCAATTTTCAAGATCTGTGAAGATAGCTCTTGTCAAGTAATATTCAATTTAGAGAACTGTTTCTTTCAGGACTATTCGATTGGCAAAATGATGGACTTGTGTAGTGTTGCATAAGGACTTTACTTTTGGAGAAACTTTCCAAAGGATTTTGATATGTCATTATTCAATAAAGGCATTTCATGTAATGCTACCACCAGCAATAAAAATTCCTTTCTCATCAACGATTGGGTCATAGTGCTCGTTTTCCTTATCCAAATTGTTCAATTTGTCCACCGGCAAAACAATCACGAGCACCTTTTCCGACAAGCACGTCTCGAGCTACCAATGCATTCTCTCTGCTTCATATAGATATACGGAGTCCCTATCACACTCCAAATTGTGATGGGTCTCGTTTTTTCCTAACTATTGTTGATGATTACACTCACGCCACTTGGGTTTTCCTCATGCAATTCAAGAGTCAAACATTTTCTAATATATCGAATTTCTTTTCCTTAATCAAAAATCAATTCGATAAATTTGTCTATAGAATTCGCACAAACAATGGACGCGAGTTTTTCACTACAGTATGCAAAGCTTTCCTTACTTCTCATGGAATACTTCATGAAACTTCATGCACGTACACTCCCCAGCAAAATGGGATTGTGGAGCACAAATATCGACATCTCTTGGAAGTAGCTCCAGCTCTCAAATACCAAGCTTCTATCCCTGAAACCTTTTGGGGTGATTGTATGGTCATGGCAGCTTATTTGACTAATTGCATGCCAACTAGAATTCTTGAACGATGGTCTTCTTTTGAAATGCTTTCGGCAAACCACCAAAAATTGAACATCTAAGAGTTTTTGGATGTCTGTGTTATGCAACAAATGTGGGTCCTCGTGACAAAATGGACCATCAGGCTTTTCGATATGTATTCATGGGATATTCTCTTCTCTAGAAAGGTTACAAGGTTATGGAAATATCTACAGGCCGTTTTTTCATTAGCATGGACGTTATTTTCCATGAAGATATATTTCCATTTCAGGAATTGACATATTCTTTCCAAATAGACATGTCAAGATCAAAACATCAACAAATCTTATCAGAAGAAGAATTATCTATGACTTCGCCATATTTTGTTGTCTCACCGGAACACACAACAGCAATTCTTGAATACTCAAATCAAGCAGTAGAACAACCTTCTGTGCCATACTACAAAGAGGAAGATCTATCGATTCCATCCCCATAGCAGCATATTGACCAATCATCTCCCTCATCATTAGAACAACCAATAGCAAAGCCACCACGGTGTTCTAGACATCATATCCGTCCACCAACATGGACAAGGGACTGCATATGCTTCACGCTGGATTCCCTAGGTACACAGTATCCTGTATCTTCCTATGCGTCCTTTAATCAATTATTAGCAAAACACATGTGTTGCATTAGTTGCATATCTTAGGAACAGAAACCTTCATCTTATGAAGAAGCAGTATGTGACCCGTGATGGAGACAAGCCATGGAAGCCGAGTTAGGTGCTCTCATAAATAATCATACTTGGGACATAGTTCCGCTGCCCTCACACAGAAAATCTATTGGGTGTAAATGGGTATATAAAATTAAATACAAGGCAGATGGTTTTATTAAACGTTACAAAGCTTGGCTTGTTGCTAAAGGATTCACGCAACGAGAAGGTTTTGATTATCATAAAACTTTTTCCCTAGTTGCTAAAAAGGTGACTGTTCAATCTTTTTTATCAGTTGCTGCGTTCCATAATTGGAAATTACATCAGATGGATGTCCATATTGCTTTTCTTCATGGTGATCTGAACAAAGAAATCCACATGGAACTCCCACAGGGATTACGCAGACAGGGGGAATCTCAGGCATGTCATCTTCGTAAATTCCTATATGGAGTCAAACAAACTGCTCGACAATGGTACACTAAATTCACCACTGCACTCACAAATGCAGGTATTAAGCATTCTAAGCATGGTTATGCTTTATTCACACGGACCAATGGTACTTCATCGATTTATTTACTAATATACGTCGATGATATACTCGTTATGAGAAATGATGATTCTATTGTTATAAAATTCAAGAATTATTTGCGATCTACCTTCCATATCAAAGATTTGGGACCTCCCAAATATTTTCTTGGTATTGAGATAGCCAGATCTGACAAAGGAATATGTCTAAGCCAGTGGAAATTTGTTTTGGAGATCATATCAGAAGCAGGATTATCAGGATGTAAGCAAGTTGTTATTCCCGTTGAACTGAATGTCAAGCCCACAACGCTTGAATATGATAAGAGCTTGTCGTCACTGGACGAAGACCCATTACGTAAAGATCCATCAAGATATCGGCAACTTGTTGGGAAATTAATTTATCTCACCATGACCAGGCCTGATATATGTTATGCAGTACAGATATTCAGTCAATTTATGCATAATTCGAAGCAGTCTCACATGAATGTAGCGTTAAAAGTCATGAAATATTTGAAAGGATGTCCAGACTTGGAATGCTATTGTCTTGTGATTGCAACATGAAAATGACGGCTCATTGTGATACAGATTATGTGACTTGTCTATTGACCAGAAGATCTATTACTGGCTTTTGCATTAAATCAGGAAATTCTTTAATCTCATGGAAGACAAAGAAACAATCCACCGTCTCTCTTTCATCAGCTGAATCAGAATATCGAGCTATGGCTAAAATTATTTGTGAGATTGTTTGGATATGAGGTTTTTTATTGGATCTCGGGGTACAAATTAATGGAGCAAGTGAACTGTTTTGTGACACTGATGCAACACTAAAATTAGCAACAAACCCAATTTTTCATCAAAAGGACAAAACATATAGAAGTTTGAGTGTCATTTTACTCGAGAGAAAAAATTCAAGAAGGGATTGTTACAACTCGAGGAATTAAAACTGTGGAGCAACCTGCAGACATTTTTACTAAACCCTTGTGTAAAAGATAGCATACATATCTACCGAGCAAGCTAGGCATTTTTGACATATATAAGCCGCCAGCTTGAGGGGGAGTGTTGGAGAAAGATATGATTTGGTCTGTTGCTGCGATTCTAATCACAGAGATTGAGAAATAATTGATTCAATCAATTAAGAAAAAATAGGAAAATGTATCATATTTATTCTTTCTTTGATTTCCTTTTGCACTATAAAAAGTGGCATTTACATGTACATAATACACAATACAGAAGATACAAAATTCCCCAATATTTCTTCTTTTACGTTTTATGTCACATATCGCTTGTCATCTAACTGTTCATCCATTCTCACTTATTGAAATTGCTTCATTTGAAAAATTACAGGAAAATGACTTTAGAAGTACTAAAAGTATGGTATGGCGCTCACTTTGGTACTAAAACTTTTCGTGGGATTACTTTAATGCCACTTTATAAAAAAAATAATCACTTAAGTGCCAATTTCAATTTGAGTTTTAGAAATCCAACGTGACAATATTTTGTTAATTTCTTCGACCGACGTGCCTTGCCGACATGCCCAGTCAGCATATATATCCATAAACAACATCATCTACATATTTTGCACCGAATGTAAATCATAAATCGAATAATCAAGAATTTTCGCAAATTTGAAATCCTAATTCAGTTTTCTCCCAAAATTAACAGCTGAATTTTACAAAGGACGTGGGCAAAGACCGAGTAGACAACGTACAAATGGAGGTCTCGGACAAGCATCATAATAACTCGGTTTGAAGATGTTATGAGAGAATCAAACAGACAGGTCTTGGTTTAGACGCACGACAATCACACGGGCACTAAAACAGGGCAAGGAGGACCGAGCGAGCTCGAAGCACTTCAAGCTTCCCGGTCGATAAACAGAGCAAAACTGTGGCATTTAAGCTCTTAGACCTAAGCTTACCAAAATAGCGCAAGGAGGCGTTGGCCTCGAATCAGTGTTTAAATTAGAGAGCAAGGATCCTGGAAGCGTCTTTGCTGGCGAAGAAGGACCGAGCGTGCTTGAAGCACTTCAAGCTTCTTGGCCGAGAAACAGGGTCAAACAACGGGATTTGCAGTGCGACTTGGAAACTATGAACGACAACAGCAATTACAACAAATGAGAGAAATCAGCGAAGAGGATTTTCTATGAGCTCTCTGCAACTCCAAAGATGACTTCTCCTTTTTGTGACCGAGTTCCCTGCTTCAGTTGTGGCCAAGCTTGAGGTGGCCGGCAACGGAGACACGATGGTGACTGTTGGTGATTGGGGGCGGCAAATCGTGTCCGGAAGGGTAATGGAGATGAAGGAGCCTTCTCAAATCCAATGCCAAGGGAGACTTTTTCTGTCTATTTTGAGATGGGCTTTCGTGTAATGTCGTTTAGGTTGGGCTTCGTGTGACGTCGTTTAGGCAAGCGAGCCATCTCAAAAGTCCATGTTGAACTCGTTTTTAATATAAAAAAGCCATGTTAGATTAAACATTTTATTATAAAAGTCACTTAATATTTTTGGCAAGAATTTGTCATAGAAGACATTTAAGTAATTGTTTTTTCTACGATTTGGCATTTGAGTTAGCCAGCGAAAAGTTTTGGCACTAAAGAAAGAGCCGTACAAAACTTTTGGCACTTCTAGCATCCTTATTATTTTGAGTGGGCTAGTATTAGACTAAGAACCAAGCTTGAAAATGCTTATGAAGTTATAAAGTGAGCGACATTGGGATATACTCTCGCCGTAAGTTATTACATAGACTTAGTCTAAGTAGATTGGTGATGGGCCTTTTCGTAATAAATAAGCATAAAATGGACCTTGCGCTTAAAACTAGAGTATATCGAGGCTGTGCATAGACTATTCTGTTCAGCCCACTTTCTCAAGCAGGACGCAGGAACACAGCCCATGGTTGATAGTGCACGCGAAGATGAGACAATTATGACATCAAAACGAAATAATCTTTTCACATTCATAATCTTACCTTTATGGGTGAAGCTTGATTTTTGTTGACCTTATTGTATGCATCAATGTCAAACGTATGAACTTGGACTTAATTGTTATTCCCGAGTTGGATTTGCAAACAACCCCGAAGCCATCGCCTCTGCCGGCGCAGTTGAGGTCCCGTACTCGAGATTCTCAGTCGAGCCGCTTGGGCTCAGCTTGCCAATGAAACCGGGTGGTGGCACAGTCAGTGGCGAAGAGACCCGAGGAGGCGAATCCCCTCTCGCCACCCAAAACCGGCATCGCCGCTCCCATTTAGGCCCTGCTCACGTAGTTCTTAGCGTAAGTCTGGCCCAAAACGCCGCTGACGTCAGCGAGCAGCGAATAGAACTTGAAGCTGAGGTCTAGATGTGCATAGCAATCCTCCTGTGTAATGCCATAGTTATGTATGAACGAGTCTTTCTCGGTAATCGGCGCCACAATGGCTTTGATCTTGAAGTTCCCTTTTGCTTCGATGATGGATACATTGGGCGACGATTCAGAGTGCCACTTCGCGCCCTTGGCTTCAGGGAGATAGACGCTCCGTCCAAAGTGACGTCTTCTTGGCGCCGATGAAGAGCCGGTGCACGTCGAAGAGGATTCCCAGAGATTGAACCCATGTGAAGTCTCTCTTCTTATCTTGGTTTCTTCTTCCGATGAAGTGAGCGTTGATGTGGATGGTGGAGTCGGAAACCAGGCAAAAGTCCCGGTCCTTTTTGCCATGGAAGTAGAAGATTATACCGTCACCGCCAATGAATCTAGGGTCTTGACAGACACCGCCTGGTTGGTCGCAAACTAATCACGTTTGCACAGTTCAGCAACGTTAAATTCTCAGTTTGTCAGAGTAAAGATCTTACACATTGAACAACCGGCCAAAAGAAAATTGTTGCAATGGAATGATATGGTAAATGCTTGTGGTATCTAATAACCTTAGTATCTTGAGCGCAGTAGTGCACCCTCGTACATTAAGGAAACAAACCAAACTCTCAACAGAAAGATTTCTCATGCTCATGGCACATAAAAGAAGTATCATTCATTGACATATGTGGCATGCCGTTGCCCTAGAGTATATGCATAAACTTTTTTTTTTATGCCGTTGGCAGGGTGAATCATGACACAGGTAAAATGACACGCTGACAAAATTTGGCATACGATTATAGACTCACAGATTCAAATTCAAGTTATAGTAGAAACAAATGATCCAAGACATGTTTGTCACTATAAGTTGCAATACCAGAGATTTGCTGATTTGATGGATTTCAATGGGCAAGAGACTTACTGCAAACAGGGCTGCAGGTAACACAATCCACGTCACACTCAGTGGGGCAACTAGCAGGGCAAGTGAACTCAAGGCTATAGCAACGAGGGTACTTGTTGTTCTTGCACCACACTCTCCTGTCCCGAAACTTCTCCAGAAGGGGGCGGTGGTGGTGGTGGTGGCGGCGGAGGGGAGTAATAGGACGGCTTTGGCGGGGGAGCCGACTTCTTGGGCGGCAGCAATTTCTTGGGCGGTGATGGACGCGGTGATTTCTTGGGCGGCAGTGGAGGGCGATTTCTTGGGCGGCAGAGGCGATGCTGGCGGTGGAGGGGTCCTCGGACAAACCAGGGCGCATGGCTCGCAGTTCATGGTACAAGTTTGAGGACATCCGGAGGGACAACTATAGTAGCCGTTGGCAATGCAATCCGGATATTTACTGTCCGTGCACTTCACTCGCTTGGCTGGGATGGCCTCTCCCGTGACAACGAAGAGGAGGAGGACCAAGAACACGCCTAACCGAGCCATTAGTTTTGCCATTCTAAAACGGTTTGGCTTGTTGGGTGTTTGGGTTATTTGGTGAGTTTTGGCTCTTGCTTCGGTTTCCCTTTATAGTGCAACTAGGAATGTCCAAAAAAGATGCATTGACATTGCTTTCTGAGGCAACTGATCGTGAAGTTCGGGGTACTTTGATTTCGTCTCGAGTCTTTATGGGGTCCCTTTTAGCATTGCAAGTCAAATGCCCTCCCCTCCCTCTATTGTTTGACTTTTGGAAACACCAGGCTAAAGAGTAAAGAGATCAGTAAACTTGGTTTAAGTTTAAAATCTAGAGTATTGTAATTGGACTTAAATTTCGTACGCAGTCAATAAAGAAAAAAAATCATGAAAATCCAATTCTCAGAAAGACATGAAATGAAATGGCAATGATAGGCGCGAGATGGAATCTGGGGCATTTGTGAAAGCCACGAGTATTTGGTGCCAAAGAGAGGAAACAGGTAAAGCAAGTCTGCAACGGGATTAAAGATAGGTTTCTATGGGGAGTGTTTTCCTTTTCTGTCAACTCCATTTCAATATTCTCTCCCGAGAAGCACTCGCCGCATGTCTTGAAATACAGGTCCTTTATTTGGATCACTAAGAGGACGAGGAGGATGACCATCAGTCTGGGAAACACTGGGTGTGTGCATACCCGACATTGTCATGAATAGGACATGATAAAAAGTTGTTGAAGTTAACTAAACTTAGTTTAATTATGGACCATGCTAGCCCGGTGAAAGAGTCTTGCATGGTCCGATGCATGTAAGCCCACTCCGTTTCAACCATCACAAAGTATGATTCTCAAAATAGAATGGGCTCACAGGCACCAACTAAAGCAGAACTTGCCATTTCCAGCTAATTGACCGCTCATAAGCGACCAGACAAGTTTGAGTGCTCCAGCTTTGAGGAGTTATGCCGAGACCTTTCAATTCCGCTTGGCATTGAGGGTTAATGGTTATCCGGGTTTGTTGTTCCTCTCGGTTGGTACTCTTGTGTCATCGCTAAGTCAGTTGCCCCGCAAGGACTTTACGGACCTCGAACCATCGAGTAATTTGTGAGTTTCATGCCACTCTGCTCTTCCGTCGATCATTGCCATCCCCTTCTGTCGCTTATCCGAGATTGTCTGAACCTTTATCATCGACACTGGACTTGCCAGTTGCAACTTACTTATCGCGAGGCAAATTTTCTGTACTGCCTTCCATATAAAAAAGGCTGCTCTACATGCACGAGACTGGAGTGCTGTGTTCCATCTTATCCTTCTCCGTGTGCATTTCCTCTGTTGTTCGCAAGAATCTTGAGTGGAGCATACGGAGCATACGCCTGTAATGTAACCGTACCTTCTTAATGTTATTTATCCCTTGTTTATCGAAACAAATCAAGAAGGAGACACACCACGTCCAACATTCTAGTCCCTCTCAGATGCTACAAAACCCAGTGGACTTGACCATGAAGTCTAACAAAGCCGATCAAACTCCCAAAATTGTTCATGAGATAGTGAAGAGCACATAAAAGAAAAAAAATAATGATAATAATGTACAAACAAGACGACTGAGGGTAAACGACAGTCCTATTATATTTACTTCTTTGATTCCCACTCAGTCACCAAGACCTTGATTCTCCTCCTTAATAGAAGCTTTATCGCTCATCGCATCAGGCATATTTTTCTGCCACCGCTCATTCTTCAATCTTCTCAGTTCCTGATCCTTCTCTTCCAGCTTCTCTTGCAAGATGAGCACCTACGTTTACAAGAGCTCGGTTATCAATCTCTCGTTATCTGGCCTCCTATGAAGCATATAACTATTACATCAACTATGCAAAAAACGAGAATCATAGAGAGAGAGAGAGAGAGAGAAAACACCATTTCATTTGACTTTTCAACGTCATTTGTGAGCCCTTCCATGTGTTTATATAATCCTGCATGCAACAACCCACAATATGAACTCAGCGAGCTAGTAGCTAATCTAAGACCCTCGAAGGAAAATCAAACATAACAGAAAAAAGAAACCTACATATTGTCTAAATAGCGATACACATATACATTCGAATTCCATCAAAGACAAAACTGACACTGTTCGTGCAAATGCCATTTCTACATTCATTCAATGTCCATTTATGAAAAAGTAACCTTCGGTTGCGGCATTGACATGTAAAGGTTCTCTTCTGCTAAAAAAGTGGTAAAAGGAGCTGTACAAATTCAAAGAGACTGGATGAGCCACGTTCAAACCTTCAAATTGACTCAGCAGCTCTGCATTCTGTGACTTTTGTAAAGCCAGTTTCATCGCCAATTCATGCATCTGCAAACCAGATAACAGTGGACAAACAAGTAAATCAGCCCAAACCATCCCATTCTCGAGATAAATTTTAACAGAACCCCTACACGCATAACTTTTTGTGGACGAGCACTATTCTAATCATACTCATAAGACAATAATTAGTAATGGGTGTCTCCTCTCTGTCGTACAAAGCATACAAATCAAGAACGTAAATACAAGGATCTAATTGAAATTTGCAGGATATCATGATACATATAGCAGAACCTTTCCCTCAGCTGCTTGATTCCCAATCTCCTCATTTTCCTCTTGTAGGGTCCTGCATTTAGCCATGAGCATCTTACCCATCTTGCTCTGTGGAGTGAAACTAACAGCCGCAATATTATCCTGCAACTCCTTCACCCTCTTGTCCTTCTCCTCTACCAAGTTCTAGCATTAGAACAACATTCAAATCTTAGAAGCATTCGCACTGAATAGGTATCTCCTCTGAAATCCACACCAAGGACAGAATTATCAAAGTCATGTGGGGTCAACATGGATATTCATATAGTATATGGCATATGCAAGAAGCCAACGTAGGGCAATGCATGAAAAGTGGAGCTACAAAAGCAGAAAATGTTAATGCCGTGAAATCAGCCAGTCCAAGACCATGAAACTGAGGTGTTGTTACTGGTAATGTACTTAACGTAATTCTTTTTTTTTCACATATTAAAAAGAAAATATAAGCAAACATTAAGAACTTGCACACGAAAAATAGTTTCATTAAGTTCACTTTTGGCTTTATAGAGGGTATCTCCTACTATGAGGAATCCTAAAATCAAGAAAACCAAATGTCTTGTAAATTTTTAAGACAATCAGAAAAGTTTTAGCAAAGAGCAGAAAACAGATCTCCGCATAAAAGAAACAGATGGACTCCTCTCCAATTATTAAATTTTCTTATAAAAGGACTTTAAAAATTTCTAGAATTAAGTTTCATCCCCATGGCACCAAAAACAAAGGATTCTTGTACTAAGAAAAAATGATAAGAAGTGTCTTCAGGCACTTTGCAGAATCATTAAATGTGCCATGGAACGTGAACTTACCTATGCAGGGTGGGTATTTTCCCAGTTACATACATCGCCAAGTTTTCCCAATTAGTGTCTTTTGCCCTAAGACATTTATTGACATGATGCTTTGACTAATACAACGTCCATAAAAGTTAAATGAAAAAGTTCAACTACAGACCTTTAACCGGGAAAACTCTTCATGAATTGCTGGATCTAACAACAACCGCCTTGCCTATCAACAAAGAAATATGAACAATCAAAATTGAAGATGCCAACACCAGAATAATAACTGGCACACGTTAGTGGCTCAAAACTTGGCCACTTTTAAGGATTACCAAACTGAAGCAGAAAAGTTGTTCCCTCAAAGCCACCAATCAAATTGAGAAGATATATTCCACAGCAAGAGCCAGCCAATCCAGATTTTAACCAAAATAAAGGTGTAACCCCTATCTACATGCAGGAAATCCTTGATAAAGACACACTAATTCTACCATGGCAAGAAAATGCAAGAAAATTAACTGGCCAAGTAATAACATCAGGATCTGTCCCAAAAAAAGTAAAAAAATCAGGAAGATTATAGTATCATCAACTGAATCCACAATATCAAAACACAGTGTTTACAGCCTGAGCTTTTCCAGTCCAACCCAAAAATCATCATTCAAGTAGATTTACAGATAGGGTAAACACTAAAAAATGTATGGTTTGTCACCAAAAATTAGAGATTCATGCCTAAGCCGGAAATATTGAAAGCACTCTCTTAAAAGGTAGACTTCATTCTGAGAGAAATCATACTCAAGTTACACCGTTAATTGATAATTCACATGCATTCACTTGTTGCCATACCATAGAAACATATGTTCAAGGAGCAAAATATATTCTGCCTTACCTGCATAGATGGTGGCTTGAGTTGTGCTTTTAAGTCTCGAACAGCAGACTGCAATAAAGGGTAAATCTTGCGTCAGTCAAATGTAGAAATTTGAAGCAATTTTAAACAGCTAACCAGCAAACATCACAAGATTCCCAGCTTACTTTGTGAAAGAGACCCTTAAATCGTGTTGCCTATTTACTCTTCCTATTTGTGGGAAAACTTTCTTTTTGTCACTAAAAGTCTATAATATCCATTGCTTTATCATTTAGTACCTTAAGGTCTACAAAATATTTTGTACAGGTTATAACTACAATTACAGAATCGACACGCAATATGAATGCAGGAAGATAATCAATTGAAACAATCCATCTTGGTAACTGGAGTATGAATGCAGCCACAATCACATACAATTGGTTTTCAGCTACTTTTCACCTAAGTGCCTATAATTAATGATAATCAGTATAATTGTAAAACGAGGTGATAGGGGATGAAAAAACACTACACTTACAAACCATTCTACTATACTCCATAACCACAACAAAAGATTCACCTTTAACTCAGCTATCTCCTGCTCCCGCTTTGCGAATGTTACTATAAAAGCTGCTTCCTTTTTCTTTGCCTTTTCCAGCTAATATAGAAAAATTGAAAAAACAGATGATAAATAACTTCTGATTGCAAAATAGAACAAAGGGAAAGAGAAACATACTGCCAGAGAACCAACCTGCTCTCTCAATGCCTCTTCTGAAGATCTAAGCGTCTGAAGGTAGTTGATTATCACCTTGGGTTCTGCAAGGAAGAGGAGAATATCAGAATATATACAGGAATAATTTGAATTAACTCTCTCATGCTCATGTCATATAACAAGTTCTGATAATTAAATATCCAAATAAACAGAAGACTAACCAGGAGATGTCGCAGAAGGTATGAAGGACTCATTTTGGAATGAAGAATGCCACTTCTGAATCTCAGATTTTGCAGCTTCAAGTTCTGTCTGAAAAACTCGACAGGGTAAAAAAAACCCATATAGTTTCAGATACAAATATATAAAAGAATAGCACAAAGATCACAAAAGTGCATGCAACATCAAAAACATAAGCAAGCTCTTTTTCAGGTCTGTTGAACATTGAGAAATCAACTTCAAGTTTAAGCTTAACCCAACTTAAATTTATCATAGATAAAATGGTCGAGCTTGGGCATTCTGATTGCCTCATTATATGAAACTAAAGCGAGATGGAGCTCGATTCAAACATCACACTTGAATCAAGTTGCCTCAACATGACTACTGCCCTAGACTCCACAATTCCCTGAATCATTACGGAAGCAATAGCACTGAATGTTTTGCAGTGTAAAGCCATCTTTATTCCTTAAAACTTTCTTAATCAAGTTAAATTCTAAACCTATCAGCTCCATTAGGCTAACAAGGTTTTAGGAAAGATAATTACATCCCTTTCTGGCTGAATGATGAAAAGGCTATAGCATTTCCCAATGACAGACCATGTTAACTGCACCTAATTCCATATAGTGGGTGACGTTCAAGATGATTTGGAACCATTTCAAGCTTCAAGAGATTTAGAGTTGGATAGCAATGAAATTAATTTCGTTGAGAGTACCAACGACAACAATGACAAGGGATCCGATAACGAATTTGATGAGGATGATAATGATGACAGAAATGACTGTAGCCTTGATGAAGATGTGGTAAAAGCTGCTGAAAATTTATTCTAGAATTGTTTAATAGCAATGGGTTTGTGGCTTTTGTTGTTAAAATGGATTGTCAACTGCAATTAGATTTGCATCTATTGTCTTTGTTCACCCTTCTTTCACACTTGAACACTAGACACTATAGACGAGTAAATTTGTATTTGCATGAGGCTTGTAGCTTACTGGACTTGTATCAATTGATCTTGCATTATGGTCTTTTGTTGGGATCACTACTTATTGGGGGATGACGTTTTTCTAAGTTATTTTCAGCGGTTGTTAAAATCTTATGATTTCACGATCCAATTTTACGGACCTCTTTTAACAACCTTGATTCTAGCATCTGCAATGCAGCACTCGTCAATGTTAAAGCTTCATGATCAACATGTTTCTTGCACAAGGAAACATTAGCAACTAAACCACAGTTGCACTTGCTTATATTGTTCAAAAAGACATGACAAAGGATAAGATGACAACACCTATCGCCGAATACATACTTGGCATGTCGTTAGAGTATCCTTACAGGTCTGAAGACTGCAAAAAGAATATAAAAAACTCATGAGATTTCAAGCTGAACAGGTTGCCCAAATGCTGGAAGCGTGCCAAATGTACATGACCATTAATTATCCAAAAAAGTATAGAGTAAGAATTTAAAGTTCTTAATTACCTCTCACGAAGTGACAAGATCATTCCTGTAGCTGCACCAGGAGCATTTTCTTCGGCTTTTGTATTACCCTGTAGCAAGAAACTAAGAGAGAATAAATTTCTATGCATCAAAAATAAGAAAAAGAAGGGGCTCTTTAAGCATTAAAGGCTGGAAGGAAAATGAAACTAAATCAGCGAACTTATATGTGAAGCAAGGCAAAAATAAACTGCCAAGAATTACAACAAATTGCTTAAGATGCTGGGTATCTTCAGTTTGATTACAAGCACTACACACGATAAAACTAAAACACACTGTAAACTGCTGAACTTAAAACGGCCTTTAAGTCAACGACTTGAGTAGGGAAACAATGGAAAAAGGCTCCACGTTGTTGCATACAAGAACAGAACCGAAGAACGAGAGAGCTAAACAACTGCAAAGATAAATATCCCGCAAGGAGCACTTGGTGGCAAACAACATGTGACCGTGTACGCTCGTGCTTGAGCCGAAACGCAACCTCTTCTCCTTCCGACAGAATAAAATTGACTAGTTTATATTGGAGTAATTTTCGGCCAACAACTGAAGCGCTGGAATTGTCCGATCACCAACAAACGCACAGGCCTTCAAGAATTACAACATATGCCTGGCACCCATATAAGTAATGATTGAATGCCATACAAATTACGAGCATGCGTAATGCCGACAGACAGTCCAAAATTGAACAAAATGAAGTGTCTGCTCGACCCCCTGGGTACCTTCTTGGATCCAAAGAGATCGTCTTCATCGTCCTCAATGTCCCCAAAAGCCCTCTTATTCCCTGAAACGACAGAGAATCACCACCAAAGTCGGCATAAACTTCGCGTAAAGCAAAGAGAAGGACAAGGAAAAATCAGTGCGAAGGAAGAAGGACCCGAACGCCTCGCATTGTGAGCCCCAGAGAAGTCTCCCCCAAAATCGTCGTCCTACAGCGAGAAACGAACCGTTACAATGTCGACCCAGTAAAGCTGTGCAAGCATACATGAGCAGCGTGGCGACTCGCCTCGTCGAGATGGCCATGAGAAGCCATTGGAATTGGGGAGACGGAGCGTGAACTTGGAGCACCCACCCGAGTGAGAGCGGTGGGAGGTTGTCCGATACCAGGGGGTCACCGGAACCCGCTCGTCAGCTTTGCGATTTGCGACCTCGAGCAGGCCTGCCGGACGCGTGTGGCGTTCTGTCGTTCAAGGAAGAAGAAGAAGAAAGTCATTTCGAAACCCTTGCCGGAGGGAGAGGAAGATGATCACTATTGTCTACGAGCGGCCGCGTCGCTTGTCTAATTTAGCTAACAAAAAAAAAATCGCTCATTTCATCGAAATGATAAGTTTCAGAAATAAATTTTTGGCTTTTTCTATTTCTGTTTCAACAATGAGTTTACGAAAAGAGATACATATTTGATTACGGTATAAAATTTCTCTTCCTGAAATAAAAATTGAAATTTATTTAATAATGACACAAAATTTTTCCTCTTACACTTTTTTCCATTCACCGACGCCTAATAGCAGGCGATGTTAAGTGGCAACGGGAGGCGGCGGCCGACGTCAGAGGGCGGCGGCTGACGTCAGGGGGTGGCGGGTGACATTGAGTGGCGATGAGAGGCGGCGGCCACCGCGGGGTGGCGACAACCGATGATCGATAGGTGATCGACAAGAGGAGATAGGGGGTGGTAGGAGTTGGTAGTCGGCGGGCAGCCAGCGAGCAACCGCGAGGGTGGCAGCAGCCGACGAGTGGCAAATGATGGGAGAAAGGGCAAGCAACGAGAAGAGTTTTTATTTTTCTTTTTGTTATAGAAATAGAAAAATAGAAAACTTTTACTTTTCATTCTAATTTCAAACCTATTTTTAAACTAAAAATTTGTTTCAGAAATAGAAAAAATGAAATTGCATTATCAAACGAATTTCTATTCCAAATCTGTTCTTGAGAAAAATAAATAAATAAAAAAACAAAATGACTATTATGCGTGCTCTTAGGATCTTTTCAAAATTATGTTTTAAAAAATTATTTTTCAACTTTTCAGTACAATTAAATCAATGTACGAAACATTTTCCATGGATCAAAAACATCAAGCTTAGATTGGAAAAATAACTTCTCTTATGCATTTTTTCCTTGGCACGTGTTTAGCACATGATTTTTCAAATATAAGATCCTATAATTTTCTTTTATATTTTAGTCAAATCGGTTTTTTTCCCTCAAATACGGTATATGATAAATACAACTTAATCAACGATATGGACTCACGCGGAAAGAGAAGAGCACCAGGATCATTAAATATAAATTGATGCTTTTTTAACCGTTGATGCGAGTTGCAAGGCATTTTTATTAGTTGCATGACAAATAGGCTAAATAAAATAATATCATCTGTTAAATATCGTTTATTTGCGGCGCTTATATAGAACTCCAAATAATAATTTAAATTTTTGGATGCATCGCCTGTCTACGAGTTCATTTAGGCCATTTACACATCTAGTATCCTTTCACTTAACAGCGACTTATTTCATACAGAGTCAGGATCTCATAAGCTTATGTTAATATGTGAAGGGAAACCATATGAATATAAAGGGCACATAGGATCCGTTATCAAGCGATGTACGACAATATTTCTACACATACATTGATATGAAATTTCTTCTAAAGATTTTCTAGAATTTGAAAATAATCTTAGAATATTAACATGGAAGAAAAAAAAGAGTAACTTTCATCTTTATTTAAGTTTAAACAAACATGTCCTTTAAAGTTTTGGATTGAACTTTCTAACAGCAACTTAGAGTAAAACTCCCTTTATTTATTTTTCGTTTGTTCATTTAAGCTCCGTTTGTTTCACAAAAAATAAATAATGTGGAAAATATTTTCTTAAAAATTATTTCTTGTTTCGCATACAAAATGAATGAAAGAAAAATATTATAGAGAGAACTGTTCAGTACATTGATTAGCGGAGCTTAACTTACATCCTGCTTCACTTAAAGGACAATTCGTCCTCAGTAATCACGGTTATTGAATATTGTCTGTTATTCACGAAAAGAGTAAATACAAGAAGACCATATGAAACTGGTCAGACGCAAATGTCACTGCTTCGGCTCTGACCTTTATTGCATGCATCAAATGTCAAATGTAAAAAGTACTTGAGCTTCATGGTGGTTCCCTTAGTGAGATGCGAAGATCTCTCTACCTTTTGCAAACGACCCCAGGGCCATCTTCCCCGCTGGAGCAGTTAAGAACCCCGTAGTTGAAACTCTTGGTTGAGTCGCTTGGGGTCAGCTCGCAGACGAACCGGGCGGCAGCACAGTCAGTTGCAAAGATACCTGAGGAGGCGAATTCCCAGTCGCCGCCCAAAACCGGCTTGGTGACTCCCATCTTGGCCCTGCTCACATAGTTCTTGGCATAAGTCTGGCCCAAAACACCAGTAACATCCGCGCTAAGCGAGTAGAACTTGAAGCTCAGGTCCAGATGTGCAAAGCAATTCTCTTGTGTAATGCCGTAGTTATGTATCAGCGAATCTCTCGGTGATGGGCACCACAACTGCTTTAATCTTGAAGTTCCCTTTTGCTTCTATTTCCACGGCATTGGTGTCCCGCGATCTCGTGATGGATACGTCCGATGATGTGGATTGCCATTTCTCCCCCTCGTCTTCGGGGAGGTAGACGCTCTGCCCATCGAGGGCTATACCGCTATAGATAAGCGGTCTACGGAGTCATCCCAGGTCGATGTCTTCTTGGCGCCGATGAAGAGCTGGTGCGTGCCGAAGAGGATTCCTAGAGACTGGACCCATGTGAATGCGTTTACGTGAATGTTGGAGTCAGAAACCAGGTAAAAGTCCCAGTCCTTTTTGCCATGGAAGAAGAAGGTTACGCTGTCGCCGCCGATGAATCTCCGGTCTTGACAGACTGCACCTGGCCGGTCACAACCTGATGATGTTTGAATGCGAACAGCAACATTAGAGTCTCAGTTTTAAATCCATTACAATAAGACCGTATAACAATACATTTGACATTTTGCGACTTGCCATTGCCCTAGACCATCTAAATGAAGAGTAATGAAACTAAGAACAATAAATATTATCTACACCTATAGAGTAACAGATTCAGCTTAATAAAATCAAATGATCGTGGTCATCTATATATAGAACACTAAATGGCATGCTGAATAAAAGAAATATCTTGACCATTGATAAACTTTACCACAGTTTTCCCAGTTTAATTGTTTAAGAATTACAACGTTCTTTTATAAATGATGATGGCTCCAAATGGGCGGAGAACAACTTACTGCAAACAGGTCTGCAGATGGTACAATCCACTTCGCACTGAGAGGGGCAACCAGCAGGACAAGGCAATTCAACGCCGTAGCACAGGGGGTAGTTCTTGTTCTTGCACCTCGCTCTCTGTTGTCCTGAAACTACTCCCGAGGGAGGGGGCGGCGGCGACAGATGGGTGTGATGGGGCGGAGGGGGCGGCGGCGATTTCCTCCTGGGCGGGGGAGGCGATCTCTTCTTGGGCAGCGGTGGCGATGGTGGTGGGGGAGGTGATCTCTCAATGGGCGGCGGCAGCGGCGATGGCGGCAGGGGTGGGCTACTCGAACAAACGGGGGCGCAGATGTCGCAGCTCATGGTACAAGTTTCAGGGCATCCGGAGGGACAGGAGAAGATGCCTTCGGCAACACATTCCGGATAACTAGGGTTGATGCACCTCACTCGCGCAACCGGGGCTGCCTCAGCTGCGACGACGAAGAGGAGGACCAAGAACATGCCTAACTGCGCCACTAGTTTAGCCATTTTTTTTACTGTATCTCAAGCGGCTAAGCTTGTTCTGTGGGGTTGGGTCACTTGGTGGATATTGGGTCTCGGTTTTGGTTTTCTTTTATAGAAACTAGGAATGTTGCAAGAGATGTATTGTATCTCGACGCAATCTAGTGCGGAGTGTGAAGTACTTTGTTTTCCCGTCAAGTCTTCCAGAGGTCCTTTTTAGCATTGCAAGTCAAATGCCCCTCTATCTACATTGTTTTGACTTTTAGAAATGACCTTAATAAGGTTTTATACGAGACCAATAAGCTTGATTTGAGTTGTAATTTAGAGTGTTTGACTCTTATTTCATACGCAGACGATGGAAAATGGACTTTTTGCTCAAACAGGATTCAAACAATAGCAAGTCTGTTGTGAGTATTTCCTCTACAATGCCGAATGAGCAATAGGTATTATTACACGATTGGTTGAGATTATATAATTTAATAATGTAAAAATGCAAAAGAAAATCGACTCATTTGAAAATAATATGGTATAATTCGGATTACACCATTGGATTTATTATTGTGTCAATTGACATACTTAGTGAAATTCTATCTCTATCTCACAAAACTATAGTTGACCACGACTACATAACCTAGGCCCGAAGAAGGACAAGCCTTGTGAGTGTGACTTATTTGGTAAGACATCAGGTAAAATCAACTGGAGAAGTGATTTTTCTTCCGAGCCACTTTATACGGTACAGAAAAATCTTTTCGCTTACATACATTACAATTTAATTGCATAGATATGATTAAGGGATGGGACTGAACCCAAAATTAACCACTCAGACTGCGTTTGGTCGACCGTATAAAAGCCAGAATAGGATATGTTTTATCCTATCCTGTGTTTGGTAGTGGTCCAAGATAGGATAAAGTCGGATATAGACCGGATACAGCCCGGATAAAAAAATCCGGAGGAGGGGTAGGATAGACCCGGATAGGATTTCTAATGACTATTTTTTCAAAAATCCTCGCTCCACTCGCCATCATCTTCATCCCCACACCTTGTGCGCTTTCACCAAAAAAATTTCTCGACTTTTTTTTCTTCACTGATTTCTCCGGACCCGTGAATAGCAAAAAAATAAAATAAAAATTATCCTATCCGACTTTAAATCCGTAGTCCACCAAACAGTGGACAGGATATGAAGAAATCCCAAGATTTATTATCCTATCCTATCCAGTCCTATTCTGTTTAGAAATCCGGACGACCAAACGCAACCTCAAGTTCTTGCAAATACACAATGTAAAGCTTATTTAGAAATTTGACTGCCCATTTTTTAAGAGACTGGAGGCGCTAATTAGGAGATTATTTTAGCATAAGCTTTTTACTAGGAGTGTCAATGGGTCGGGTCGGGTCGGACTTTCTTGATACCTTACCCAACCCGAAACCTACAGGATCATGCTTAACCCGCCCAGACCCACCCAAGACCCTGTTCACCGTACACCCCAAGGCCTAGGCCGGGCCGGGTCGGGTCGGGCCGAGCTTCGTTTTTTTTTTTTTTTTTGCTTTCGCGCAGACAGTAACATCAAAAGGCAGAAGACAACTCTCATAAAGAAAAATTTTTACATAGAGTAATCACCATCACGGAGAGACATGGTTCACGATGCTTGGGTCGTATTATTACAAGTCTATCTTAATATCAATACACATGCTAAGCAATTGATACACTTCCAGGTCCCGATTGAATAATGCAAGTTGTTCTTTGATGTTGTCAAAAGACAGAAGCTCATGTGAAATATCCAGCTCAAGGAAGCGTTTTGCCTCTCAATAATCATCATCCATCACTCCCGTCTTCAAGAAAAAAGCCATTAGAACATAAACATAACTCTTTTCGCTCTGAAAACTGACATTTCTATCTTCAATACTACTCCATCAAATGTCCCTGTTCTCCAAACCTTTAATCACCAACTAGACAGGCGGTCAAACCAGACACCTGAGTTCAAGCCACAACGGCATCCGCTCCTGCCTTCGGAAGAGATTAAACTTTCGATTCATACCGCAAACAAACGTTTCTAGGGTCCGTCGTCCAACGATGTAGCAATCTCTCTGTGACTGTGAATCGCAATTCGCAATGCGATTCCCAGCACCAGAACACCCGTTGACTCTTATACTGCTGAACTCAGGAAATCAATACAAAAGAAAGGCAACATCTTGGAATCCCAGAAGCAAAATCCCTGTTCATTATGTATGCATCAAACCGCAGTTCCAACTCCATCTCAATTTATTAGGCACAAATCAGGAACGAAAACTTCATCAAGCTCAAAACCCGACAAGAACCTCACCCCTCAACACTAGCCAACGACAGCCAAGTTCGAAGCCCCAAAAAGAAAAGAAAAAAATGGAAACTTGAAAGCATCTACAGGACTTTGAGCATATCCTCGGCACCACTGAAGGTGAAGGCCCCGCCTTCCTCCAGGTTGAGCACCTTCACGACTCCGTCCTCCGCGAGCAGCGCGCACCGCCGCGACCGCACCCCGAGCCCCACCGGCTGGTCCCTCGGGTCGAGCTGGCACCCGATCGCCCTCGTGAAGTCCCCGTTCCCGTCCAACAGCAGCATGACGTCGTCGCCGATGCCCAAGTTCTCCTTCCACGTCCGCATCACGAAGGCGTCGTTCACGGAGATGCAGGCGATGTTGCCCACGCCCTCGGCCTTCAGCTCCCTGGCCTTCTCCACGAACCCCGGCTGGTGCTTCCGCGAGCAGGTCGGGGTGAAGGCCCCCGGGACGGCGAAGAGGATCGACTTCTTCCCGGCGGTGAGGGCGGAGATGGTGGTGGTCTAGAGCTCGCCGGCGGGGTCGAAGTAGGAGAGGGTGGAGTCGGGGAGCCTGTCGCCCACGGAGATGGCGGCGCGGGTGGCGGCGGTGGAGAGGCGGAGGGGCTTGCCGGGGGACCGGCGGCAGGGGACGGCGAGGGGGGAGGAGTGCCGGCGTAGCACCAGAGAGGGGAGAGAGAAGGGAAGAGAGACTGAGAGAGGGAGATGGGTCGGCCCAGAGTGTCAATGGGCCGACCCTAACATACCCCAACCCTATGAAACCCTAAACTTTAGGGCTATATTTGAATAAAATTAAGGCCTGACCCAAAATGCCCCAAATTTTAGGGCCGGACCAGGCCTGCGTGGGTTTGATCGACACCCCTACTTTTTACCACTTGCTACTTGCAAATTGCAGTATTGTATTCCAAAAATAGGTGGAACCAGCAAAGACCGGGTAAGTACGGTTGAATACTTCTCTTGGAGAAAGCAGTCATCTTATTAATATCTCCCCCTTCCAGCACTGCAGGCCTCATCCTTTTTCAGCTATTAAATCTGCATATGCATATGGAACCCAGTCTAGTATTGGAGTATTCAATCCTGTAAAGTTTCTGACCAAAAAAAACAAATCTGCATATGCATATTGGAGTAAAATTCAATCTAGTAAAGTTTCCGGCAAGTTGTCAATTATTTGTATACACAGTTTAAGTTTTTCAAAATTAAGAAGTACCCAAGGTTTGCACGCACATCGAAAAAGGATAGTCCTAGCCCCTAATCAAGGAGGAAAATTAGTCAAAAAGTCATAAACGTATTATATTTTTGCCAATTCAATTTTAAGCCTTTTAATTATATCAATTGATTCATAAATTTTTTTCATATTTTACCAATTGAGTCCATCCGACTAATTTTAGTCGGAAATTGCTAATGTGGAGGCTGGCTATCTTACGTGACACGACTAGTGCTGACATTGATAATTTTAATAATATTTTAATATTTTTTTAATAATATTTCAGAATATTAACATGAAAGAAAAAAAAAGTATCTTTCATTTTTCATTTAAGTTTAAACAAACATGTCATTAAAGTTCGGGTTAACACAACGAAAAACCTTAAACTGATACACCTATGATAAATTTACTCCAAACTATTTTTTTGACTACCAAACTGGTACACCAGTAATAAATTTGCCCCGAACTATTTCTTTTACCGCAAAAAACCCCCACACTGGTGCACTTGTAATAATTTTACCCCAAACTAATTTTTTGACCACCAAAAATCCCAAATTGGTACATCTGTGATAATTTTACTCAAAACTAATTTTTTTACCACTAAAAACCCAAAACTTGTATATTTATAATAAATTTACTCTCTGTTAGTGTTTATAAATTGGATTAATATCACGAAAAATCACAAATTAGTAAATTTGTAGCAAACAGAGGGGCAAAACCCCAAACTAATGTACCTGTCAAGTACCACGTATCATCAAACTTATCAATTTAATAGTAAAATTTAATGGAAACTAACGGAGGGTAAATTTGTCATAGATGTACAAGTGTGGTATTTTGATGGTAAAAAAATTAGTTCGGGATAAAATTATCAAAAGTATACCAATTTGGGATTTTTCATGATATTAACCCTTAAAGTTTTGAATTGAACTTTCTAATAGCGACTTATAGTAAAACCCCATTTATTTGTTTTTCGTTTTGTCATTTAGGCTTCTTTTACTTCACGAAAAATAAATGATTTAAAAAATATTTTCCTAAAAATGATCGCTTATATCGTTTACCAAAATGAATGAAAGAAAAATATATTAGAGAGAACTGTTCATTACGTTGATTAGCGAAGCTTAACATTTATTCTGCTTCACTTAAAGGACAATTAGTCCTCACTAGTCACGTTTCTTGAATATTGTTTTTTATTCACGAGACGAGTAAATCCAATAAGACCATATGAAACTGATCAGACGCAAATATCGCTGCTTCGGCTCTGACCTTTATTGCATACATCAAATATCAAATGTATAAAGTATTTGAGGTTAATGGTTGCTCCCTTATTGAGATGCGAAGATCTCTCTACCTTTTGCAAACGACCCCAGGGCCATCTTCTCCACTGGAGCAGTAAAGGTCCCCGTAGTCGAAATTCTTGGTCGAGTCACTTGGGCTCAGCTCACCGACGAACCGGGCGGCAGCGCAGTCGGTTGCGAAGAGACCCGAGGAGGTGTATTCCCGCTCGCCGCCCAAAACTGGCATGGCAACTCCCATCTTGGCCCTGCTCACGTAGTTCTTAGCATAAGTCTGGCCCAAAACACCAGTAACATCCGCGCTAAGCGAGTAGAACTTGAAGCTCAGGTCCAGATGTGCAAAGCAATTCTCTTGTGTAATGCCATAGTTATGTATCAACGAATCTCTCTCGGTGATGGGCACCACAACTGCTTTAATCTTGAAGTTCCCTTTTGCTTCTATTTCCACGGCATTGGTGTCCCGCGATCTCGTGATGGATACGTCCGATGATGTGGATTGCCATTTCTCGCCCTTGGCTTCGGGGAGGTAGACGCTCTGCCCATCGAGGGCTATAGATAAGCGGTCTACGGAGTCATCCCAGGTCGATGTCTTCTTGGCACCGATGAAGAGCTGGTGCGTGCCGAAGAGGATTCCTAGGGACTGGACCCATGTGAAGTATCTCTTCATGTCCTGGTTTCGTCTTCCGGTGAAGTGAGCGTTGACGTGAATGTTGGAGTCAGAAACCAGGCAAAAGTCCCGGTCCTTCTTGCCATGGAAGAAGAAGGTTATGCCGTCGCCGCCAATGAATCTTGGGTCTTGACAGACTGCACCTGGCCGGTCGCAACCTGATCACGTTTGAACGCGAACAGCAACATTAGAGTCTCAGTTTTAAATCCATTAAAATAAGACCGTGTAACAATATATTTGACATTTTGCGACGTGCCATTGCCCTTGACCATCTAAATGTAGAGTAATGAAACTAAGAACAATAATTATTATCTACAACTGTAGGCTAACAGATTCAGCTTAATAAAATCAAATGATCTTAGTCACCTGTATATAGAACACTGAATTGCATGCCAAATGAAAGAAATATCTTTAACATTTATAAACTTTACCAGAGTTTTGCAGTTTGATTGTGTAAGAATTAGAACGTCCTTTTATAAATGATGACGGATCCAAACGGGCAAAGAAAAGCTTACTGCAAACAGGTCTGCAGACGGTACAATCCACTTCGCACTGAGAGGGGCAACCAGCAGGACAAGGCAATTCAATGCCATAGCACAGGGGGTAGTTCTTGTTCTTGCACCTCGCTCTCTGTTGTCCCAAAACTACTCCCGAGGGAGGAGGCGGCGGTGGATGGGGGTAATGGGGTGGAGGCGATTTCTTCTCGGGTGGAGGGGGTGGAGGCGATCTCTTCTTGGGCGGGGGAGGCGATTTCTTCTTGGGCGGTGGCAGCGGGGGCGATGCCAGCGGGGGCGGGCTCCTCGGACAGACGGGGGCGCAGATGTTGCAGTTCATGGTACAGGTTTGAGGGCATCCGGAGGGACAGGAGAAGATGCCATCGGAAACGCAATTCGGAAATCCAGGGTCCGTGCACTGCACTTTCTTGGCCGGGGCTGCCTCGGCTGTGACGACGAAGAGGAGGAGGACCAAGAACATGCCCAACCGTGCCGTTAGTTTAGCCATTTTCTTGACTGTATCTCAAGCGGTTAAGGTTGTTGTGGGAGGTTGGGTTACTTGCTGCGTGTTGGGTCTCGGCTTTGGTTTCCTTTTATAGCAACTAGGAATGTTGCAAAAGATCCACTGCATCTTTTGACGCAATCAAGTGCGGGGTGTGAAGTACTTTGATTTCCCGTCAAGTCTTCCTGAGGTCCTTTTTAGCATTGCAAGTCAAATGCCCTCTATCTACATTATTTTGACTTTTGTAAAAGACCTTAATAAGGTTTAAAAGAGACCAATAAGCTGAATTTGAGTTATAATTTAGAGTATTTGACTCTAGTTTTATACTCAGACGATGGGAAACGGACTTTTTTCTCAAATAGGATTCAAACAATAGCACGTCGGTTGTGAGTATTTCCTCTACAACGCCGTATGTGTAAAAGGTATTATATATATGATCGGTCGAGATTATATAATTTAATGACAGAAAATTGCAAAGGAAATTGCCCCATTGGACATGCTAGGGTATTATTCAAATTACATGAGCAGACTCATTATCGTGTCAATTGACGCACTTGGTGAAATCTTTTCTCTCTCTTTACGAAAATGTGGCTGACTCCGACTAGATGACCCAGGCCTGAAGAAGAATGGGCCTTGCGATTGTGACTCATTTAGTAGGACGTGATTCTCCTTCCAAGCCATGTTATACGGTATACAAAAATCTTTTACTTTACATACATTACAGTTTATTTGCATAGGTATGATCAAGGGATGGGATTAATCCCAAAATTAAGCACTCAAGTTCTTGCAAATACGCAATGTAAAGCTTATTTAGAAATAAGACTGGCCATTTTTTAAGAGAATGGAGGCGTTAATCAAGAGATTATATTAGCATTAGCTTATTACCACTTGCTTGTTGCAAATTGCAGTATTGTATTCCAAAAATAGGTGGAACCTGCAAAGACCGGTATATACGGTTGAATACTTGTCTTGGAGAAAGCAGTCATTTTATTTATATCTCCCCCTTCCACCACTCCAGGCCTCATCCTTTTTCAGCTATTACATCTGCATCTGCATATTGGAGTAAAATTCAATCTAGTAAAGTTTCCGGAAAGTTGTAAATTATTTGTATGCCCAGTATCAAGTTTTTTGAAATTAAGAAGTATCCGCTGTTTGCTCGCGGGCACATCGGAAAAGGACAGCCCTAGTCTCTAGTCGAGGACTGGAACTTGTTTGGTTAGATTACAACCGGCCCAGATGAATTTGCAATCGGAAACGAAACGGGTGTAGTGTAACCTTCAATTGCTTATAATGCGGGAGTTACTCTCAGCTCCGGTTCGACTCCGGGGCATCGGAAATCGCCGCGGCGATACAGTGAAATGGCGATGATGCGCGTCCTTGTGCGTGTGATGGAAACGGCATGTTAAAGCGAGAGGTTCTGTGCCGTTGAGAATGAAAAGTAAAGGGTAGAACGTGTGCAACGTGATTGAAATTGGTCAACTCCATTTCCGGTATCCATCCTGAGAAGCACTCGCCGCAAGTCTTGAGACGGAGGCCCTTTCTTTGGTACACAAGCCGGCCTCAACATTCCCCAACTTGTGCTACTTTGGCTTTGCGTAGCCTTCACAACAAGAAGAATCGTGAGAACGCTCCTCAGTCGCAACATGGTATGGGCTTAACCACCAAGACCACAAGAACTGATCTATAAGCGATTTGATAATTTGCAAGCATTCTGTAAGGATCTATCGCATCATTTTGTGAATCGGCCTTGTACCATTATATGGTAAGTTTTTTTTTTGGTAAGGATTATATGGTAAGTTTTAACTCCGATAATTTCAAGTTTATTAAGTTATAGCTCTTTATCCCGAAAGCCAAAAAGAGACATTTGGACATTCCTTGTGTTGAAATAGTTTATTAATCATGAAAAGATGTAACCTTTGAATATGAAAAGAAGTGATTGTTGATATGAAAAGTATTGACGGTTCACCATGAAAAGGGGTGATGGTGGGGATAAAGTAACTATTCCAAATAGATGTGTTAATTGGTTGTCTACGAATAGCACCAAATCATACATTGTTCAATGATCACAACTGTTCAAAACAACTACTTTTTTTTCGTAACTCTCTTCTTCTCTTTTCATATACACAAGTTTGATAACACATTTAAGGTGAAATTCCAAGAGAGAAATTAAGCAATTGCTGAACTCGTTTTTTTGCGGTTTTGGTATATATCCTAATGGCATATTTGTTCTAAATTCGACAGCAATAATAATTGAGGCAAATAATACCTTCAAAACAGTGGTCGTCATCACGCATCACAGTATCAAAGATTTATAACTACTGCTTTATCTTCATCAAATCAAATTTCCCCAACAATCTTAAGGTATTATTATTTTCACAGAGATTGAGACAAGAGCTGTATCAAGTGCTCGCAATATTGACAAATAAGTATCGTAGTGGGGGTAAATAATACCTTAAGAACAGTGGTCGTCATCAATAATAGTGGGGGCAAATAATACCTTTAGAATAGTGGTCATCATCACGCATCAAAGCATAAAAAATTTATAACTACTGCTTTATCTTCATTGGTAATCAAATTTGCTCAACAATCTTGAGGTGTTATTATTTTCATAGAGATAGAGACAGCAGTTGTATCAAGTGCTCGCAATATTGACTAGTAAGTATTAATGGAACTTTTGTTTGTATTTATATGTCAGAATCATTTTCCTTGTGGCATAATAGAGTATCTCATGTTGGTTATAGTACTTTGAAATATATGGATATAAGTGGTATGATATCCCATGATAATCTTAATAAGAAAATGATGATGAAAGAAGGCATAGAGAAAGAATTATCAATGCTCTGTCAAATCGTCTGTATGAACTTTTTCGATCTTACACAAATATTAGAGACATTTGGAGTGCCTTGGAGATCAAATACAATAATAACAAACAAGGCATTGATAGAATTACCACTTTAGAACAAATTAAATTTATCCTTATTAATGGAAAATCCGTCTCTAAGTAAGTGCAAGAACTTCAAATATATGTTGCCAAACTCAAAGACCTTGTGATTGCAGATATTGAACCTCTTCAAGTTACAGCAATTATTTCAAAGTTGCCTTCAATGAAAGAAACTTCTCCACATGATTGAGAATCTGATTGTAAATAGGGTGACACTATTCCACCTATTATACGACTAAGCCACTCCATTTTCCATTGAAAAGACAAAATTATCCTCAATGATTCAACTGCAATTTAAAGTGTTGCCCCAAATCAATTTACTTTTCTTATTTTATTTTATTTTCATTTTCTATTCAGGATCTAGTTACCATAGTTAAGCAATTCACGTTTTTTTTTGGTTTGTTGTGGGTTATCCGTATATATATTAAAGGCACAATGTTTTCCTTTTTATTTTTGGATTTTACTTCCTTAGACATAACTTTTGTCAAAACAAGTGATGGTGATATACACAACAAAAGTAAAAGTTTATAAATAAGTGATCTTGTTAAAGAAGTGTCTATGTTAAAATTTTTCTAGATTTTACTTGACAACGAAAAAAAGAACTAGGTTTCTTAGAAAATTTTCTTTTCAACAAAACTAATTTTACAAAAGTGATTGATTAGAATTAATCAATTTTTTAGTTGATCGCCTAATTCTAATTAGAATTGAAAATCATATTTTTATTGGGTTATTGTTTTTTTCTCTAATGCTATTTTCCCCATTTTCTAGTAGTGTAAAATAGTGCTCCTTTTTTAATTGAAAAGTGTGAAGGATGACGGGATTGGCATTATAGATAGAAAATAGAGGACGACGGGATGTATTGAAGAAGACGAAGAGCGGGAGGTGTAGAAAGAAGAGAATAACCTATAAGAGAGAACAAAGAAACGATTTGCAAGAGCAGACAACTGAGACATCCAAGGCGTGGAAAGAAAGAAAGAAGAAGGAAAGTGGGACCCACAAAAAATAAAAAAAGAAACAAAATAAAAAAGTTGACCAAATAATAAAAAAAAGATCTACAGCTGTATGAAAAGTGGTAGGCCCCATTAGGATACTGTTGTCAAAATACAAAAAAAAATGAGTGCCTAAGCTGAAAAAGGAATGGAAAAAGCGCGACCCTTGTAAATATTGTGATAAAACACATTCGAATTTAGGAATGTTCTTAGGATCATGCAGCTAATCATGTGAAAGATGTTGTAAATAAGGGCATTGTGTTGAACATGGCAACATAAGCATATCAAAGAAAGCATCGAAACAATGGCACGAGAAAATTAATTCTGTAGTATTATCATATGGATTTAAGTATAACGATGATGATAATTGCATTTACTCAAAATTTACTAGATGATATGGAGTTATAATCTACTTATATGTAGATGATATGCTGATTGTTAGTACAAATATACATGGGATAGATGAAACTTAAAACTATCTATGTTCTTAGTTTAAAATGAAAGATTTGGGAGAACTAGATATAATTTTAGGTATCAAAGTAATTAAACACAATGAGGGTTATGCTTTAAGTCAAGGTCACTGTGTAATTAAAATCATTCAAAAAATCATCATTTGGGAATTTAAAAGGTCAAATGTACCATATGATATTTTAATGAAATTGACAAAAAGTATTTGACAGCCTCTAGCACAATTAGAATATGTTAGTGTAAGTGGAAGTCTGATGTATGCTATGCACTGCATTAGATCAGATATAGCCTTTATTGTGTGTAAATTGTCAAGATTTACTATTAATCCTAGTTTGTGCATTGGAAGGCCATAAGTAGCATTTTTTTCCATAAAGAAAATAATAAATTATGGTCTATTTTATGGAAGATGACTAGCAGTACTAGAAGTCTAGAAGGATAATCAGATGCTTGTAGGATAACTAGAACAATTGATAACAAGTCGACATCTGGATAGGTTTTCAAGCTTGCATATGATGCAATCTCTTTGGGCGGAAAAAAAAATGAAAAAGCAAACGTGTATAGCTCAATCAATGATGGAATCTGAATTTATATTACCATTGGCCACTGGTAAAGAGGCTGAATGGCTGTAGAATTTGCTATTGGATATAAAATTGTGGCCACAATTAATGGTAGCCATATCTTTACATTGTCAGAGTAAGGCAACAATGTCTAAGGCATATCATAAAATATAGTTGGAAAATCTAGACATTAGCTTGCGACATGATTATGTTCAACAATTAATTACTAATGGAATTATTTTAGTAATTTATGTTTTGACAAATAATAACTTGGCTAATCCATTCATTAAGAGACTCTCAGGAGGTCTAATTAGCAATACTATCCAATGAATGGATCTTAGACCAATTGATAATAGTTAAGCATAATGGAAACTAGAGGTGTGCAAAACGGACCGTTGGGACTGGGAATTGCGCGGATCGGCTGATTTGATCCGGTTTCGAGGAGTGTCGGTCCGGTTTCCGATTCCTAAAAGTGGAACCAGCGTCCGGGTGGTCCGGTTCCTGGTTCCATGGGGGAACTGAACCAGATCGGATAAGTTATAATTTTAATTTTTTGAAAAAAATTAATAAAATATAAATTAAACTCTAAGTGAACTTTATTAACATAAATTTATCAACAAAAATTACTAAAATGTGAACTAAACCCTAAGTGTTTAACCAAAAAAAAAACTAAACCCTAAGTGATCGATTCCATTAGACTAGACCGGATCGGGAATTGATCACCCCTAGTGGAATCTCAACTTTATAAATTTTAACAAAATTATTAAATTTCAAGGGGTAACAAGCTATTGTATCTTGATGGTGATCGAGTACTGGGGCATAAGGTTAGTACTTATGGAAAGTTCGGAGAATGAGTCAAATGTTCAAGGTTTTATCAAGGCAATACTAAGGTACCAAGTTAGGAACATCACCTATATCAACATACGAAGTGATGTCGCTTCTAACAAAGGCTGGATGAACTTCTGTAAATGTTCATTAATGTAGGAGGGAGCACAATGCCGTAAAATTGCTAAGGCATAGAAATTTTCTAACTAGATGTGTGTAAATTCATATGTACGATAATTCGATTAACAAATGGAATTATGATTCAAAGTTTTATCGAGTAATGATTTTGTTAATGAAATTGTTTACACTAATTGAAGGTTCAAATCTTGACAGATACCTGCTTGTATGTATGAATTTATGTAAATTAGTACATATAACAAACTAAGTGGGGGATTGTTGAAATAATTTGTTATTATGAAAATATATGACTCTTGGTTATGAAAAAATGCCACTCTTGAATGTGAAAAGAAATGATTATTGACATGAAAAGTAGTGATGCTTCATCATGAAAAGAGTGATGGGGGATAAGGTACCTATTTTCTATTCCCAAGAGATGTGTTGATTGATAGTCTATAAATAGCACCAAATCATACATTATTCAAAAAACAACTGTTCAATGATCACATATGTTTTTTGACAAAAAATGATCAAAACTACTCAAAACAATTTCTTCTTCGTAACTCTCTTTTATTTTCGTAGACACAATTCTGATAACATATTCAAGATGAAATTCCAAAAGAGAAATTGAGTAATTGCTGAACTCATTTCTTTGTAGTTATGGTGTTACACCATTAATATATATCTTGAAGGTATATTTGTCTAAACCCGGCAGAAATAATAGTGGGGGCAAATAATACCTTAAGGATAGTGATCATCGTCATGATTCAAAACAATAAAATCTTTACTACTTCTCTATCTTCATTACTAATCAAATTTCTCAAACATCTTATCTGGGAGAAAATTATCTAAAAAGTTGTAAACTTCTTGTAAAATAGCCAATTTAGTCCTAAACCTTTCAATTATGCCAATTTAATTACGGCTGTCACTGCAATCCTAAACTTTTCAATTATGCCAATTTAGTTTTAAATATTTTGATAATATGCCAATTTAGTCCTAAATCTTTTAACAAATTGCCAATGTAGCCATTTCAACCAATTTTGATTGGAAATTGTTACCATAGCGGTCTAGTCAGTGTTGGCCGTTCTTAGTGGCATGGCCAGTACTGATGTTGACATTTTTTTAAAAAATTTCCAAAATTTTTAATTACTTTTATTGATTTTTTATCTTTTCTTTTCTATTCTTCTTCATTGTGCCGATGCTCTAATAATGTTCTCGGCCAGTGGCCGATGGCCCCACCAGCACATTGATGAAAACAAAAAAGAAAAGAAAGAAAAGAAAATTAAAAAATCAATAATAAAATAATAAATTTCGAAAATATTTTAAAAATTTAAAAAATTGTCCATGTTAGTGCACGGCCATCCTATGTAGGACGGCCGGTGCTAACTAGACTGTCGCGTCAGCAATTTCCGATCAAAAGGACTACATTTGGTAATTAGTTAAAAAATTTAGGACTAATTTGGCAAAACCTCAAAAGGTTTAGGGCTAAATTGATACTAAAAAATGTTTAGAATTGAGTTGGCAAATTGTCAAAAGGCTTATAACTAAATTGATACAATTGAAAAGTTTGGGATTGAATTGGCTACCATCCAATATGTTTATGACTTTTTAACAATTTACCCTTTTGTCCGTGGCCATCAACCATCGCCCACAATCCGGCAACCCTTCCAATGGCTGGGCCGCGATTGACTCGCTTTGGTCGAGGATATGGGTGGTGACTAGTGAGAGACGAGTCCTCTCGGTGGTGGATGGTCTCCGAGGACAAGTCCTCGACCCTCGGTGGTCCTGAAATAATGTTGGTGGTTGGCTAGATGGGTCGACAAGGAAGGTCGCAACGACAGAGGAGTCCGCCACCGCTGGTGGCTGTTGCTGGGCGTTCTCGGGGCCCGGCATCTTCTCCGACCCCGGTGAATTGGATTTGGGGTTTCGGATTCTCCCAACCTGCGCAAAAATTTTCCAGAAAAGGAAAGAAAGCGGAGGTCAAATCGAATGGAAGGACGATGAGCTCTCTATGGGTGATCGAGAAGACGATATCCAAGAAAATGACAATTATCGTCGTTCAACGCAATACAAACTGTTCAGCAACCTCCCTTTCCATTTTCACTCACCATGACTGGCTGGATTGCACAAGTTATCAAGCTTTTCTGCATGTACTCCTTGGTGTAGATTCGATGCCTAAGAACTCCATATTGCTCCTGCTTCGGAATAACTTGAGTTTGTAATTTCAACATACATTCGATCGGAAATCATGAGGAATAGCAAGTTTTAAGGAGCCACCGAATCCATCTTTAGAAGCATTATGTAGTGCATGCATCTTCAAGACCTCTTGGTAATTGAGTGTAGCATGGGTGATGAGGCTCGCCTACTTCGGATTAATACGAGTCGCAAGTAATGCCGAGTGTCGGTCTCTCCTAAATCTTACATTCGAATGTTCTGCGAGGGAATGAGATCCTCAAAGTAACGGTAGGAGAAGTATCGGCCCCGATAGCTCGTAAATGTCCTTATATATTTAAACAAGAAAGGAATTTTGGAAGCATTCTTAAGTTAAAGAAATAACGGTTCATGTGGATAATAACAGATAATCATTTGTTAACGGCTAGTCGTTCACGACGAACTAAAGTACCGGACAGGCCGTTGATGATAGAATCTAAAGTCATAATCGCATCGACTTCCAACTATCTTTAACGTAAAGGCCATTCAAACAAACATTGCGGCTTTGATTTAACAAGTTTCTACTTAGAGCCACGCGGTATTTATGATAAAACCACCCACTCATTTGGAATAAATCAATGAATAAGCACGTGTGCGGAACATCACCCTCAGACAACATCCTCCTTAACTATTCGGAGGCCATGATGTCCGGCTCCATTTCGAAACTGATTACCCCAATATTTTGTTTCGAAATCGAGGGAAAATGGGAGCGAAGAAAATCAAAATGAAATATTTTTTAGAAAGCTTAACATTTTCCGCGAGAACGAAATTCGGCGTATTTTACTCTCTCTTTCCCTTCCCTCCACTCCCCCTCTCCCCAAAAAAAACCACGGCAGGAAACACTGAAGGAAGCACGGAGTGGCAATTCCGTAGTTTTCTCGAATCTCGAGGGCGAAGTCATCTGCGATAGCGCCAAGCTTCTTTGCCCCCGCCCGTTACCTTCCACTCCCCCACCGACTCTCGCCAGGTGACGAGGGAAGCGCTCGAAAAAACGCCGCCGCCGCCACCCCGTCTCGCTTGCGCCGTCACTCCGTCCCATCGCTCCTCCCTATTTCAGCGCCTCCCGCTCCGCCTTCTCGCCCTTCGCCATGCACTCTCTCCTCGTCGTCGCCGCCGCCTCCCCTCCTCCTCCTCCTCGCGCGCTCCGCCCCTCCCCGCTCCTCTCCTCTCCTCTCCTCTCCCCCCTCTCTCGCCGCCTCCCGCCGCAGCGATGGCGCTGGAGCAGAAGGCCAGGCTCCGCGACCTCCTGCGGAGCATGTACGAAGAGGTGACGTTTCCTTCCTTCCCCTCCCCCTGAGCTATCGGTTTGCGTTTCTAGCGTTTCCGGACGTCGATCGTCTGCCCGTTCTTCGCCGGCGACGGAGCCCGGCGAGCCGCGATCGCGGCGGAGCCGGCGCGGTTTTAGTTTTTGCTTTTGGAAGCCGAGGTCCCATCGGGCGGCATTTTCGGTGTTCGTCGTTTGGAGCACGCGTGTTTGAGCGGGCGAAACCCTAACCATGCTGTGCGCTGGTGACTCCACCCGTGGAGTGCACCGGATTGGTCATCCGCGAGGTCGTTCCCGCTTTATGTTTTCTTCATTTCCGGTCGACGTCCGCGCCCCCTCCCTGAGATCGCATGGTTTGATCGAGTCGGATGATTGATTCAGCATCTGTAAACGGGCGAAGATCGAGTGAAAGATATGAAAGAAAAAAGACGTGAGAGCAATGCCAAACATATGTGCCTGATTCTGTACGGACGTTGGGGACGTGTCCTGCATGAGAGAATCCGGAATAGCTTTGTTGATGTTGATCCTGTCAGCTCTTTTGTTTACGTTTAAACGATTTAGTTGTACGATCTAGTATGAGCGGACACCTTATGTATGGCGGTTGACTTATAAGCTATTATCACTTAGTCAAACCAATGAAGGGATTGTTTTTGTGATATTCCGAGTCCTACATAGGATGGGAGAGCTTTTGTTGAGTGACTTATAAGTCAATACCCACCCCTGAATTGTCACTACTTTTCGTGGTTGCTTCGAGTGCTCCTTTTGGGAGTTTGGTCCGCATGGACCAGGTTGGGTCGTTATTGTTTGCGTATGTCTTGGTGCTATTGTTCCTGTCGTTAGCCTGGGAACTAGCAAATGAGCCTTCATTCTTTGCAGGGTATCGTCGACGACCAGTTCTGTCAATTGCAAGCTTTTAAGGAATCAATGGGACCAGATTTTGTTGTGCGTTCTGTCATCAGCTACTGTGTCTGTATGCGGAACTTATTTATCGACTTGACCAATCACATGTAAATCCGCACTTTCTTTCAACCTTGTATTTCAGTTGCTCTAAGTTCCATGGGTTATTTTATGGATCATAACGGGATATATGTCTGCTCCTACAGTTCTCAAGTTAACGTCAACTTCTATGCAGTCAGTATTGCTGCTCGTGATCTCTATGAGAGAACAGACAGGTACTCTCGCTGTTCACACATCATGCAAATTGAGTTACTTCTGGTTTTCCTTGCTATCAAATATTTGATAAAATTAAATACCAATGTACTATATGCGGTGAATTTGCACATTTTAATTACATGGTAAGTTGCATACTAGTAATGTTTTGCTTGCTGGAACAAGATTTTTCAAGAAAAAACCTTGGCTGGGCCGCTCTATGTTTTTTTTTTTTCATGGAGTTCATGAAACATGCATTGACAGAGTAGATAAGACTGAGCTGGTTGCTATATCACTGTTATACCGTGCCGAAGAAATGGCAGTTGAGAATAGCTATGCTGTGGATAGAAGATATGCTGAGTTATGGAAAATAATTGGTACTGGTAGTTGATTTACTTAGATATAATGAGGTAGAATGGTAGTGGAAGAATGCACCCTATTCAGTTTAAGTATTACTCAGCGTTTTCTTATCATTTGAATTTTGAGAATCAGTATTAAAGTCTACAATGACAGTAACAAATCAGTTGGCATTGAATGAGCTTAAGAAGTAATAAACTTAATTGACGTTTGCCCTTCTCTCGATGTAATTAATAGTTTATGGTCATAAATTTATGAAGGTTTTTCTTCCAGTTCTTAGAGCAGGATTCTAAGAACTCCATTTAATTTTCAATACTCTATCTATCTTAGGAAGTATACGGTGAAAAGAGTCTTTTAGTATAAATTTTAATAATTACCTCCATTACTGGGATATGTTATTGCAGTATTGGTGCGGTGGATGTCAAGTTTGCCTGTGCGGAACTTCTTCATGCTTCTGAGGTGAATAGTCTTGAAGAGTAAGAATCCAGAATTTGATTCATTTTTCGCTTACCATCACTTGCGTCCACATTCATCTTTGAGCTTTAACTCCTTTTCTCTTGACTGGATAGACTGCCCACTCATCAAGCAATCAGTTCGCAAACTTGAATGTTTACCCTATTGCATGTGTTTGCATGCCTTCTCAAACTGGGTAGAAAAGATTAAATCAAATCTTTCTGTGGGTTTTTAATGGTGTCATCAGCTGCCAGAGTAATGCAAGTACTTCAATTCACTGTTATACTGGACTTGTCACAAATATTTTATAGAGCGGTCTTAGTCACTCATGAAGTTACACATAAGTTTGGTGGGAAAGATGTAGGTATCAGCTAAAGGAGTCATAGAACTTCATTTGTCTGAAACTGCGTTGCAAAATTTTGATTGCATGTGGTGCCTTTGCGTTTTTCACGGTTATGTGGTTAACTTTGACTGACTAATTGAGCAGAAGGGTGTTCGATTGCACTTTTAAGGTATGAAAGTAAGGAAACACAATGAAATTTGTCAAAGAAGGAAGATCAGGAGAAGTCATACCGCGGCTTTTCACGAATATGTAGTAGCATTCCCCTTGTGCAATTTGGTCAAGGAGATCATGTGAAAAGCTTCCTAATTTGAGTGGTACTAACTATAGATAGAGTGATATGGGACATATAGGTGGGAAACCTGTGAAGGAAATCTGACTCATCCAAGCATTGAGAAAGAAACGGAGAAAAACTTGATGTTGACCCAAGAGACCATGGTTTTATGGCCAGCCACATAAAGGAATTATCTTGCTCCTAAGCATTGCTTCAGATGTGGGCAAAGAAGACCGTAAAATGTCTTTAAAGTCCTTCATGAAGACGGACTGCTTGATTATTATTAGCGTTTGAGATGGCTTAAGCCAACTAAATAAGGGAGACTGACATCATGGACTGCAAACCCTTGGTTATGAGGGGATGAAAAGTACCATACTGCAAATTCAAGGGAGAAGAACAAGAGAATCAACAACAGCATCTTAGAAGAATAACTCTTCTCACTTCAATCTTTGCTATTTTCAGTGAAATAGGGCATGGACTATGGCCGTCTATTCTGATTTCTTTAAATATTTGAAGTTTAATGTAGTTGATGGCATTTTGTTAAATATATCATCTCAGTTGTTTTTTTTTTTTTGGTCATGCATCTCAGTTGTTCACAGGCTCTATATTGGACCAAAAGTGCGTTCTCAAAGCTGCAAAGAAAATTTCAGACACTTGTGCAGGTGATGTATGGTTTTTTGTAGAATTTCTTTTTCTCTACTTATTGGTCAGCTAAGTGCTTGTAATACTGGGAATAAATGCCTTTGGCGCCTTTTTCTTCCTCCAAAGCAAAGGGTCCCACACGAGAAGGTGCGTAGGAACCAGACAATATGGTTTAAGTGTCTTTCTAAGTACTATTAGAAATAATAGCCTGAAGTTAATTGTTTTCATCAAATCAGGTTTATAATATTTCTGTTGTTACTGTACAAATCATAATTAGAGTGGCACATCTTAGCTATGCTTACTGTTGAGCAGATTTATTTATTAATTGTTTGTATGTACACTGTGGAGCAGATTTGTATTCATGCTATTTTCTTAGGACTCTCTTGTTCCATGTTTTATAGTTCTCTATGCTTAGCTTGTCCATCTGATTGCTCCGTCTTAAATATGGGCTGAAAGCCTATACAAGTTAGATTATTGTATTCATTATCCCTTTTTTGTGCCGTTGAAGTGCAGATTGAGAGGCAGATTATTGAGCTCGAAGGAAGATTTTGAAATGAAGTTCAATTATTTTCTAAAGGTCCTGATATCCTTAGATGGCTCTTATCTGATTGAACATATCACAATTCTCATATGATTGTTGCTAGCTCATATTCTGTATCTCAGCTGGGAGTGAAAGAATGCAGCAGATGTTTCTGAACTTTTGTGTTGGAACTATGCATACATTTTCAATAATATAGTCAGACTATTCTCGATTTGCCTACCAATTGGCGACTTCTGAGTAGTTTCATTCCAGATGTCATATTAATTTAGACGTCTCCCGGCATGGAAAAATTTAATCCCCATAATTTGTGTAGCGTGGCCAAATAAATTTTTATTTTTTTTTGGCCAAATAAAATTTGTCGTCAATGTGCACCAAAAAAGTGTACATTCCTCTGTTTCTCAAAGTATCCAGTCTCTTATGCTATTTATTGCGGTGCTTCGCATCTGCCATGCGGTCTCATGCAATTAATGCCGTATTAACATTTGTTGAATTCTTGGTTCTCTACATCAATCGACGAACATCAGCACGATCTACTAATAATTTATTTATATTCCTTAAATGTAGATCTATTAGGAATTTGGAGCTTCGCAATTCACTCGCCCTTAGAACCCTGTGTCTAGAAGACGTTAGATTTTGACAGAAAACCCACTTGTTATTCTGTCATTAGTTGTAAAATATCATCGGGAATAGGTTTGAAAGTATATTGGCAACCATTTCTTTAAATCGAACTTGACACATTATTTTTATGTGAAACAGAACAATGGCGAACAGATGTACGAGGGAGTATATTGTTCATATGATTATGAGGAACCATTTTGCATGGTCAAATTTGTCAGATATCTGTTTTCTAGAGTTGTGAAGATCCTTATTACCCTACATTAAGCTGTCATTTAGAACCAAAAGATTCAACATCATGCGGTTGCATAATATACTTGTTCAACATCCTGAGGCACAGTGTGATTTATTTCATGGTATGACTTAATGCTTTCTGTCTATGATTCTCAATGTAGATACCGGATATGCTTCTTGAATTAACCTGAGGAGATAAAATTAGAGATTCCCTATAAAGTGCTGCACACTATAAGAGAATGCATGGCTTATTCATTGTCAATCAAAATTATGTGAAGGAAGAAAAAATTAGCATGCATCTAACTGTTAAGGGTAAATATAACTGTAAATCCTTTACCAAATAACATCAACAATGTGATGTCTAAATATGATGGATGTGGAGTATTTTCTTTCATCTTTTATCCTTGGGATAGCCGGTTAGCTTAAATGCTTTGGGGGTGTGTATTAATATTGTTCATGTGTTTTGACCTTGCTTTTCTGTCACATGATAAACTAAACAGAAAACTTCTAGATCTTAATATTCCTGAACTTGAAAAGGAAGGTCCTTATTTTTCCATGATAAAAAGTTTGTCTCCTAAGGGGATCATTTTTGGCCCATGGAGAAGCAATCTTCTTTTAAGTATTCTTTTGGAACTTCCTGAAATATTCAATTTCCATCTTGATTTTCTGAATTTTAAGGAACGCTGAAAATTACGTGAGTTAAATTCTATTCTGTCGTTGAGTATAGGCAAACACCTCCTCTTCTGTAGTAGAGTGATCGTTTTGGTGGCAATGCATGATTACAAAGCAGTACCCTCTAATTATTCCCTTTGGCTTATTTCCACAAGCTTCGGATACGACATTAATGATGCTGAGACGAGTCTTTTTGATGTTTGCATCCTTCCCTGTTGAACTCTCCATTTATTGAAGTGCAATATAGCTTAAGATTCTACAGCAAGCTTAGCTTGCTATGATAGAACTCAACTCTGAAATTTCTACCGCTAATTGGTCTATCCTAGTGCTTACCATTATATAGCTCCGATTTTCCTTCCTTAATAAATACTTTGGCAACTCTACTTGACAGTTACATTATCAATGGTGAAGACTAGGACCCACAAGAAGAGTCATACAATTGCACATTCGCCACTTGGCATCCATGAAGTAGGTGGGTGCCATTTGGAAGTAGGTTTCTATGCCAGAATTAATTAGAGAGTCCCCTTAATGATTATGAGTGAAGGACAAAATTTCATCATGATCAGAAGTATCTCTTACTTAGTGGTGTAGTGCTTGTCGATCCCATGGAAGTATCAACATAATTAACTTTCTTCTGCTGAAGCCAAGTGCAGTTGAAGTATGGTCCTTTTCTTGTAAATCCTCAATTATTAGGCAACAAAGAGGTTGTGATATTTTTCCAATCAGGAGCTTTTCAAGTTGGTTCACTGTTTTAAAGGCAAATGGTTCTTCACTCATAGTTGAGGGCATGAAAATCACATTCTTGATGGAAAGTATTTAATGTTCTTCTTTTCCTTCCTTTTTCTCTATCTTTTCTTGGATAGACCTTTTGATAGGCCCGATAGTTAATTGTTTACCTAGAGTTGTAACGGTTAGCATCCTATCGTGCTCTTTTAAGGACATGTACTTACTCTAAAACAAATATTTTATTTAGAGTGGCACGAAAGTTAATACTGAATATGAGGAACAATATTGCTAGGCAGCATGCTGAACACGCCATTCTCATGCCATCACATCCTAGTTCTCGTTTTGCTTGTGAAGCTTTTCTTAAAGACATTACATCAGAGATAGAGTTCCTGCATCTCACTTTGAACTTCCTCTGCTTCTTTTCTCTTGACAATGGCTCTACCTATTCTTACAGGACTTCTCCAAGAATATGTGCAATCATTGTTAAATGAGGTGAGGGATATTTTATTTGCGGATACACATTCTTGTTAAATGGTATTAGCTTCCCTATTTTACTTATGTCAGAGTTTTATCAGTTGCGTTCTTGCATTCTTAAAGAATTCAGGGGTCTATTGGCATAATCATCCTTGTTGTAAATAGTGCTGCTACCAATAGTTGCATCCTATTGTGTAAATCCTCCATCTTATTCTCTTTTAGATCTTTGTACTTGGTGTTTCTTAAGCCATGTCATCTCTCCATTCATTAGCATGACATGCATGTTAATATTTCTTAATCGGCTGCCTTTGCTGGTAGAAACCCTGTTAGTTGACATATTGTTCATGTTGTTTTCTCCAGGGGATTGTAAATGACCAATTTGCTTCTGTTCAAACTTTGAAAAGCACCGATGAACCTGATGCCATCATAAAATTGATCACTTCATACTTTGCAGATGTGGAAGCAGTATTATCCGAGCTCACAAGATCTATGTACCTTTGCATTTTAGTAGAGTTTGTGTTTTCATTGGTTTCATCACATGTTAAGTTTTTAATCAGCATGTCTATATATCTGCAGTGATTCTGCTGAGGTTGATTTTGACCAGTTGGCTGCCCAAGCTAATACCATCAAGGAGAAAAGCCTGTGGTAACATCGAAAAATACTGCTGGGATGTATACAATTTTAAGTTTTATACTATAAGTGGGGCAAATGCATCAAAACTGTCCGGAGGCTCTTATTAACATTTTGTTCAGAATATAATGGGGTGTGTGTTGACAAAGTTCTCTCAAGGAAAGCCGGCCCAGATGTGTTTTTAACCTATACTGGCATGAACTAGGCTTCTTGATAGACAACTTGAGAGGGCTCTTCACTTTAAGATGTAACTCAGAAAGCCCTTGTTCTGCTAAAAAAATTTGTCTCTTGGATCAAATGCTAAAGTATGATTTGGGTGCATGCGTGAGGGGAAGACAGAGAGAGTCCACAATCTTGTGGATGTGATCATTCAATTTCCTTCAACACATTATCCCAGTATAAAAAAAATTGAAGTTTTGAGCTTTTGAAACCATCTTCCTCTGTAATAGCTTACTATTCTATCCAAGTATGCTGTCTGCTCATTATCGCTCATGCTATCATTTGTTAATACATTGACGTAGGTGATGATGAACTCTGGTTGACTTAAATTTAGAAATCATGTGGCACCTTATATGTATTTTTTTGGATCATTTGTGATATGCTACGTCGCATCAGACTTTGCATGTAATCTGGAAAAGGAATTCCTTTAATAAGTAGTCACTATTGTTGTCTTGCATGTATTGTCCAAGTAGTGTGGAGCCATTATTTCCAACTTGTGGAGGATCTATATTCCATAAACCTTTATCAAAACACTTATTTCCTGCCTGGGCATGGTGATTATATATTTAAGGGGACCCAAAATTTGAGAGTATTCATTTGTTAACTTTTATCCTCCCAAGTTGCAATTTACACAAAATAATGTTTTAAAAAGGATTGTTTACCTTTGCAGTACAAGTATCTAAATGATGTGAATGATATTTCCGCATAATGAGAGCCTTTTTCCTATTCAAGCTTTCCACTTGAACAGTCCCTTTGACGATTAACGTGGATGAAAAATGCCTTGGTTGCATTCAGATATTAAGAATGCTCAATTTCCAGGTTTATCCTTAGGGTTTCCAAAGCGTTTTTATCTCCCAACGTATAGGTTTAGGCTTAGGCTTGCAACTGCTTTGCTTTCTTGGCCTCACTTGTAAGGCATGATTGCTGGTGATATCTTGAAAAGGAAGATAGATGAGTGATCAAGTATCCAAATGTCTTGATATGTACAGTAATTACACGAGTTTCCATATATTATGCTTGACTCTTTCTATTTGGAGTCAGAATTACATTCTTTTCTCCCTAGTATAAGTTGAGGTTTTAATGTTAAGTTGGAAAAATGATGTGTTCGATCCGGAAGTCTGGGTAGCCGACCCCTTTGCCGCCTCATAATTACATGAGATTCCATATTTTATGCCTCATAATGAGTTTCTCTTTACCTAGAAATACAGGCTAGATAGCAGACATTTTGCAATATTACTCGGACAATTATGACGATTTTGCCTTCTTGTGCTTTCTGCTAAGATAATTCACCCGTTTCAAAGTTTTTGACAATACTCTCTTCTCTTTGTAAGCCAAAATCTGTTTTTGTCTTTGTTGTTGCAGCATAGGTGCTGAGCATATGAAACTTGCATGTGATAATCTCATCCGTGCTTGCGAAGAAAAACAGGGGCGAAAGTAAGGAAGTTTCTCTGTCTGTCTCTTTGGCTCATGTGGCCTTTGTACTATCTTGTATTATTTAACGACTTGGTTCTTGATTTGCCGAAGGTTGTCTAAATGATGCATTTTACTCCTTTTAAGTTTGATTGAAGAAAAACAGTGAACTAGTGCTTCTGGATCTTGTATGTGTTAAACTTCCCATGGTTTTTATTCCACTTGATGTTGCCTTTTAGAATGTGTATGCATGTGATTTTTACACGCGAATTCAGCATTTTATCTGTATGTTCTTGAGTAGTCAAAGTGTTCTCGTATGGGTGGGAGCTATAATTTTTTGGGACCTTTACCTTTATCCAAAGTTCATGCCTCAGTCCTATAATTGATTTCAGTTGCCATCCAATCATCACTCCTTACATCCATGATTTTAGAGCGGTTCCTCACTAGCAACAGGTCCCTGGATGTCTTAGGATTGACTTTATCCTGCAATAATGTTACTCAATCTGGCTGAGCTTGGGATCGGTATTCATTGCCTTCAGCTGTCTTTAGATAAGCTTTCTTTTCTACAAGATATAAGCACAGTAATTGTTCAATCCTTCACGCAGCTAGTATTATTATATCTTACCATTTCCTTGAAAATGCAGGAACTATTTTTTTTCTCTCCATTTAGGTTTTACACTTTAAAAAATAAATGTCTAGGCGTCTCGCTACTTCATCTACTGTACTTCACGTAGTGGTAAGGGCAGGTCATCCTGCAATGGATCTAGTGTTACCTTGAAGCAAAATACATGCCGCTTTCCCAATCCTTCTTTTGAAAAGAATATCATTCGTGGATAAAACTTCAAAAAAACTTGACCTTGAAATAATTTCCTTAAAGAAATAAACTCGGGCTTGCATGAAGAAGTCAGTTTAGGAAGCTATGCACTAGATGTCCAGAGTGGTCTCCGCTATTAATAGACAAATCTGTTCGGGAACGGAGCTTATTTGTCGTTATAGACATGTTTTCCAATCATAGAAGATGCTGTCTTTTTGTCCAGTAAATGTCGTTAACTTTGCTCCATACTTTCCCCCTGATTGCCCACTTTTCACAGGAACACTTATCATCAAATGAATCACTGTTTCAGGTTCTCCCAGGCACTTAATTGGATGAAAAATGAATTTGTTCGAACTCATGATAAGTTGGATGCAATTGTTCAGGTACTACAGTACTTCCGGAACCCAAACATTTGTACCAGATAATTTCCTCAAAGGAGGCATTTAGATGATTGTTCTCAAGGATGTATTTTTCTGTCTGTCTTTTCCTTTTTTTTTCTTGCATACATACAGAAGATGGTATTGGCACTTGATGAACTGGAATGCTAATTGTGTAGGAGTTGAATGATGGAACTTAATAACTCATGCATTCAACCTGGAATTTTTTTTTTTTTTGCATACCTGAAGAAGCATTAGAGGATAATTGCTTGCCACAAATGCTCTGAGAACCGATTGCATTGTACTTAACCTTACTCTTCATTGAAATTTATCTCTCAAGGGAAACTGTTACACCTAGGCCAAAAAAAAAAGGTAGTGGCATGGTGGCAACTATTAAAATAATAGCTACATGGTCCGATATTTGTCCAAAATACAAGCTGCGAAGATGCTGCTGCCCGGTAAGAAAAGAATCTACTCCTATGGCACTGCACTATAAGTTGACGCTGCCTGCTTATACTAGTAATCACCGGGTGTGGTCTGTTTTCCCCACCTTCCTTTGTGAACAAGTCCTTCCTTCGTCCTCTCTTTGGATATTGCATGCTCGATCGTGTTTGCTGGGGCTCTGTTAGTTTCAGTGCGATGCCCGTGTTTGGAACGCAGAAGCTAAAGTCAGTTGGGTCATTTGGAGATGCAGATGGAGAAGAGGATTCTCAGACTTGAAAGCAAAAGGCACAAGTGAGCTTGTTCCCGGTATTTGCTCGTTCTGTTAATTGCGTCGCATGGCTTGGCGTCTGCTGCACATATATTGGTAAGTTTAATGGCAAAAGCACAAGTTGTAGCTCTTTCGTCTAGCTTTTTCTGTAAATTTGCGGTGTGCGACCTCTATACCGCTCTGCTATTACTGTCACTGTTATGATGACAATGAACTCTTTACGGGAAAGGATTGAATTGTCGACAGTCATTAATTTTCAACAAGACAAAATGTCGATATAATCCTGCTTTTTTTTTTTAAGACCCGGAAGCTTCTGGAAGTAGGTGAAACATACATTCAGACAAAAGCCAAAGCACTAAGGTTCTTTTTTCTCCCTCAGTAAATTCGTCCGTTTGCTACGCTATCGCTCACGCATAAGACCTCACTTATTGATTATATAATATATATCGGATCAGGTATGTTTCAGTAACAAAGCATGTTACATGTGCTGACATATGCATTTTGCCGTTAAAAATCTAAACTCTTTGAACCATCTCATGCGGCATGAGAATATCAGTGCTTGGTTGATCAGTAAGTTTATCCATAGAAACCAAAGCCGAATAATTATCCAAGATTACATCCTCCTGGAGACCTGTCATGAAAATCAACCGTGTCAGAATCATCAGGATCGATATTATTAAAGTACCACAATGTCACGTGCACTTCCATGTGAAACTCTATTCGCACCTTGCTGCTGAGCATGTCCAGACTTTGAGCCTCGGAGTAAGCATATATAACAGTCACGTGCTCTCGTATGTGATGCATTCATTTAACCAAAACTGTACACGGAAGATCTAGCCTCTCACCCTTCAAGACAGAATTATGACATATATGAGTAACCCCACGAAGTCAAGAACTCCACTCCAAAGTTAACTCCTCTCTGTTGGCCTGTTGCAGTGCCTCAAAAGTCAAATATCCTTAGCTGCTGCACCCGGGGTGTACTTCAATGCAATGGGCAATTGTCTGCGAAATGCCCAACGCATGATGCTCGATTTCTTTTTCTTGAATGGGTGTCGCGAAGTGGCAGCTTATTTCACTTCTAAGATCCATGAGGTGCATTCGCTAAGGAGCTGAAAATTCTGATGCGCAGCTATCTTTAAAAATATCTGCATCTTGCCACGGAACTCGGAAGCATCTTCTCTGCACCTAAATGAGCCAGCGCATGTGCACTGCTCACTTAAATGTGCAGCTTTCACCTGGTTGCACCGAAGGCAAGTAAGGTCCTGTAGGTGATAGATGCGTTCCCTCTGCCTTACAATCTGGAGAAGCGCATTCTCCATCACTTCACGATCGTAAGGCTGGCCACATTGTGGTACGGCGCAGCACCATTCTTGAGCTAACAGAGCTGAGTCACGCGACAAGTCGAGGTCTCTGCAGTCATTGCAGTAGCTGCCCAAAAAAAATGAAAGAACTGTAACGATAGGACCATTGGGATGGTAGGTGTCTACGTTAAAAGTGAGTAAGTCGTTGAAGATAAGAATGTAGGAAACTATCGTTTCCTGACGACACTTGAGGGATATTGTCACGGGAGGCCGAGACCTCCAAATCTGATTTGAAATCCACTGGCGTGGAGAAATTTACACCTTATACCGACCACCAAGGCAACAACCAAAATTGGTGCATCATTTCATAAATCACTAGCACAGACACTCGTAGATCACTGACAGATGTATGTCTAAAAACCATTAGAAGCTTGAATTTACCTGCATATCACATTGGGCAAGATGAAGGATTGGCAAGGATCACGGAACTCAGCTTCTGGAGCAAATTCTTTTACGCGTACGTATCTCAAAAGATTCTTTCTCATCACCTGTAGCAAGCAAACGGGAGACGATTTGTGAGTTATTGACACCTGAGACTTGACCATGACGTATTTGCTCCTCAGGGTCAAACTTCATGAGATAAGTTACATGCTTCTGTTTTATACCCTAACTCTTAGATGTCTTTGCTATCAATTATTTATCCATGTCAATTCTCAATACCAATTTTAGAATTTCTCAAACACTTTTAAGTTTAGCAAACCTAGGACTTTAGCTGTCATGCAAATAACTAGTCTCAATCAATCATCCTCAGTCATGCTGACCATCAATCTAGCAAGACTCAAAATGTATAGAAATATATGGAGTGAAGAAAATAACCACGCAGTTGAATGGGAGAGTCGTGGAAATTCACGACCTGGTATAGAATTACCAGAATGTCATGCTGAACATTTTGATCCAGAGCAAGAACCGCGCATATGTGCTTGATGAACTCCAAAGCAGCATCTCCTCTGTTATTAGTAGAAGCAGGTGATGAATACTCATTGTCCTGATGTCTGTCCATTTCTCTCATGTGAACAATGCAATCACGAACAACTCCCAAGAGTTTATCAGAGAAATAAGAGCCAATCTGTAGAAAATTTTGAAGTTTCAAATAATAGAAACAGAAACATTCGAATATTCAAGAAATCATGAAAAGCTGTGCAAACTTTCACAATGAGATGCTCTTGCACCTGCTCTCTGAGATATTCCACCATGTGTGATTCAAAATTATTAGCAGTGACAACTGTGATCGATGGAGTACACAAGTTGCCAGCATCTGAAGATGCCCTATTTGCAGCTAATTTTTGTGCATGATTCCAAGGCGTGTACAAGAACTGAGAGACAATGAAGATAAAGTGATCCTGCAAAAGGTTCAGAAGGTTATCAGAACACAATCCGATGCCAAACGATAATGACTGATTAAAGGTTCACAATTTGGTCATAAAAGCTAAATTTTCCCATGCATAATGCAGCTGTCATGACAATGACTAACCTGAATTTTCTTGGGCAAACATTCAGCAATATTCCAGCTTGACACAATATCAACTTGAGGTTCATCAACATTTACATCAACTCTGACAGGGATTCCACCATAATTATACTATCAACAAGAAAGCACACGTCAATTGGAATATACAGACTGGATAATTAAAGTTCATCGTTTAAGCAGATACCATAGAGAACCTAAGCGTAATGTAAAGTTCATGCCTTTCCTTTTGCCTGCAGTATAGCTATAACTAGTTTTCAAAGATAACATTCACAAAAACTCCCCCATTCCTTTTGAATCTGATCACGTGCCTTGGATGACAAGGACGATATTGTGAAAATCATGCCGAGTCAGCCATAGCCAAGTCCAATCTTAGGGATAAAGCTGTTTGAGTATGTCTGGTTATATTTTCTATCTAGAGCAGACTTCATATATTCTCAATCAAATAGCAAACAAAAGTTTGCAACCATTGCGGAAGTTCGATCACATTTGACAACTGCGATTGTTTGACTTTATTATCACTACTTTACACCCGAAGCATCTAGAAATATCTCCACCTAATAGAAACCACGGTTCCACATTCTTGAAAAAGAAGAAAATGTGAAGGCGCTTTACAATGGGAAAGTAATTAATCTACAATCTATGGCGAATCGAGAGCATAAGCTTGGATTCTCAGATAAGGGAAAGTTTTTTTCTGCTACATTATTGGACACGTGCATTCAAACTTCTTACCGGGAGACTTATATTTTGCTAACAGAAAACAACACAGAGGACAATGTATTTGCTTTGTCACTGCACAGACTACTTTCAATAAAAGGAAATCACGCTGTCCTTTGGGCAATGGTGGATGTTCCAGAGCTCTGATAAAAATAACCTGGTGATGCTAACTGTTCTAAACAGAATGATTGACAACGTACCTGATCCATATAAAGCAATGAATGCCAGAACTGCACTGGTTCCATCTCAATCCACTCAAATAAGTCTCTAGACATCAGTGAAGACAGTGTTATGAAGACAACGCAATGCCAATAACCAAAGAGATATTTATGCCTGCAACTAACCTGTTTTGGATTGTACTAAGCAAACTATCACAGTAAGCTTGAGCTGCTGATAACTCATATTTTCCAGTATCAATAATGAGCTTTGAGAAGTTTGCAAATATGATTGTGGCACCAAGTTTGCGAAACTCTGCCAACAACAAGGCAAACACCTTTTGCATGACCTGTATTGGTAGAAAACTGACATTAGACAACAAAAAGGATAAGCTGCATGATGACTTATTAATGCACAACTAAATCAAGTATCTTCAACTAAGTTAAAGACGATTTAGATGTCTCAAGCATTAATATCAAGTAAACTTATAATTACAAAGTAGAGACACCGTCCATGCCCCTTATCACGTTTTCAGTGAGTCTTTACACAGAAGAAAAGAACCAAGAATTTCAAGTAATGCGGTTAGAATATAAAACAACATAGCAACAAGACTGATCTTTGATCTCCATTTCGTCTGATCCACTTCCATATGAAAATTTCAGAAAGTGCCTACCTTGTGAAGCATGCAATGAAGAGCTGGGTCATGAAGTTTTGATTGTGGGCTGTCATACAGTAAAGAAGTAATAAGTAACATCAGCTTCAGAAGAAAAAGGCGCATCTGAGAAGTTTAAGCATGATGAACATCAGGCAAGTTTACCTGCAAAGCCATCGATAAGCATGTTGCAATATCGCATCAGCATAGACATTTCCATAGGTGACTGCATCTGTAAGGCACCTCTGAACTAACTGTTTCAGCAAGCGGAATGCAGCTGCGCATGAAGTTGTATCGTCGATGCTGTATTGTTGATCCGTCTCTGCATATAACTCCTGGTCAAAACCTACTAGACCACCTCCTTCCATTTCATTGACCTGGTTGCTTTTCAGAAGAGCATTCACAGCTAGGTGGTGAATCTGGTAAGAGAAATATCATATGTGATTCAGCAGCAGATCTCAGAAAGAATAATTAGAAAGATACCGGAAAGTGTATGTTTTGTGGACCTTTAGCTCCACAGACACTTTCCTATATGCTCCAGGATAGGTAAGAACATTCTGATGGACCTATAGAAACAAACGATCAGCACCATGGGGATACTCAAGATTAGTAAAAGACAAGAAAGTGGCAAAAGCTGGAAGAGAAGAATAATGTAATCTGGTAGCCAAGATACATGTCTTTAATGAGCATGAAGAACGCATCAAATAGAAGTAGAGTCATGGTATAGCCCTTGAAACTAACCTCATCTGCAAAACAAGTTTCTTCCTCATGGATTCCTCCAAGATCCGGAATACCATCATCAGAAATCCAAAGCACCTACGAAGATATTACATTTAAGCATCTTTGCTTGAGGAAAGCTAGTTAATAAACGACCTCAAGATTACGGGGCAAAATCAGTCAAAGGTAAAAAAGGAATTACATAGCCTGTCAGGATTTCATTGCAACAGCACGAGTACCAAGAAATGTAAATCTAAAGAACCAATTACTTATAACACTCAAATTGAAGTTTTTAGAAATTCTCCACTTTCAAACCTGTTGTTGATCCCGCAATGCTCTTGAAAAGAAGATGTCTGCCGTAAATATAAGCCAATCAACTTCAAAGTTCCCCAGGGGCACCTGTCAAATAAATTATAAGGCTCATACCACAGACACTATAAGAGGAACTCTCTTTGCAAAATAGAAGTATTACATGAGCATATCTGGAGAGAGAGATCCTTTCTTTCAACCACTGGGTTGATGCAGCACAACGCTGCATTCCAACTTTGGCAGCTATTTGTTGCCATCCAAGAAACTGTACAGAGCCCCAAAATTAAGAGATCTGTAAAGATATATAGGGACAAAAAAGTAACATGAAAGTAATAGACAATTGAGAAGCAGCTTTTATCATATATTTACATCACCTGGTATTGACTATCACGAGCATTAGGAGGAATGCTCACACATGGAAATTGATCTAGTGCTTGTATACCAGATTTGATTAACTGAATGTTAGGGCATTCAATGACAGCAATTGTAGGCCCATGATGTTCATGTCTGTCATTCAGTATTCATGATGCTAATATCAGTATTTAAACAAAATGAACACAGTATGTAAGCCCCTACTCTTAAAGGTGGAACAGGCTAAAAAAAGAAAGAGTGCTTAGCAGGGCTCATGAGAGCCATTTAGCTTGTGATGGACAGAAAAGCCAATTCAAAGCTCTCAGAGGGAACAAATAGAAGACATAGTATAAACAAAGTAAAAAAAGCTCATTAAGAAATGTTTCAATATTTTCTAGATTAATGTGAATGCTTGTTCAGCTTTGTGGGATCTTCCACGTACATTTGGCCTAGACAAATCTGCAGTACATCTCCCCATTTACTCATCTTATAATAATTGAAGTGTTATAAAGTTTGTGTTTAAGCTGTTTACATAATTGAGAGAAACTTTACTTAAACAGCTTACATAGAATTTAAATGACAAGTCAAACCTGTGCTCATTTATAAGCCGCTGCAGAATCTTCTCAGCATCCTTCACATATCCAACATAATCTACCTGCAATACAAGCAGAAAAATTACTAAGGTAGAAGAAAACGTTAAAAAACTTTCAGAAGAAGAAACAAAAAATATACCTTGAAAGTGATACCATCCTGTAGAGTGGAGAGTTCAACAGCCAAAGTTTGGCAAGCTTCCCGGAATTGTCTTTCAAGAAAAGATGCTGATAGATCTCTATTCTGGTGAGGATTTACCACAATGACAGATATTGATCTCAATGCAGGAAGATAGCTAGCAAATATAGCTCGTCCTTCAGAAATGCTGAAATGGAATGGATGGTAAGATAAATAGCCTGCTCAAGCAATGATAAGCATATGACATAGATATTGATAAGTCAAACACACAAAGAATTTGAACTTATTCCCTGCATCCTACAAGCGCCATATACATTTTTATAGACTTATTTGCTAAACCATTATTGGTTATTGTCCAGAACAAGAACAAATACCGATGCAAAACAACTGATATTTTCTGAAGTGCAGGAAATTTTCCAGTTCTGTTTATTTGACTGAATGACTACCTTATGCATGATTAAGGACACTGCAAAGAATCCAAGGGATCTAACTCTAGTACGGATTAAATAGGGCGAGCTGCCGCATCCTACTTATCCGAAAAACCAGGGGACAATAAGAGTTAGAAAATAGTTGTCCTTTTCCAACTTGAAAAGTCTTGAGGTACAACCCAGTAGAGGTACATGTACTAACATGACTTTTTCTATGGCCATATCACCATAATGTAAATAGAGCTAATCCATATGTCAAAAGATAGATCAGATTACCTATGGTACAAATAAAAGAACGAGATGGACTGCTCCAGATAAGAGCACTCTGCCGTAGTTTTCATATGTAATTCAGTTAGACACCAACTGTCTTGGGCATTTTGCTTCTTCGCCATTTTATCTACTTTACAGACACATCCAATCTGCAGGATAGCGCCAAAGTCTGAAGGAACTTTCGTCTCATATACTCCCTGAGTTAAACATTAGCATCACAGTATGGTAAAAGCAAAACTAACAAAAAATGTATTACCAGCAAGATCAATTAATAAAATGCACATCAGCTTAACAAACATGTCTCGTGGTGGAAATATCACTACCTAATTCACTGCAAGGCCCTACATGTCCTTGTATAATTTAAAATGAAAGACAAGATATGATTGATAAAGAGCTCACTAAGACAAGTTTCTGATACGGAAGATAAGATGCGAGAGAAACTAATGGGTCTAGTCAACAGTGAAGGTCAGAAGTTCTTTGGATGCAATATGAGAACTGTCAGGATCCAATTTAGATTGCATGTCTCCGCTAGCAGAGTACCAAAATTTGTCATTAGTACATATATTTCACAACTTATCATGCACCAAAAGGACAAGTTGGTTAGCCTAAATTGTTACTAAAGAAAGAAGGCCCAGCCTTAATATGTTTAATCTTCTCCTTTTATGTACTAAAAGTCTTGTTTACCAAGTTCTGCAACATTTGGACCAAAAAAGAAAAAAACTCCGAAACATTTACATGGCCCCATTAGCATTAAGGAAAAACTGAGGGTTCGAGAAGTCCATAAGTGATGACCATAAGTATTAAATCATAAAACATTGTAAGCAAGAGAATATGAGCAACAGAAAATAAATATTGTTGATATAACGTGCATTGGTATACTGACCTCGATCTCTGGGTCTGCAAGTAGAGATGCAAGCTTTTTGCTTTCAATCCTGAATTGATCTTCATCTATAGTAACCTTCATGCAAACAAGTAAAGAAACAGGAGAACAAATTTAACAAGCTTTTCACAGTAATATCTTCATTAAGGTAGAATACAACTTAGTAAAAATTTGAGGTACGTGCACCTCTACTAGGTTATAGCTACGCCTCCCATGGGGCAGAATTTTGTTAACACGCCTTCCAGGAAATTCTTCTGTTTTTGATGCTTTAGAGTTGAGGTAAAACACTCTAGGAACAACAATAGGAATTTTAAGCATAATTCCATCAACAATCACCCAGGCAAAAAAACGTCCACTCATTGAACTTGGAACCAGCTGTATAATCTGAAAGAAGTAGAAACAGTTCAGACGACAGATTTCAGCAGTCAAATGGTTCTCATTTCCATGAAATTTTTATAACTGGATCCTAATTTGACCTGCCAGTGACATCTTGTCAGGGCTACTTCATGCCTTGTAAAGTATGAGCTAACTCCTTGTCTCCCATTGGCTTCTTTATGATTTTTCGTATCAGCTGGCTGTTTGGAAACACCATTTCGGATGGATGGAGTCTTCAAGTTGCCCAACCTGTAAAAGAGTGAAGACATTGTCATTTGGCAAGACAAGACCCTTTTACTGATGAGTGTGCAAAATGCATGCACCCAGCCTAACTTAAGATTCAGGCAAGGATCATATGAGAGTGAGAAGAATAAATTGCAAGAAAGAGCTGCATTATTTATGGTGGTCTAAAACTGAAGTGTCCAGTGGAGATGGGCAATGTGTCATCGCCTAGCCCAAGGTCAACATCGTTTCAGCGGGATTTTGGTTCTTCAACACATAAACCTGATGTTCTGTGCTTCCAAGCCAGGGTGCCATCATCATACATTATAGGACACACATCTGCTTGCCAGCCTCTCAATTGCAAAGATTATGGTATTGCAATTAGAATCCAGATGCTGCAACTTATGAAATGGGGGACAATGTAAAAGAGAATGTGCATCCACACGAGACTCAACCTTTTTAAGCATTATATAAAGCAGAAATTTCATATGGAAAAATGTACCTTTGTCGTTTTCTCTTGTCTAGAGCATCTTTCCACTTTCTCTTTTTTAGTTCAAGCCATCCTTGATAGTCAATGTTTCTATCAATATTTTCTGCAGACACAGCATGTTGCTGCAATGATGAAAGTTCTTGAAGCCCATTATTTATAACTCTAGTTTCTTCCTGATGGTCATCTGCTTGGCACATTGATTTGACTGGATGCCTCTCACTGTTACCTTCATAGTGACGAACAAGTGGTCTTGGTCTATCCATAGAATTTTCCTTCTTGTTACCAAAATCTTCTAAATCTTCCACATTCTTTAAAATCACGATATGGTTGGTGCTAATATCACCACTACCTTCGTTTGGTGCATCATCCTTATTTTTCAAGGCAAAAATATCAACTAATTTACGTTGGCGGAACTTATCGTCCTTCTCACGAACCTTCTTGTGCAGCCAATCAGGATGAACAACTCTAGGAACAGGATTTGCGACCTAAAGAAATTTAAGCCTTATAACTTTAGAGGAAAAAGGAAGATAAATCATTCTAACAAAAAGGCAACATCGATACCACCTTCTGCATTGCTGCTGGTATGGTTATAATTTTCTGAATTGCAGAACTGAGCCGTTGCTTGTAATAGGACCAATCAATGATTGATCTAATGCCCACGTCTGATGATATTTTGCACCATTTTCTTAGGTAAAACTTCATTATTTCTGCAACAAAAGGCCTTAATTCATTCAGTTGATGAGCAGCAAAAGGATTTTATGGAGGTGATGATAGCACATAACTGACCAATATCAGTTTCAAATATTGCAACAGGAACAGCACGCTCACTGACAGGTGTCCCCTGCTCATAAGGTGCAAAAGAAAACTCCATTAGATATTTCAAGATAGAAAAGCAACCTAAACTAAGGTTGAAGATGCCATGGGACTGCTAAAATAGCAATTAGGCAGAAGGCAGACCATTAGGTTCTTTAAGGTCATGCAAACCTAGAGACCTTCACCATAAAACTAAAACAGAGCTTACTAGACATGGCCATGGGTAATGCATTTTATCAGTTCTCTACAACAAGTTCGAAATATACATGCATTTTCGTGTGTTCTAGACAGAAAATATGAGGCATTTATCTGTTTCCCACACCAAGTTCATCTATGTCCAAATTGATACCAACTTATGCATAGAGAAGAAATGCCAACTTATTCAGCAGTCACATAATGTCAAAATATGAAAGTTAGCTACACGAACTCCTAAGACTATTACTACAATAATATTCCTGGATCTATGGGTCTTCCAGGGCAATGATACAGTAACTTACCCTTGGTTCGCATGCGACTATATATTGGCAGCGCAAGCCTTTATCTTTTACCATAGTTTCACCAAGAAAATCCGCTAAACGTCTAGCAGTAGTCACTGCACAAGACTTCTGCTCCCCATAGTCAACCAAGGATTTGCTCATGGTGCTTGACTCTGATATGTAATCCAGCAATTCACTATCTGCAATATCTTTCCCTTGATTCTGAAGATAAATGAAAATTTAAAGAAAAGGGGATAAGAATGTCGAACAAACATTAACAGGAGTTGGTTGACAAAATTCAGTGTTTCACATAGTGTAATCTTACTAGTGAAGGAATTAGCTTATCTTTTACGCACATCAAGAAGATCAAGCCAGCGGTTTGCAACAGAGGCAACTGATGAGTAGCACTCTTCTAAGGTCGAACCATGAAGAAACTTGTCAAAAAGTTCAGCCTGCACAAGAGAAAGTATTTCCCATGATGAAATTCTTCAACAGATGCTTCTGGATCATATACAAATAAATTTAGTTCAGACTTGCAGACCTGACTTATCCTAAGTAATAAAGTGGACAGGGAAACAAGATGTCTGAAAATAAAGTAAGGAAAGATATTTTGAAGCATTTTGTTAATCCATCCCTACTTGGGTCAGATTAGTGTCTCAGTGAGTTACAACTGAAAAAAGTTATCGAAGTTTCTCCTCATTGAAGAAGAGAGGATCCCCATTCAACGGCCAAAACTTAGTGGAAGATTGAATGAGCTGGAGTAGAGGAAAGCACAAGCAAAGATACCTGAAACACTTTGATAAGCTTCAGTTCACCTCTACGCTTGATCTCAAAACCTTTCAGCTCAGCAAGGGTACCATCATCATTAAAAACAGCATAACGCTTCTTAATTAAGATCCCTTCTTCCTTAGAAGCTGGGAGAATCATTGCCTTCATGGAGAGGAAAATGGTCACGACCAACTCAATTTCAAAATTTTAGGCCACGAGGAAATCCATTACCTTGTATGGTCCATCCACTTCAAATTCAATGGAGCATTCACTGTGAGTGGTATATGTCTTGTTGATAGGATCGGTAAGAGTCTGCTAAGAATTACCAGTTAGGCCACTAGAGAAAAAATCACTTTTACATAAGGTTTCTTGGTAAAGTGAAATCCACCTTATTTGAAGGATAATTACAAGTAAATGATAAGATATCATGCAAGATAGTTTCGATTATGACCTGGTACTGATCATTCGTATTGTTCTGTGTCACATCAACATTGAGCATAACACATGGGTAAGAGATGGTAAGCTTCCTTTTTGAATCCCTGAAAGTTATTTTGCAGATATGCTTAGATCCCATATATAAACTTAAAAAAGGCAAAGCTATTTTCAACAAAACCGGAGGGGAAACAAGATGAACATGCTGAAAAGATCGTCACTTTGCATATAACTAAAACACTGTAATAATTTCTAGATTTTCAGTGATTTCAATACAGTTAATAGTCAGTTCAATGCAAAAATAATTATACTAACCTGCTTTCTTGCTGTTATCTTTCACATGAAGTCATAAACTTTACCTGCTTTGTCAACTACTAACTTATTCTCATGTACCATTATGATGTTCAGTGTACACTATTTTGTTTTTCGACTTTTTACAAGAAAAATACTGAAAAAAAGGATAAGCATGTGTGCTGTGGTAGCAAAGACTTAGTAAGCCAAAGGTATTTTGTCCAAAAACCAAGGGAAAACAAGAGGAAAGTGCTAGAAAAATCGCAGCTTCTCATATGACTAATGGAAATTTTGCAACATGTAAAAATTAAGAAGCGAAACATACTTGGCCTTGAAAGTGAAATTCTCAGGGAAAGATCCAGGGAGGGCACACCAGATACCATCCGTGTCTAATTCAAGCGGTTTTCCAATTTTTTCTACTAGCAAGCGAGCATTCTGAATGATTTTTGCTCCAGTATATGTAACTACTCCAGCCATTTCCATGGAGTACCATCTTGCTCCCCTGAGATAGCAACCATCAATAACAGTAATCAAAACATAAAAACGGGCTTCTATTAATAAGATTTGATTAAAACCTAATCAACTCACTTTCGCATGACATATCCGTAGAAGGAATTAAGTATACACTTGTGAGCAAGCTGCAGAGAATCATAGAGCACTACCATGTCCTGCAAATATCAAACAGAGAGTACCAATAATAAACTGCTTGTAATGTAGAAGAAAGATGAAAATCAGGTTGTGAGTAGACATGAAGATGTTTCATACTTGTGCTTCCTGTATTTTTATAGAATTTCCACTAGCCTTAGCTTCTGACAGCTTCCCCTTCCAGACTTTATTAAGTCCTTTGTATTCATACCTTCTATCACGAAAGCTGAAACCAAAATCACAAAAGGAAAACAAAATACTGTTAGCATGAATATGCAACCAGCAGTTGGCCCCTATTTAGGTTATTCACAGTTAAACCCTTGGAGACGGCAAACAACAATTCATACATACTGCAAGTAGCAGCTAATTTGCAAGGAACAGCTTCAGAGGTCAAACATTAAGGAATAGATTCCACTGTGGTTCAGGCAAAAATTTTCAACGATCTAGATAGGAAAAAGATATCAACATACTGTCTAACAAAGAGGTCAACTATTGGTGTCATTATATACAAAAAAACGCAATTTATTCTGCTAACCTGCGGACAGTATCTACATAGAATGGATTCTCCCGCATGCATATCCCTGCTTCTCGAAGTTCAGCAACTGGCTTGTCAAGTACCCTTTTATATGCCTGTGCAATAATACATAGCTTAGTATTTTAAATCATGGCAATCAGAAAAGTTCTTATTGAAGACAATTACGGGCATACCTTCTGACAATATTTCTTAAGACGATCTCTAAGCTTTGACTGTTGCTCTGCTTTAGGAAGGTCAAGAAATGATTTTGATAATTGTCCATCTGACATATCAACAATCTCAGACTCTATCTGCTTCTTCAAATGGTAATAGTCACTGAAGGTTGAAATAATAGCCACGTTACATGTTTAATCAGATTTTGGTCAATATTCTATGTAGAATTGAAAAAATATGAAAAGCAGATTTGACTGAAGAGATATGGAACCTTTTCTTTGCCATAAAAGTTTCCCCACGCCACACCCATTCAAGCTTTCGGAGACAAGTTTTGCCTGGACGATTGAAGTCACAGGCTGTGCATACCTCATCAGTAACTATTGATGGTGGCTGGAGATCAACAAAAGGACATCGTGGCACATTAACCAAAAAGATAATTAAGCAAACTAAAGTACAAAGATTGAACAAATAACTGAATTTTATAAACAGGCCAAAAATTTATTGTTGCAGAAACAGTCAAGGATGAGGGAGAAAATATAATCATGACTAGAACTTAATTTATAGTAGATATGATCACTCATATAGCATGTGAGTATTCATAGCCCTCGTTTGTTGCTCGACTTAATTCATTTCATCCAGGGTACAAGAATACCCTTGTTTACTTCATGGATTGAATCTCATTCATTGATACATTTGAAGCTGTACTCTGTTCTGTCAAATGTCAGCGAAGGCTTGACATGTCTCTTTCCCAATGCGTACACAACAACCTCAAGCAATGAGGTGAATAAAAGAAATATCTGCAACAGCATACCTGAAGTCTGTTTGTTAATATAATGTTTGGATACATGGCAGCCACATCCAGATGGTAAATGAGGGGGGACTCTTCACGTACTGGTTCATCTCGCAATTTTTGAAGCTGGAGAATGTCATCTGATCATCATCAGTTTGAGGGAATAATAGAATGGAATAGAAAACAATATTGCTAGTTTTGAGATATCGAAGAAATCCCATGCAATGATCAAATAATAAAGAAAAAGTAATGAAGTTGTTGAAACCATATTCAATGTAACACATGCTGATCAAATTTAACAATTCAGATAAAAAGCAAGCTGTAAATCTGAAAAGAAAAAGATTGCAAGTTTTTCAAAGGAAGCATGAGCCACGGGAGCTTGCAAGGTGCATAGCATTATTAAGAAGAGATTTAATCAGGAAGAGACAAGGTTAGCACCTTCTCCTTAATAGCATTCTTCACCTCATCATAATTACAGACAGATTCCAAATCCATTTTACCCTCGACTCTGATTGCATATTGAAGGTCGCGGTCAAGGTTGTTAATGAGTTGCTGAAATTAAGGTACTCCAAGGTCAGGGAATGCCAGAATTCTGTACTTGAGAAAAATTATCCACTACCGAAAAATAAATAAATAAGAGAAAGTTTACAGAAGATGACAACAAATTGAATTTCATGAAACCTGACGTAAAATTCATCAATCAAAATCTCACAAGATCCAAATTTGACACATGAAACACACAGTTAAGCACTTGAATGTTTGCATGAACAGCTAGGGCAATATATATTCAGCATACTTTTACCTCATGAGATTTAAGCTTGAGGAGAGGGGAAAATGGACTTAATTTTGCAAAAAGAAAAAGTTTCAAGCGAGGAAAATGACAAAAAAAATTATCAATGTTTGAAGCCTCAATAAATTTTTCTTCCAAAGGAAAATTGCTCTTGCAACCGCAAGTTGCCGGCTTGCATAATTCATCCTGTCACAACTAATCTCGACCGTGGATATGCTAAGTAAGACAAGCTAAATTTTCATCTCAGTTAAGTTTATAAACAGGAACAACGAGGAAGAAGTAAGTTGACACTTTTCATACTGTAGATTTGCTGCCTGCATCTCTATAATCAAAGAAGGTTAGCAATTGTATGGTTGTTAACTAAGTTCACGATAATTTTTCACACCATGCAGGTATGGCTCAGGCAGACTAACTAGATCGCCAAAATGTTCGGGAGTTCCTTCATTCAGTCCTTTTTCTTATAGCTGCACTTATCATTGGTCGACGCAAATATTGGATTCAGCATTAAATAAATAATAAACAAATTTATGCATAAAAGTATACATTGTATTCTTTGAAAGCTTCATGATTATATTTTATTGATGTTCTAAACCTTAATTTAAGACTGATGGTTTTTTGACTGGACCTCTTTCATAAGGAACTATACAAGTAGCTCCCATATTTTCTGTTTTTTATTGCATGAACACAATTGGGACTGTCAACATCAGACATGGCATGGCACAACATGATGAAAAACACAAACTATAAAAGAAAATTGGAATGTGACAAAACACGAGACATTTGTCGCCTACATTGACAGGGATAAAAACATTTACGAGTCAACCAATTGGCTTGTTAAACAAATTCATCATGTTCTAATGCCAGTATAATTGACATAAATTACAAACATAACTAGGACGGGCCAACACAAGTGCAAGCTCTATGCATGATCATGTCAATTTAAAGGTGTGCAGAATGCTAATTAAACAGAAGAAACTGCAGTGTTGCTTCTAGCACCAGATATATGAAAAGACATCAGTAATTAGTCAACTAGCTCCATAAGGATATATGCTTACAAATCTAGGACTTCAATTGCGTCCCTGAAGCAAGATCAGAAACCAATCAATTTTCTTACCTCGTATGCAGATGGATCAAGCTTAAAGTAAGTTGGAAGATCAGATCTAAAAACGCCACTCTCAAGGCACTCCACATGGCCTCCGATGTATGTCTCACTCTCAAGAAGGCGATTCTTAAAAAACTTCTCTAGCTCGGCTTGGTGCTTGTTAGGGCATATAACATTGGCCTTGTATGCCTGTAATCAATACAATATTCAGTAGCAGAGAGAGAAGATAAGTCCCTTTAATGTACTTATCAAAATAGAAGAAATTGCTTCACCCAGGAAAGAATCTGCATAGGCGCCCAAGAACCTACCTGAACCATAAGAAGCATTTCACAAAGGGTCCCACTACCTTTGCGGAGAACCTCATCAGGTGACATGGGGATTATAGTTGCAAGAGAGAAAATGAATGGGTGAACATAGGTCATGTACAGGTAATATGTTGCGACAGCATCAGAAACAGAATATGAAGCCATCATCTGTCCAAACATTTTAAGAACCAAATCCTCGTCATTTTATCATTCAAAGAAATACCCGATATTAAATGCATTTCTAACAACCTACTTCAATACAATACAAATATCCAAATGGGGAATCGCTGCAGATAATTCACACCTGAGGCTTATCTTTTGCAAACCGCACCATATCTTCTGGATTTACTTCAAGCGGATCATAACCCAACTTCGCCTTTGTCACAGCCTTGCATAAGACAGAGCAAGAACTATGTTACCTCATAGCACACAATGCAGACAAAGACATGCTTCCATATAATCTCATATAGATGAGTTGAAACCAGTAACTAATCACTTATAGTTGTATCATTGAGTAGTACCGAGCTGTTTTGCTCCTTCTATCTTTTCTTCTTTTATCTATGTGTATGTCAGATAATTATGAGCAGCAAAAAGATGATGAGCTTACAAGCTCATAACAGAAGTCAAAATATTCTTATAATAAGGTTGAGTACAAAATGTTTGATGACAACATGATATGCTACATACTAAATGGATTAGGAGGAATAGAGTCTATAATCATTCACTGCATAGCACCTTACAAGTCATATGAGACATAGATCACAAAGTTGCAGTACTCATGCTGTAAATACTGCCAGATTAATTTCTCCATGAGTTTCTCAAAATATAAGACAACCAAGGAAAATCTCAACAAATAGCATATGACCTTGAAATTGACCAGCTTACCTTCAGACCCTGGCTACCCTGGGGAAGATAACTGTCACGTTTGACCCAAGCAAAACAATCCAGATGACAGGCAAATTTAGAGCGACATTCCCCTTGGTTCTTGTCACATTGAAATCCTACCTCCTGAAAGATCAAAAAGATAGATGGGAAGGTATGGGAAATGCCGATAAATTCCTGAACCAAATGTTGGCATTCAAAATAACACTAAGGTGAAATCTAGAAGTGAAAACAAAAGCTCAATATCTGCAATAATTCCCGAATGAATATCGATGAATGCTTACATTGCTCATTTTGAGCCCATGATGGGCTGCTCTGCTCTCCAAGAATGGCCAGTCAAAAAAGTCACCATTATACGTAACATATATGCCAGGCTTCAGCTCTTGCATGTGGGCAAACCAGCGATGAAGGAGTTCTACCTGAAAAAAGGTCCATCATGCCATCTGCGAATACAAGCATAATAAAAGCATTTCACAAAATTTATTACCTCGTTTTTCACATTCATCACTTCAAAAATTCCTTCAAATTCTGGTTTTGGGGTGTACTCCAGATTTTCTATATCTTCTCCAACACACTAAAGATAAGTGAACCAGTATTAGATAACAGTAACAGACAATGTTAGATGTTAACATCAGACATTATGCCGATTGAATCAGCAACAGAGATAAGAGCATATTCAGTTCAAACAAAATAGATGAAGTCTTGATTACACACCTCTCTGTTGATAATTAGGTAACCTTTTCCATCCACCATGTATGAAATCATCATGATCATATCATATTCAGCATCGGGAAATTTCAAGGGTAATTTTGTTGTCTCAATATCAAATGCACAAACACGTGCTTCGGCACGCTGAAGTAGGTCAGTTCTCCTTTCAAGCATGACACCAGAACTAGATACACTAACATCATACCATTGTCCACATCGCACATCTGTCAATAGAAATCTTACATGAGTAAAGAAGACATGCCTTACACCTTAAAAAGCAAAATTAGTAAGAAGTTCCTCAAGAGAGAAAAATGACACATCTACTCACCATTGTCAATAGCAAAGCGTACATGGTATGGCACGTCATATTCTCGGAGGCCAATGATACAATCAAGAAAATCTTGAGGTTTTTGTTCTCTGTAGATATGCACTGAGAAATTAGTGAAGTATATCAACACTTTCCTTCCAGAAAAAGAACAGAATATAGGGCTACTTAATTTGACTGAACGTTAAAAACCAACAAATGTACCCATTCATAAGAATGGAGACCTGATAAGAATACGAAGCTTACCTCTTCACCATCAATATAGATTCATATGCCTCTGCAGCTTCCATCTTTGTCCGGTTTCTTTCAACAATGTGCAAAAGGTCGTTCTTCACAGTCATCAATTGTTGAACAGTATCAAAGGATATTTTAAGATATGATCTCCACAATCCAGAGAGATGGTTTTTCTGCCCATAACAGAGCAACTCTTTCAGGAAAAAACAAGAAGTATTTAACAATACATCACCGTAAGCTTGAAGAAACAAATTCCACATGGCAAGGACTGCAACATGGATATTTGGACTCCCAAAATGCCCAATTTGTGAAACGAAAGCACAAAGAATTCCAAAACAAATATAGTCTTTGGTTGAGAGTGAGAGATTTCGTTTCCACAAATAACATTTCACAAGAGAATCAAACAGAAAATTCGTGCCTCTAAATGTATATAAAGCATTTTAAAAACACAAAGAATTCCAAATTCCATATATCACGATCCACGAGATTTCTTGCCACCGCACCCTTTGAACTTGAACAAAACATCAATTCTGCTATTCAACTGACAGATTGTCAATTTGTTACAAATTAATCAACCCATCAAAAGCAAAAAGATGTATCTAGTTCTCCATGTAAATAGTTGTAAATCTTTTGGTAAAATATAAGGAAAAGCTTCAGTAGGAAGCTGATCGCATCACGGTAAGTGCACCTGATTAATGGGCCAGGAGATAGGAGCGGAATTTACATCATCAGATTTTAAATAAACTGAAGCTCCATGATTTCCTTAATAAGAAATGAATGTCCATTCGACCTTTTTCTAGTCTTTTGCAGCAGCTCACTTGACAATAGAATAGATCTAATTTTATAGAATGATGTTGCCAATCAAATATGGTAGAAAATACCTAGACACAGCATAAAGAAATGAACATGGAAAGAAAATCTAAACCATCCAATGTGCAATAAACAGTGAATGCAGAAGCAAAGAAGAAAAAAGAGTGGCTTACTAAATGAAGGTCCTCCTTCTCCACAATCTCAATATTAGCAATTTGGCTTTCATATCTTCGTCTTAAATAAGACTCAACGTCCATTTCCACGTTCTCCTGCACAAGCAGTATACGGAACACCACCTAAATTAGTGTTGCAGTAACACAACAATTTAAATACAATGCAAAACAGCAGCAACTCCCAAAATTGTCACCAAACTTCATCACAGTAACTGCACCATCATCTCGATCCTCCAAATACTTCACAAATTCAGCACAACTAGTAATGTCCATCAATGGGACCTATTCTACTCCAACTGACCTACTTTTCCAGATGTTTAATCTCTAAAGGCAACAATAATACGGCCACAACAGTGACGGCTATTATTTTTTGCACTAGCAAAATTCATTGAGTTGACGAAAAGAATTGAGTGAGCAGCTTGAGGAAAAAATTTTTCGCATTCTGGTCTATTTGGCATCAATGTGCATCTTCGACAATAGTAGTTTTTTCAAGCTTCCGCTTCCTGCTCATTTCTAGCCATGGCTAAATGATCAGAAACATAGATGACAGAGAATCATTCCATCCCTACCTTTGTTGCAGCATAAAAGTAAGGACGAAACTTGTACTTTGACTTGAAACTGTTACCATCCTGCGATCAAACTCCAAGGAGTAAACGGTCGATACAACAACATACCGATGGACAAAGTCAACATTCGAAATATCCAATATATGAATTTCAGCATCATCAGTTACCTGAGAAACAAAATAAAGATCGATACAACTATGGACTTTGAATGTGTCAGGATCCTCCCACGACGACTGCAAAACAAACCAAAAGTCAAAATCCAGAACATCCTCGAACCAGAAACTCGGGCAAGCGATCGAGTTTTCCATCAACACATCCTCCAATACGAATAGCTTCCGGATACCGCCGAAATCGGGAGAAGACAAGTTGAACGAAATTCGGCCAAATGACGAAATATACGTACAGGAGCGTAGGTGAGCAACCAGCCGAGCTTCTTCTCGCCTTCGGAGAAGAGATCGAACCCTAGCTTCGACTCGAGCTCCTCCTCGGCGGACCGCTGCTGCTGCTTCTGCCGCCTGAAGCTCCAGGAGTCTCCAAGGTCGCGCTTCCGGCTGTCGCCGTTCATCGCGCCGGCGATCGAAGTATGACGGAGACAAAACCGCCGATGACTTCCACGGAAAGGGAATCCCACAGAGCAAGGGAGAGAGAGAGAGAGAGAGATCAGTTCGCGCCGCAGTGCCGCGAGACTGAAGACGAGCGGGGGAATAAAATGATTAATTTATTGGTGATCGTTTCCCGCGCTTTTCACCTCGAGTCGGGCCTTATGGGCCGTTGGGCCACTGGGCCCATTGTTCGCGGGCCTTGATTTAATTTGACCCCAACGGTCACTTTGCTGCAGGACCATCATGGGCTTCGGTCTGTTTGATTAAGACACGGGCGCCGTTGATATAGGCGCAATCGTAGGTCCCACAAAATCTAACGTGTCATACGAAATGAGCTCACGTGGGCTAGGAGTAAACAACAATTCCCCTCAAGTGTGTGAGGTCTCTACGGTCCGAGAAAATATCCAGTAGTGTCGGAATTGCCATGTCAGCGGCTGACGTGGCATGCATCTGTCTAATTAGATCAGCTCATGGATCGACACGTGGCGAACGTTTTACAATTAAATAAAACCATCTAAAAAAGTTTACTGCAAGCAATAAATGCGTGTGAAGGTGGAGAGAGGAATAAAAAGGGAGATTAGGGTTTGGTTCACATTTGAATTAAATCACGAAAAGGCGATTTATGTTGATTAATTCCAAACCGCAATACAGTTTGGTTTGGATTAAATAGGCAAATGCGGAGTGTGCAAAAAGAAAAGGATTGTGGCATCATGAGCATGCGGCCCATTTGCAAGTTGCTCACTACAACGTTTTCAGTCTTGGGCTTTCGTCTTGAGCCTCTCGGGAACCGCCGAAGAGGCGAGAAACATCCAGTAGATGCCTGAACCGAGCACACCCTCTCACCTTTACACGCGCGTTCTCTTGCATATATGACGCTTGTATTCTCGTCTCGTTGCCTCTAGAACTCTTGCTTCGTTAACCTTTTCATTTGCTGCCCAGAACATCAATCCAAAGTGTCAGGTTGCTTCTTCTTCTTCTTCTTCTTCTTTGTTTCCCAGCTGAACCAATCCGTGTGAACTCTTGCCCAACTCGCTTTTTGGGAGTGTTCCCTCTGACTTGCGTAGGTATTGTTTTCACATGATGTCCATGGCATGTTTTTTGCGTGTGGATTGCAGGATGTCGGAGCCGGAGCCATCGTTTAGGCCAAGAGAGAAGCTCATAGAGAAGCAAAAGTATTTCCAAAGCATCAACATGCCCACGTACCTGAAGGGACCTTACGACAAGATCACCTCCGTCGCCATCCCTCTCGCACTGGCCGCCACCGCCATGTTCATGACCGTTAAGTCTCTCTCACCTATTCTTTCACAAGTCCTTGGTCGTCGAATTCGCTAAGGGGTTCTTTGGATTTGCGCTTCTCATGTATTTTTGGTGGCGTTGCAGGCACGGGGCATCTATAACATGGCTTACGGGATCGGGAAGGACATGCTATAGATCTATTTCAACGTACATATGAAGAAAAGTCGGAATGGTGCAAGACGAGGTTACGTAACATCTGTATATAATAAATCAAGGGATTACCTTTAGATGTTGAGAGAAGTCACGATGTACCTATGCACTGCAAGGCCTGACAAAGATGTTCTTCACTAGAAAATGCAAAAAAGCAAACCATTCCATCATCAAATGATTAAAATTCCAGCTTATGAGCCTGCCTAATTTCCACATGAATATCCAGTGTGATAATTCAGGAAATTCGCAACAACCATGCTGGTGAGACACTACACATTGTCACGTACCACATCAGAGAAAATCAATTTCAAATTTAACAACCCAACAGATGTACCACCCACCGGACCTTGGAGAGAATGTCACAACGCCAATGCCTCCGCAAGATGGCGTTCAAATTCACATGAGATCGTAGATCAGATCGAAGCATTTATTCCTAGAGATTAAATTCATATCCAGTCTCTACTGCTACTTATCTCATCTGTGATAAATTATAGAGTAATCCTAAAGAAAACATTTTGTCGCTCAATTCAAGTGCGGATGGCATTGCTGTAAAGTATCAGCTCAAAATCTAGCAGAACGCAGTGAAAGATATAAAGCAAGCAGCCTGTTAAATATAAAAAAAAAAAAAGCGAGAGAGAGACTCTTCCTTCCATTCAGAGGAGGAGTTGGGTCATATTCTCGTGATGATCCTATAGACGGACTATAGAAGCCCAAAGGGAGATGATATCTACTTGCAGACATGTATAAATACAATCAGATGCGCGTGACCAAGTCACCAAAAGGATGAGAAAATTTACAAAGCCTCAAGATGCGATCATTGATTTTCGACTGCAGCATCAATGAAATGCTGCATTTCCTTCTTGCTCCGAACCACGCTCCTCTTCTTGGTCTCAAAATCCAGCTTATCAAGGTCCTCTGTAATTCCAAAATAGCCATATAGAACGCTCGCCACTTTATCTGCAAGACTCGATTCTGTTCTTCGGCTGCTTCCCCTGCTGCTAGGACAACTCCTTTGCTCCAACTCAGCTCTCCCATGCTTATTCTCAGCAAAGTACTGGTGAAGCCTTTCAGCTTCCAGCAGACCTGACAAGGTGGGTTGGTAACATACCACCATGATACTCTGATTTGCAGGCTTTCCCCGAGAGACTTTCTTTATTCCAACAGCAAATCCCATCTCTTGATCACAAAGTGAAAAGTTAGACTACAAAGGGATAAGAACTTGCACGTGTCGAATGGACTGGAGAAGGTAGGGGTTCACTACAAACCAGAACTAAACTGAAATTACGATAAAGAGGAGAATAAAATGGATGATGAGTCTAATCATATCAACAATAAAATAAAACCAACGTAATATAAAACAAGGAAACCACCACATGGTCAACAACTACGTCATAGAATACTAAATCTAATGCATCACTGCTGGAGACCCTTCCTGACACATTTAAAAAGCCAAACAAGCCAACAAAAAATTCAAAAGGGCGATGGGACCCAGAGGAAAAAGCATTTCCACTTCAAAGGGCACAGTCTCCACTAACCAAGCTCACTCAATTATAGAAACTTTGTCAACATTTTTTACCTGGAAGAACAGCCTGGAGATCTTCGATGCTGATGATCACCCTGTCTCCCAAAGAAGCATTTGCTATGGAACTGTTGTGAATGACAACTACTGGGGGCCATATGATGAGGTCCTCTCGCAAGGAAGAGGCTTGAGAGGGAGGAAGCATTTTCCAGGCCCAGGGACCATTAGTTGCTGGTGCACTATCCCATCCCAGCAGTACACACAGTGCTTTGTGAAATCCCAAGTGCTCCACTCGACAACCAACATTTTTGGACATGACTGCATGCATGACCAAAGCTAGCGCATTGCCAAACTCCTTTGAGTTGCTGACAAAAACATGCAGCCAAGGGGCAATGAATAAGAAACCCAGCATAAACAATTTTACATAAAGTAAACCACTATAATGTAAAATATTTCAATCGAGGAAATTATTCAAGTCCAAAAACAAACTGGACACCCAAAAAAGCAGCACCCCGGCTAATAGGCTTCTGAGATGAAAAGAAAGAAGAAAAAGAAGCAAAGCTGTGATCACGCATGCACCTTACAAGAACTGAAAGATTTGTGTACATACTAAAAAGATTTCGTGATTCATTTATCCTCCTTCATATCACAAACATTAGTAACTACAAAACCAGGCTGGGTACGCAGTTCACAATCTTCAAGTCACACACACACAGACAAGGAGAGAGAGAGAGAGAGAGAGAGAGAGAGAGAGAGAGAGATGTAAAAGTTCCAGGACTCTCATATTCAAAAAAATATTAAGAAGACGGTCCAAACTTATCTCCACAAGGAGATGACATAAGCAGCAGCTAAACCAAAACTAGACAAAATATGAGAAAACTATAGCGAGGCACAACAGAGGTACTTTGCTATCAACCAGCAATTTAGAAAGAAAATTTGCTCTTGCATGAACATATCCATTATTCTGAGCACCTCTTGATAACATGACACGGACATAGTCAGATAGAGCTACCTAGCAAATACCAAGATCACTGTACTTAGTCTTGGTCCATATTAGTGATACTAGAAACGGGGAATAATAAATCATCAAAAACCACCACCTGCTATCGTCTAGTGCCCACTTAAAGCCATAGATTACACGCAATGCATCTATTATCATAACCTTAACATGGTCAAGAAACATTTTCTACTCTGTCCTAAGAAGTCACAAACTACCAGTACAAACCCCGCCATTGACAGCCCAACTAAATATCCAATATATCCCTTAACTCCAAATGGCTGCCCTTATTAATAATCTAACCATCACCCCTAGTCAATTTTTTAACCAACATCAGAACTCTCTTCCTCCAAGAGTCCATCATATCTGGAAACCAGATTATAGCAACAACGGAGGAAATCAGAAGGTGATAAGAAAAGGTCCTTCTCCATTCTCTGTCCAACAATACATTGTGTAGACTATAGGATTGGTGCCAGTGCATAAAAAGACCGACTAGGTTCATTTCAAATCTGAAGTCCAAAGGCACCAGCTTATGTTTTTTTTTTTTTTTTTGGTAAGGAACACCAGCTTATGTTGATCCAATTATATCCAATAAGAACAATCAGAACAACATAACCCAAAGTTATTTGCTTATCAGATTTGATAATCTGAACCAACAGCAATGATTGTATAGACCACTCAATACTTCAAAAGAGTGACCATAAAGCAGAGGGCAGAGCCAGTAGAACTGTTCACAACTGAATTCATGTCATAACTTCATAAAAATTTTACTGAGTAAAAGAAATCAACTTCCATGAGACAATGAGAAAAGAAAATACACCACTTGTAAACAGATCGTGATTCAGATTTTATGACAGACCTGCCACAAACACCACATTTTAACGGGCCCGATCCTCTCTGATCAGTGTACTTTCTACGTTGGGTTGAAGTTTCATTTAGAAACTTGAAATACTTCAGAAAGGCGTCGTTCACAAGCTGCTTAAACTCTTTAGAGTCCTCAGGCAGCTCTGCCTTGGCATATGCCACGTCATCCTCCAAAAAATCGACTCGTGTCTCGATATAATCACCACCTTCAACAACATGACTTTCGTGATCATTAGGATTTCTCCTGTGGCAATGTCTTTTCGTCCAAGGAACAGACGGCCAAGTTTTTTGAGGTGGCCCCAACCTCTTATGTATGTCTCTAGATCTTAACTTTATCGGCTTCCTCAATCTTCCCTGCAGACGTACTGGGAGGTGCTCACAAGACAAGTAGTCATCACAAACACCACTCTCACAAGCATCCGCCTTAAATGTCCTTCTGATCGTCCCCAGTTGAAAGTTATCGTATGAGTGACTATCTTCATCACTCCAGTCTTCATTGCCATAATGGGGATCCCAGATCTTGTGGCTGGCATTCTGATTTTGGTAAGAATCACCTTCGAGGTAATGACTCCTTATTCCAAAATCCATACTATTCTTCCTTTCAAGAGATCTTTCAGACCGGCCTATGGCACCCATCTCTTCAACTGAAGCCCTATGTTGTGGGCTCCAATCTCTCTCGTGCAACCCATCATTACATTCTGGCAACTGCATGTTCTTCAAACCATCCTTATACACCCAAAGATCGTCACTGTTTCCAAAAGCATCCTCTCCTCCCAATTGCAGGCTTTTGCTATCTAAATATGTCTCTTTTCTATATTGACCATGACTACTTCCAGGACCGAAGCATTCATCTTGCCCTCTCATATATGAAGCTTCAGTTGGATAATCAGGATGGTCCAACTTCCAGCTTTCTGTTAAACAATCCTCCCGAGGTATTTCATAGCCACCTTGTTTATCCTCAACAAGACGCATTAGACTAGCTTGGGATGAATCATGCAGGCCATATGTTTCTCTAATATTATCCATCTCTTCATAAAACAGTTTATCAGGTAAATTGTCTACATCACTCCTCTCCTTCCTTTGCCCTTCAAAGTACTTGTTAACTCCAACTGTATCCTCCCCTGGAACATGAAGAGTCCGGCTATAGTGTAATAAGTCCTTCAAAGGATATTCAGACCCTGTAGATGACCGGAGAGGAGGCACTTCAGCAAATGAGTCACGGTTACCAGTCCCGTGACTCCAGCTAAATCCTTCTGAAGGCAATGGATGGCCATTCTTATGAGTAGAAGGTAGAGTGTCATCGTCTCGAACACGTACAGGCAAGGGAGAAAATGTTTTTGTCAAACTCTTATAAGAAACAGGTAGAGTATAGTCATCTGGAACATGTACAGGCAAAGGAGAATATGTTTTTGTCCAAGTAGATGATATTGCATTAGCTGAATCACCGTTCAAGCTGTACTTGCCTATCTCACCTACACTAGATGACTCTATTCCCGGAAGCTTAGCATTGGATATTGGGTCATCCAAACCCAATTTAGCCAATGGCTCTGCATAGTTACCATCAGTGTACCGGTATCTATCACTAAGTCTCACACTTGAACCAAGATAACCTGGAAAAGTCCTAGCCTTTACATTATCATCGAGGAAAGCAGGTTTTTGAACAATCGTCTTATCCAAAACCCCCTTGCCCAGGTAAAATCTTTGACTATCGGTTCCAAAAGCACTGGTAAGGTAATCAGCACCCGTGCTCCTAATGTGTGGAACAACCATGTCCCTACTCATACTGACGCTACCTTGCTTCTCTTCCAATAAACGATTCCACTGGAACTTTGTCGAAGTGGAATTTCTATAAGAAGAACCCTCATCCAACCGCATAGTTGTTGACAGATGCTCACCCCAATCTCCACCTCCTAACGGATTAACGTCGTATAATCCTCCTTCACGCAAACTTGCACGTCTTTCTTCAGGCAAGACTACACCCGTCCTCCTCATATCACCATGATCACGACGGAAATCTGCAGAACGTGATGCAAACTGAGAATGCGTCTGTGACTGCATGTGCTCCGCGACAACATGGTGGCGAGGCGGTGAATAATCCCGGCGTCCGCGAAAAGGCAGAGATAACTCACCGACTCTGTCCAACCGATCCTTCGACCTGTCTCTCTGAGCATGTACCGAAGCAAAATCCCTAGAACTTGCGCCATACGTCAAATGCGATTCCCTTCGTTCTTCAGAATCACCGCGACGACGCTGACGAAACGGAGAACATTCCCCGCGGCGCGGCACCGGAGGATACGGGCGCCGGCGAGGCGCCGGCGAATGTCTGCGGCGGCCGGGCGGCGTCGGCGGCGGCGAGATTCGCCGTCGGGGCCTAGGCGGTGAGGGTTCGCGGCCACCGCTTCTCCGGCGAGGCGGGGTCCGGGACCTGACGTGGTAGCGGCCTTCGCGCATTGCTTTCAAGCGCAGAAAACTCAAGGCGCGGAAGCGAAACCCGTCGCGTTTCGCTCCGATCAGGCGAACCTAGCACCGATCAAACCCCCTCGGGAACCATTCGAAACCCTAACCAACCGGAACACCGAATCCCTAAATCCTAAGAAAGCGAAGCACGAGCCCGGTTCCCGGGCGCCGGCGACGCGTCTCCCGAACGGGAAAGGCTCCGCGCGCTCGATCGAAGCGACGACCGAAAGCTCGGCAGTGGGAGCAAGCGATTGACAGATTTTTCAAGCTTTAAGGAGGCAAAGCGAACGTCGTCCAACCTTCCTTCGCAGGCAGAGAGCGTCGAGCCATCGTCGCTCGAGAGTGTGCTTCTCTTTCTCTGCGCCCGCTGCGTGCGAGGAAAGAGCGGTTATTGCCTCTTCGTTGCTGGAGCTTTTTGTACGGTTCTATCCTATCGTAGGGCTCGAGTCCGTGGAAGAGGAATGTTAAAATATCGCTATGTTAAAGCGTGGTTTAATTTAACAGTTTAAACTTTTCGGGCAGTTAAAAAAGAGATTTCACGAAATTTTATAGAAATAGCATCTTTCATTGAGCCGGAAAGGCGAACTTTGTATATAAAGTGGCTTTCAAAGTAACATTTCGGGTATATTTGTTTGATTGAAAGCGTGCTTCGGAAATTGATTTTTCGGACTTTCATTCGTTTGATTCGCCGAAAATAATTAGCGTATCGAAAATACTTTTCGATATCAATGGACATATTCATGAATAAGATTAGAAAAGTGATTTCCTAAATCTAAAAAAGTAAAAGCACTTTTCAGAATTACTCATTTCGAATTTTTTACTTTTTTTTCCTTTTCTTTTCTTCATTTCTTTCCTTTTCTTTTTCCTCTCCCTCCATCAGTCGTTGCGCCTCGACGACAGCCAGTGACCGGCCACAAATGCCGGCCGACGAGGCTTGACCTTGCCAAATACCGACGAGGCTCGACCTCGCTAGATACCGACAGACTTGAGCCTTGCCAAATACCGGTGAGGTTGACTCTCGCGTGTGGCCGGTCACCAACAATTGTCATGACTCGGCCATCGGCGAAGGAAGAAGGAAAAAGAAAATAAAAATTATTTAATGATTCAAATTTTTTTTGTTTGAAATAAACTCATGAGATTGATATCATTTTTTACGTAAGTTTCAAACACTGGAAAATCGTTATTTTATCTCATATCACCAGATAAAGAAAAACTATATATTTTCTTTAAAAGTGATTTTCCAAAAAGTATTTTTTTTAATCATGAAATTTTCTCCAAAGCAAACGCATTATTTTTTTTGGTCAAAAATAAAAGGGATATGTATACTAGAAGTCCTAAAACTTGTTACAAAAGTGCAATTGAGTCCTAAAACTTTTAAAAAGTGCAAATAAGTCCTAAAATTTATCACGAAAGTGCACTTGAGTCCTAAAACTTTCAAAAAGTGCAAACAAGTCCTAAAACTTATAACGAAAGTCCAAACAAGTCCTAAAACTTATCACGAAAGTGCAAATAAGTTTTAAAACTTTCAAAAAATGTAATCAATGGAAGGACTTGATTGAACCAATTTAACAAGTTTTAGGACTTGTTTGCACTTTTGTGATAAGTTTTAGGACTTGTTTGCACTTTTTGAAAGTTTTAGGACTTAAGTGCACTTTTGTGACAAGTTTTAGGACTTGTTTGCACTTTTTAAAAGTTTTAGGACTCAATTGCACTTTCGTGACAAGTTTTAGGACTTTTAGTGCACATATCCCAAAATAAAACTTTCCGTTACTTCCGGGGTTTGCCCCCATTACAACTTAAAGGAGCGTTCAGGCAAACAAGATACCAGAGAGCTTGAGGAGGTCTATAGGCCCAGTTACAAGATACCCAGTTACACGATAGGGCATTATATCTTTGGGCCTTAACTAACTAATTAGCAATTTGCCTCCCTATAACAATGGGCCAAATGGACTTCAGTTACTCGAGACAATAGAAACTTACACTGTGCAATTAGAGAGGCAACTTCCCACGAAGGCTCTAGTGCACACGAAAGAAAGCTTAACGAGTTGGAGCTGTGAGACTCGTGTTGGGATTTATCTCGCACCGGCTGCGAAATGAGCTGTTGGTCAGTTTATTAGTGTGGAAAAAAATTTTATTGTTTTAATTTTTGAGGTGAAAGACAATCAAGATTACCAAGTATTGATACCAGAGCCAGAAATCTCGTTTAAAAATGAGTTTAAGGGTCTTTAAGGATCTCAAAAAGAGCTAGGGTTTCGCTTGCAAAGAACATGTCACTCTCACATTTGCCTCCTATAGAAATGGAAGAATTGACCAACATACCATTTGGCTCTCATCCGAATTACGAGCAATTTGACTTAGCAAGTTGATTCGGACTTCGACGCCACCAGTTCATGCGCACATCCAAATCATATTTGCAATTTGGCCGTGCAGATCAAAGTTAAGTCGTGACTGGTTGAGTAGACCACAAATCATGGCAGCAATCTCGTCTGGGCGAGACTTTTAGGACGAGAGATGGTCATCGGGCGAGCTCGGATCTTGGCCAGAAACTGAAGGCCAGATCCGATATGTTGCCTGAGTCTACATCGAAATGGTTGGCGAGCTTCAACGCTGGGTAAAGTCGAGCCTCCTTTCCACGTGACATCCGTGCCCGAAACTGCCCACTCTTCCTTCTGGCTTTTCGAGATTGGGCGGGCGGAGCGGAGGCCCCGTCGTCGAAAGTCGTGAATTTCGCTTGTTGAGATCTAAATCCCCAAGTGGTACATCCCGCACCTGTAGACTTCTGTCACCTTTCAGTCTCCAATAATCGAATTGCCCCCAACATCCACCCATTAATAAGGTCTATTTAGGACCATCGACACTATCCCACCCCTATCCATCGAATAACTCTACAAGGTCGAACTTCGCTGACCGTCCGCTTAGTGGTAGAACCAATTTGATATCATAGATGTTGTACTAACCAATTTGATATCATGTGAGCTCTAGAGATTGAAGCGCGAGCTCCCTAGAAGAATTTGCCCTCTCCAGATCTGCTTGCTTGCTCCGGCTCTAGGTGCTTGCTCTAGTCAGTCGAGAGTTCTGCAGGTCTCTGAGGCTTTTTTTTATGCCGCCGCCTTCAGCAGTTAACTTTTTTGAAAGCGATTTTGCGATCAACTAGTTTTTCTTTTGAATATCTTCTCTCCCGATCTAGAGCTAGATCTAAATTTGGGTGCTTCTGTATTTCGATCTAGATATAAATCTGGGATTTACGAGGCATTTTCCATGCTGTTTTAACATTTTGGTGTGATTGTTATCTTTATATTGTAATAGTGTCGAGACGCCTAACCTAGGTGTGTGCTGCTGTGCTTTGATGTTACGACAAATTGTCCTTGTGGAATGAGAGAGTAGGATGTATCAAATTGATTCATTTTTCAGATTTACTTATTTTGTTGGATTTGCATTTTTATCTAGAAGTTATGTACGTTTTTTTTCATGCGAAATGAAAAATTTTCTTTCGTTTAAAAAAAAAAAAAAGAAGCTAGCCATGAGGGTCCACCTTATCAGGCTTTGCTTGCGAGCGACTGGAACTGTTTGTTGACTTCTCACGCAAGCAAAGAGCAGTAGACACTGAACACTGGCATTTCCACTTGATGCTGAAGCGTGAGCACAAGCATCAGGTGTTACTGAAGTATATAGCTTTTAGAATATATTATGCATTAAAGAAACAAAATCACATTAAATTCCCATTGATCACCTCATATTTCTATAGATTATAACGTGGCTAATCTAAGTATAACATAATAAAAAATAAAGTGGACACTCATGATCTCATCGCAAGACTATATTGCATGAAATAATTGAAAATTGAAGTGTATAACATTTGAGATGTGACCAATCTGTACAATTATACAATGTAAGTAAGACCACCTATATTTAATTAAGGGATCGCAATTCTTTCTTATATCCTCAAAACATCTTCTCGAGTTAGTTACTTCATAAGTCTTCCTATCAATGAGAAGATGTGTGAATTGAAAATTGCATTACATTCTTCCACGTATTTCTATTTGAAAACTTGAATATTTTCTATCTTATAAACAAACTTATCCAAGAAAAATTCAAATCTTTGAAACATTTTTTTTTCTTTTCATAGATATGCTTACACTTTTTTCATATTGTGTCCATAGTTTCATTCCATCGAACAATCGTTCATACATTTAATAATTAGGCAATTTTGCAAGATCTTTTAAAATGCCAATTTTTTTTTATACAAAGCAACATTCTATGTGGAAGAAATTATTTGTGTCTAATATGTTTAAAATTGCTATTCCATTTGTGAAGTTTGCTATATAGATTAATTGAGAAGTTACTAATTAATGATACTTCAAAAAAATCGTGGATATTTACTGGTTCAATGGAGAACTTACTTGTTGATGATAGATCAAACATTACTTTTTATCACGGAAATTGCCATTAGGCACATACCAGACTGAAAAAATTGTCTTTTTAGTCTAGTTTATGAAAATTGGCCTATGTGCGCAATCATACTAGAAAATACATGATGCGAAGACACAAAAGATTGAGAGTGAAGATTACCAACTTGACACCCAATTAGTTACCATGGGATGAAGGCAAATCTCTCCTACTCTGGCTTCTCCTCCACGCCTGCTGTTCATGCTTGGTGCAGGTGAGCACTTGCTATCCAATCAAGTACGTGCCTTCAACCTTAAGCATTCACAGTCAACTGTAAATAGCTCAACACTGTTTCTTGTGAGGGACTTTAACCTGCAAAATCCCATATGAAGAAGGGATAGAGAAAGACCCTTTTGATGGTGGGTGCTTGTAATAGCAATCTGATCAGAAAAAGGCTGTAGCTGTTAGTTGAATTTGCCAAGACACCAACTTAAGATAATGCCCATTTAACCAAAGAATGGCCCATCTTGATTTTGTTTTCCTCATGACAATAATAATCTAATATAGACAGCACTGCAAGAAAATTCTAGTTGCCAACAAGAAAGGTGTCGCGAAAGTTTGATGTTTACAGTAGATATTGGTGGAACTCCACGAGTAATTTGTAATGATTTTCATTTATTAGTTCCATACGTGTATTTTCAGGAAGATTTGGAATGTTGGTCACTTTACATCATTGTCATGTTCTGTTGCAGAGACTGTTGGTCTTTTATATATCCCAAGCTGGTGTGAGTTGTTACCCCCTTTAGAGAAGGAACAAAAGGAAAAAGAAGGTCATAATTTTCAAAAAGAGAGAATTCAAGAGAGGAAGGATGACACCGCAGCGACAAATACTTGAGCAGCAGCACCACCAACAATTACAGATGCAAAGGGCGAGGAACTCAGGATTTCTCAGCTTCAATGAGAGCCCCGTCAAAGACGAGAACGACGAGATGTCAAGATCGGCTCTCGCTGCATTTAGGTCAAAGGAAGAGGAGATTGAGAAGAGGAAGACAGAGGTCAAGGAAAAAGTGCAGAGTCAGTTGGGCCGTGTTGAGGAAGCGAGCAAGCGCTTGGCCGAGATTCTAGATGTAAGTTAACTTAAAGGAGTAGTAAAAAGAGGAGATTTTAAAATGTAGTTAAATTTCTCAAACACGGGAATGACAGTAACAGATAAGTCTTTTGGTTTTATGCTGCATTAATCTGGAAAAAAAAGCTGCCAATTGGATTGACGGCCGGCAGTCTAACAGTCGTGAAATAAAAGTGCTTTCAAAGTTTCAGTGTATAATGGCTTGATAGCATTGATTGAGATGAATCCGCCCAACTGGGATTCGAGAACTTAGTGCAAGGACATTACCTGATCCTCTGAATATGCAATATGTATCAGGAGCTGGAAGCTCTTACGGATCCAATGAGAAAGGAGGTCGGTATTGTTCGCAAGAAGATAGACATCGTTAACCGAGAATTAAAACCGTTGGGACTGAGCTGCCAGAAGAAGGTGTAGCTTATTTTCTCTTATATTTCCTTTTTTTTTTCTCTTGAACGTCTTCACTCTAGTGTTAAAGCACATAGACCTTTAATGTGAATTAAATTGATCCACTGGGTTCTGGTCCATATCCTTTCTATATCATTCAATTTCAGCTCACGCTCCCAAAAAAAATAAAACAACAAAGACATTCAGCTCTTTCTAATTATCTCATCTCAGAAAATGCTTTCTGGCAATGGCCTATGTGGTGTTCCTTCAATGACAGTGTCTTGAATGCTGAGGAATATTGTTTATGAGACCTTCTCATTCTCGAAATTATTTTGGAACACAATGTTGTTTCAGTACAAACTCGTTGCCACTTGAAGAGATATGAATTCGCAGTTTGCACTCGAATTATTTCAGTGTGGTGAAATTATTTATTGGACTCCCTGAAGCTTTCCCATGTCGCAGGAGAGAGAATACAGAGAAGTGTTAGAGGCATTCAATGAGAAGAGTAAAGAAAAGGCTCAACTGGTTGCCAAACTGATGGAGGTAAAATCTCTTTTCATAATAGCAATTGATTTTCTTTTTGATTCTTGTTAATCATTTCAGGGAAAATTTCTCATGTGGACTGTCTCTAATGCTTGCTCCCTGCTTATGGTTTCTTTGTCTTGCTCCAAATTTTCGTTTGCTGTGTCACCTGCTGATCAGCTGGTAGGCGAGAGTGAGAAATTGAGAATGAAGAAGCTGGAAGAGTTGAGCCAAAATATAGAATCCCTACGCTAGGCGCTCAAAAGAGGAAATATTTCAACATGTTCCTAATCTCAACTCTCAAGATCTCCCTTCCAGATCTTGCTATTTGTACACTGTCTAATTTGTTATCCGTAAAGAATACTATGCTTCACCTTAGGAAGAAAATAACATGGCGGGCTAGTAAGGCACCCTTTCTGAGGGGAACTGTTTAAGTGTATGGAATGTATTCTGCTCCTTTTTAGCACATGACAGACTAGTATGTCGTTCATTTTTATTGTAGATGAAAAATATTCTGGTATATGCACCTGTGCCAGTTGAATCTCCTTCTGGTTATAAGGAAAATTGGACAAAACGAACTGTCAATGATGAGAAACAAGAATAGGTGCTTGTGGTGTACCTAGTTCAGTAAAAATCTTGGGTTTTGGCTATGTTGTGTACTTTTTTTGTCTGGTCGAAACGAGGGCTATGTTGTACTTTGGTCAAAAATTATTGCCTGCTTTGGTTGTAATGACCATTGTAGGGGGCTAGGAGCCGAAGATGCATTAAACCAACCAACAACTGGTTTACCTATCTATTTCTCATTCCAAGTTTGATTCACTCAAACTTCAACATCAGCCTGTGACTTTCACAAATACATGACAATCCCCATTTCTTCCGTAAAAAAAAAGAAAGAAAAAAAGAATCAAAGTGCAAAACAAAAGAGAAGAACCAGATCAACGTTGTCATTTTCAGTGTCATTTCAGTAAATGAACAAACACCAATTCGTAATGTTCAAACTGCAACATCAGCTTATGATTTTTTATTCATACTCTCTACTCTTTCAAAACACATTTTATCTTTTTTACTCAACCACCAGAGAAATTATACTCCAATAAGCTGCTTCAGCTTCTCAACCACATCATCTATCTCTTCTTTTTGCTTCTCTCTCATCCTCTTACCGAAATCTTGAGCATTTCTTTTGGCCTCCTTCCTTTTTTCCTCCACCATCACTTGTTGTATAACTCTTGCCACCTCCTCCCTCCTGAACCCTCCACTACCCCTGTTCGCTTACATGCCCACACGGATCTCCACCCTAAGCTTTGCATTCAGAGGCTGATCAAGGTGCATTGGCATGACTATGATTGGCACTCCAAAAGAATTGCCTCCAGTGTTGAGCTCCAACCACAGTGACTCACAAACCCACCTATGCTTGGATGTCCCAAAATCTTGGCCTGTGGGGCCCATCCTTTCACAACCAGGACTCTGTCCCCAATCCCCTGTAGATCGTTGTGGTAGAGCCTCATCTATTGCAACTTCTTCTCCACCATGAAATCTGAGAACCCAGATAAAGCCCACACTGCTGAGCTCCAATCCATAAGCAATCTCCTCCCTCTCTTCTTCAGAAAGGAAATACTCACTCCCAAAAGAAACTAGCACAACTGAAGAAAATTGTCTCTTATTAAGCCACTCCATGATCTTTCTCTCCATCACCGTCCTTGTTAGCAGGTTCTCGAAGAAGAGGCCCAACAGTCACCACCTTCTTTTTCACTAATTCAGGAAGATGATCAACATACTTGCCTTCTGTGACTCTTGATGTTTTGATCAAGACTATGTTGGATGACCTCTCCATGCAGTTCCAGAACCTCTCCTTGTTCTTGTATCCATTGGGACTGGAGTTCATCAACTGGGTGATTCTATGGTTCTCAGACTCGGGCAAAGTCAGAGCCGAAAAGGGGTATTCATTGAAGGTGTGATGAATGGAGTGAGCCAAGAAAGAACAGGAGGCAGCCCCCATAGTAAGGAAAACCACAGCATTTATGTTCAGCTCACTAACTGCAACTGAGGCCCATGGTTGGAGATAATCAAAGATGACCAAGCCTGGCTTGAGGGATCTGAGGATGTCAAAGAAGGAAGACTTTGCAGAATCGAATGCAGATTTGAGGGTGGACATGAGATGAGGAGGGAGGTCCTTGGTGGTGTGATAGTGCGGAGGAAGTTATGGAAAGTCGTCAAATGGAAGGTGAACATCAATGAGTTGTATTGGAGAAACAGAGTCCTGAGCAAGAAGGGTGTCTCTGAGAGGCTTTAGATTGATGGGTGTGGAGCAGAAGTATATGTGGAAGTGGTGGTTGTCGAATTCACCAAAAATAATTTCTATTCTCTAAATCACAAATAAATTATACTTAGGGTGAGCAAAGTCGAATCCACAGACACTGACAAACTGTTAATTCTTTGAAAACCAAATAAACAATAAAAGCGAAACTAAAAAGGGGTTTATGCAGAAAATACTTAAATAAAATAAGCAAATAGAAATTAAAGAAAATCAGATTATGCAACATCTAGCAAAGGTTGGAAGTTGATCATTGAGTCAAATGATTAATCTCAAACACTGCAATAAACTGGTTATGGTTTTTGAAACACTTCTAACAGCCTAATCTTTCCTTAATATTAGATTAACCAGACACGCACCTGTGATTAATCCCTTATTAACAAATAACCCCGACACGTGGCTAGGATTCAATTCGCTAATAGCATGAAAAGCGAGAAAAACCCAACCCTAGCCAATAAATCACATGCGAAACTTATTCAAGCTAGATCATATATTCTCATAATACAACTTGAAAATATGATTTTAATCAAGTCATATTACTTGCCATTATTATTAAAACACCTAAACAAATTACGGATTTGGGTATTTCAATTGGCAAACTATCACCCTGTCAATTGCACAACAAGCTCTTATTGTAACAACCAACAAACTAATGGTAAACAATAAAACAGAGAATACATAAATACTGTAGAAATTAAAAAGGAGGATTAAGCTTAGATCTCACAACTTGAATGAATTTGAACTTTGATAATCCTTTGCTAGATTAAAAAGGAGTTAGCCACATATGGCTACAAAATGCGCAATTTATGGAGTCGAGTCCCTCCTCCCCTCTTGCGTTCAACCTCTTAAATAAAAAAAAGAGAAAGTCTAGAAAAAGAAATTTTATCCAACATGAAAAGAGAAAATAAAAGGCAAAACCTTCTGCCTAATGTCCCTAATTAAGAGTTCTATTTAAGTACAAAAATCCTCCTCAATCAGATTTGGAAAATATGGAAATTAATGGCCAAATCACGTCCCCAAATTCTGCGCTAGCTTTACATCCGCGTGATCTTAAGCCGTGAGTACGAATATCTGGAAAATGGATCTTTTATATTCAGAATCCCAACCAACAGCTCAAAAACACATCAAAAGCGTCCAAAAATTTCGCGATTGCATTATTCACCATCACCTAATCACAATACATAAAAACAAATAAATTCCACTCTATTTATTCGAATATTTGCCCTAAATACCACCAAATATAATCAAAATATAAGTCAAATATACACATCATCAGGAAGCCCTGTGTGAGAGCTTCTTGGCTAGCTCTAGGAAAGGTGAGATGTGACCATGAGCTAACCATGGGAACATCAGGATACTAGGATTCTGTGATGTTGGTGCTCAGTTTTCTCTCCATTTGCTTAAGCTCTAATCCGTGTTTACTGATTAACTAGGAGAAAGATTGGAAGATGAACTTATTCGAAGATCATCAATATTTAACAGTACACCTGACCACAGCACATCTTGCTTTGGGGGACTAGTAAAAAAGCCTTCTGTTTTTGTCAGTTTCTTGTTAACTTTTCTCGTTGCAAAGAGTCCGAGTCCCGATTGCCTTCTATCACTAATAAAATAATAACACAGGATGTGGTAATACCGTAATGAATGGTCTAGATTAAATCATTAAATATATTTATCAAATAACTTGGTGATATCAGGGAATGGTTCCACCAAAAACCGAAGACAAATCCCACCTTTAATTTTATTTGTAGCGAATCATGCTAATTTCAAGTTTCGCATTTTAATTTTTACTGTCCTGCAGATGTTCTGTGATTTCTCCTCAATTGGGTGCTCTAGATATTAACTTCCTAACAAATAATGTTAATTTGTAGGTTTCATATCTCATGGAGGATCTTAGTCTTGCTCTACATTTGTCATTTCAGAAGGGATATTTAGGAAAATGGTTTGGTACCCTCAATTCTCGACCTAGTGATACAGTTGCAATCAGATGAAAAGAGTGCATTAAGTATTAAAATCATAGCATTATGCTGATGTGATATCTGGTCTTGGATGAAGTGACCCCTGTGGACCAATATAAAGCAGACAGAAACTTCATTGAAATGCATAGGAAGAATGACCGGAAGGGTTAAAACATCTTCGTTTCTTTCTTCTTTTGGGCCCATCACAAGATGTAGGGAAAAAAAAAAATCAAATGACGTTGACTAGGCATCAGTCTTCGCCGACCAGATTCAACAAATGACAAGGGAAGTTCGCTGCTCAGTTCCGGTACAATGGTCACGAATGGTCCTTCCAATTGTAAAGAAATTGCCAGGAACCCAAAAGATCAATAATTTTGTGGGATCCCTTTCCTCCAAGTCGTCTATATAATCAGAAACAGAGGAAGGTCTGAAGCCTCATCCAAGAGCGTGCACATTGGAGGCCACTGAAACAGCAAAATAACATCAAATCCTCGATGTCGAGAGAATCGAATCACCGCATTAACCAGAGTGCCCAGAGCGGAAGCCAGCCGCACCATGCCATCGACATCAGCAATCTGCTACCGAAATTGAAGAGGAAGACCCAAGAGATGCCGAAACAGTTGAGCCGAACCGCGGGCAGGAACTCTTGTTGCATCTTCAGGGTCCCTCGGAGTCTGGCCAAGATCAACGAGAAAGCCTATCAGCCCCACATACTCTCCATTGGCCCGTACCACCATGGCAACAAGGAGTTCAGCATGATCGAGGAGCACAAGGGTCAATTCCTCCATGACCTCCTCGCCCGGGTAGAGGAAAGAGGTGTTGGGTTCGTGGACTTGGTCAGGGCCATTGCACCAATGGAGGATCAGATCCGCGAGAGCTACTCGGAAACCTTGGACATCGATAGCCAAGACCTCATTCAAATGATGATACTCGACGGTTGCTTCATCGTTGAGCTCTTCTGCAAAGTTGGGAAGTTGGTTCGCCTGCATTCTGACGACCCGCTATTGAGCATACCTTGGATGCTGCCTTTCCTGACGCGCGACCTCCTTGCACTCGAGAATCAAATCCCGTTTTTTGTCCTCAAGCCCATATTCACATTGGTCATGGACTCATGGGATTGAGCGACACCAACGATTACTCTTTGGCCGAGCTTGCGCTGAAATTCTTCAACCGCATGGATGACAGGCCGACCAAAGTCCTAAAGAAGTACTACAAGAAGGAAGGGAAGCATTTGCTCGACCTGTTCCGGTTGAGCTATATCCCGGAGGCTCGAGAAACATCCAGGCAGCCGAGCAAGTTCCTCCACCTGATTCAGCCGGCGAAGAAGCTCGGCATGGCTGGAGTCAAGTTCAAGCCGAGGAATTCTTCCAGCTTCTTGGACATCAAATTCAGGAACATCAACGGCACCCTAGAAATCCCGGTACTCAAACTCGATGACTTCCTGAGTTCTCTCTTGCTCAACTTCGTTGCGTTCGAGCAGTGCTACCACCACTGCACGAAGCACATCACGACCTACGCTACTTTCATGGGACGCCTCATGAACACGCCGGCCGACGCCGGGTTCCTCAGCGACCGCAAGATCGTGGAGAACTACTTCGGTGGGGACGAGGAAGTGGCTCGCTTCTTCAGTATCATCGGGAAAGATGTGGTATTCGATATCGAAAGGAGCTATCTGTCTGAGGTTTTCGAGGACGTGAACCGGTACTACCAAAACGGTTGGCACGTCCGATGGGCTGGCTTCAAGCACACGTACTTCAACACCCCATGGTCCTTCATGTCGGCCTTGGCGGCACTCATTCTCCTGATACTCACCATGGTTCAGTCCTTCGTTGCTGTCTATGCATATTTCTATCCTCCTGCCAACCAAAATTAGCAGAAGTCTGGGTTTGCCATCTTCAGGAATTGGTCGAGATTGAGCTGCAGATTAAAACTTGAGCTCCAAATCTTGTAGAATCTGTTGGGTGTTATGTTATTGAAGGTTCAAATGGTTCTTGACCACTTGTGCTGAATCAGCCCATGTAAATGCAGCGACATATAATTATTAGCACTACATCTTCTCTCTCTGTTTCCATGACTATGAGTGCGAGCAGATGGACCGGTCCCACGATTGTGCAGTTCTGCTGTGGGCAAAAGCCAGTACGCTTTCTGTACTGTTGAAATTCAGAAACCCTTTACCCAAAGTCCAAACTCTTGATATCAAATACCCTTTAAACAAGTTTTTTGACCGGTAGCTTTACCAATACTTTTCAAAAGATGTCAATAATTATTGAATATTTTATACTATTAACAATTTTAATAATTCACTAAAATACATTTATGTAGCAGCTTTACCGGTGTCATGATTTTGCATAAAGCTGGGACCAGCGGAGAAGCCAAATTTGTGTCGATAACCTGGCCAAAGACTTTGACCCAACCCCCAAGAGAAAAAATGAAAAAAAAAGACAAAAACTGGTGTAATATGCCTAATCTCCGCAATACCATTGCAACCTCGTTGAAATTCTAGGCACTAAGATGAACGGCTTCGTTTTATTGACGATGCGATTCGTGACAGATGGCCCGGTTTACTCCAAGAAACAATGCTTAATTTTGAAAGCACGATGGTCGTTTTATCAATGACATGGTTTGCGGTTATCAAGATTCACCACTGTGATATCTTCGAATGATTTTCAGCAGAAAGTTTGTTGAAACGGGCTCGAAATAATGATGACCCATCATCGAGCACTAGGCAGCTTCATGCGAATTTGAAAGGAAAAGAAAGGGCGATTCAAAAAGCTGACTCGGTCCAAGAAGTCCATGTGCAGATGGAGCTCAATGATCAATTTCTGCAACCTGTCCGAGCTGTGACCCGTGAAAAAGAAGCTGCGAGGAATCCAATAATGCCGTAACCCATTCCCTCACCGTGTACCACCGTTCGATTAACAACGCTCGCTTACCTAGCCAACAAAGAAAACCAATTCTTCGTCTTCCTAATTGACTGTCCAACAGAAAACACAAGAGATCAAGTCTTTTTATACTATAATTTCTAGGCTGCTGGTGAATTGTCTCTTCTGGGTGCTATGGTCTCCTCTCTAATGGTCCTGGAACAAAAGAGAAGCCAAAGCTTCCTCATCTGCGAGATGGAACTTTTAGCTTTGAATCTACCCCAGAATAGCAGATAGTTTTTTGGCAATTAAGCACAGATGTCCAGAAAATCAAGCTCCCGCGGCAACCCCAGCGCAGAGAATGGAACCTCCGTTCACCATGTCGTCCAAATCGACGCAAGTTTCTTATCAGAAGTGGAATGGAAAATGCTGGAATTGCCAAGGCTTTTGAACAGGTCGGCAGGAAGAGATTTTTGCTGCATCTTCAGAGTCCCTCAGAGCCTATCAGAGATCAATGAAAGGGCCTACCACCTCATATTGTCTCAATCGGTCCCTTCCACCATGGGGAGCCGCACTTCCAGATGATCCAGGAGCACAAATGGCGGTTCCTGAGCGATCTCCTATTGCGGGCAAAGAGCAAGGGAGTTGTGCTCGAGGACTTCTTCAAGGCAGTGGCTCCGATGGAGGAGCATATCCGGAAGAGCTATTCGGAGACCTTGGAATTCGATGGCCTGGACCTTATCCGGATGATGGTGCTCGATGGTTGCTTCATCATCGAGCTGTTCTGCAAAGTCGAGAGGATAGTCCCGGCCGATCACGAAGACCCTTTATTCACTATGGCTTGGGTTTTGCCTTTCTTAATGCGGGATCTCCTCCGGCTCGAGAACCAAATTCCTTATTTCGTTCTGCAGGAGTTATTTGATCTGTCTGTTGGATCCGGAAATGATGGCCCCTCCTTGGCCAAGCTTGCCTTGGGGTTCTTCAACTTCATGGTCCAGAGACCGGTAGATGTGTTGACGAAGTACTACGATAAAGAAGGCATGCATTTACTTGATTTGTTCCGCATGAGCTATATCCCCGATTGCCAGGAGGAAGCAAGGAGGCCAAGCAGATTCCTTCACCTGATTCGGTGTGCAAAGAAGCTCAATCAAGCCGGAGTCCAGTTCAAGCCGAGGAAGACTCACAGCATCTTGGACATCAAATTCAAAAATGGCGTCCTCGAGATTCCAGTCTTGACTTTTGACGACTTCTGGAGCTGTTTGTTCCTCAATTTTGTTGCTTTTGAGCAGTGCTATCGACATTCCACCAAGTACATCACAACCTATGCTACTCTTATGGGGTGTCTCATCAATACACCTGCTGATGCTGGGTTCCTCGGCGACCACAAGATCATCGAGAATTATTTTGGGACAGATGAGGAAGTTGCCCGTTTCTTCAATAATGTTGGGAAAGATGTTGTGTTTGATATTCACAGGAGCTATTTGTCGAAGGTCTTTGAGGAAGTGAACGAGTATTATCAGAATGAATGGCATGTCCGATGGGCTGGGTTCAGGCACACATACTTCAACACTCCATGGTCCTTCATGTCAGCTGCTGCAGCTGTGGTGCTTCTGCTGCTTACCATGATTCAGACTTTCTATGTGATTTATCAATATTATAGACCTCCCAAATATTATTAGTAATGTTTGTGACACAAAATGCAATACCACACTTGAAAAAGCAATTTGTAGATCAGAATATCAAAGCTCATATGTGATTATGAAATTTGTTATGAGTTTAGATTTATGTTTGACCATTTATAAGATACCATATCGTAAACGACTCGAACTCGCTAGCTGTCCAACGAATTTGTGCAGCAAGAATAAAGTCGTGGTTCTAAACGCAACAATCTTTTGTCAGTGATCAACCAAAATAAATTATCAGCTATCCAACGGGATCTTTCTAGTCCTATGCAAAGCCTAATTCAAATCTAATGTTTCCGATTCACAAGAAAAAGAAAGAATAAGAGAGCGAAATTCAACACAACCCATCCGAAGTGGGCTCTGATTTCATCAACAGGCTGAATGGAGGGAGCGCAGCTATTGCCAAAAGCCTAGGTAAAATCTGTACCTTCTCTTCTTGAAGGAGGAAAGTGCGAAGGACGGAGCCGTCCATCGTTGACCATCCATGTTCTCATCTTGAATGATTCCCCAATCGTGGTAGACTTCTCAAAAGGAAAAAAGTAATTCTTATACAGTGGTAGACCCATGAAGATGGACATGCTTTTAAACCCTGCATTGAAATTACTGACCCCTAAGATATTGAAAATGTTGGTTCTTTCTAATAATTTGACAGGCCTGGAAAAGTAGTCACTTCTGCTATAACCATGAGAAGTGATTCTCATCTGATTTTAACTAGTTTCAATAAACCATGATGAATACCAGCTCCGAGCATTAATAATTAGAGACCACATCTGCTCTGCAATACACCGTGATGCTGTAGAATTCAGCCTCAGAACTAATCGCTTGACATATCAAAATTCACATGACTCAAGAGAGCGTAACTCTACTTAAGATTCCTCATGATAAAGTGATGATGCAAGATCCGCGTACAGCTGAAATACATCCCACGGAAGGACATGAAGAAAAAGCGTAACAATAGGCATCCAAATAGGTATAGAAGGACAAAGACGATCAATGTTCGAATGACCATTCTATCTATTACAGAAAAGCTAGCAAGGAAAAGATCTGCCAATGGATGAATTAATTAATTGGTGATAAGAAGGCATCGAACATTTTTTTTTTTTGCGCTTGAACAAGAAGCTGCTCCTTGGGATCTATAACCGTACCTTCCAATACATTAACCTTGAAACGCTTTTTCGCATCAGCAGAGCAACTTTTTGGGTCGGCAGTTGCCCACCGAGGTAAGACAGATTCAGTAAGCGGCTCCTTAATCTACAAGTCAACGATGATTAACATGTCATAAATTCTGTAAAGGGAGATGAAGAAGAAAGACTGCCAACATGCTTCCAATGATGGAGGAACTTGTGGCTGGAAACAGCCAACAAAAGGGGATTGAAATGGGTCAGACTCTGACGGCAAACAGATGGGAGTGTTGAAAGCTAATATGATCATATATCCGAAATAGGGAGAATAGGTACATAAATTCGCACCTCGGAGACAAATTGCAATCATGATTTGAACGGCCAGGGGAGAATTCAAGCACTTGGTAATAATTAAGTTCAAAGAAGTGTGTAGTGGTGGAAGACATTTTGCAAGGAATCGAGTCATCATCAGGCTTGTCGAGGAACTGCAGAGAGAGTTTGTTCTTTTCTTCAAATGGACTGAGGTCAGCGAAACTAGAAACACGTGTTTGGAAACGGTTGTCAAAAAATGTAATAAATGAGCCCAGCCCAAGGCCCATTAATCCCAATGAGTCGGATTAACTCCGTTTCACAGCGCCTGATAAGGTTTTCAACCATTTATTGATCTTTTCGAGGTATTTTTCGGAATTAAGCTATAAACTCGAAAGTATGTAAATTTTGAGTTTTCAATTAGGAATAGTTAAGAGATGAAGTTTTTCGGAAATGATAGTTTAGGGTGTTATGGATCCATGAGGTTTTATAGAAATCGATTTCGAGTTGCGAATTAATCAAAACAAATTTTGAAAATGTTGCACGCAAACAGTGCGTAGTGGACAATATTGAATGTCTGCCATGAGTGAGTTTCTTTGTCAGCACGTAGGAGTTGTTTTGTTGCCAAATAAGTTATAGTTTAGTCAAGCAGTAGTTAAAATATCTTGTTACTTGATTTTTGATGTCATTTTCCGCTTAATTAATAGGATTTCGAGTTCATTGGCTTGAGATAACCTTCGTGGTTTGATTTAAACTTTTTCCCGGTGAGTGGTTTGATGAATTTGTAAACTCATGTCTTGAAAATATAGGGGATTAGACATATTATGAGTTATAGCATGTTTGTTGTATAAAACCTTGATCGAGCATTTACTATTTTTTGATTATTTGTAAATGTTTGAGAAACGATGCAAGGTGTTGCGAAGTGCTATACATATTAATTTGTAAACCTAGTTTATGAAATGAATTTTGAAATGGTTTGAGAAAAACCATATGAAATGTATCTTATGTAATTTGTGAAAGATTATATGTTTTGGTTTGTGAAACCGATTTATGAGAAAGATTTTGGATTTGATTTGATTTGTAATTTATTCAAGAATGGTTTAGTGTTTGATTTTTAGTATCATTGTGTTTTGAACCCATTAATGGGTTTGTAGGTATGCATACTATTATCAAGAGATCCAAATCTCGCCAAAGGGAATATTATTAGTCATCTTTGTCACGGGCGTTAAACGTGACCATAGTTAAATATTGAGCACTATACTAATCAATGGATTTTGAGCACTAGACAATTGATATGTGATTTGATTAGATTGATCAATAGACTAGTAATTGATATTTGCTTTGAAATTATCGATCAAATGAGTATTTACTCTATGATTGTAGTTATGTTAAGTGATATGTTATATACTAGACTTGGGATAAATGAAATGTGGTATTATTTTATAAATATGCATAATGAATGTTGGATCCGGTTAGAAGAGATTTGTACTACTTACGAAGCTGTGTTGCTCATACCATAAATCTTACATCTTTTTCAGTTAGCGGCAAGTAGAGCAACAGATCAATCGACATGAATTTTTGGTAGTTGGGATTTGGATATGGTTTGAGACAGTATACATGTCTAACGATAATTGTTGGGTTTAACTAAGTTATGAGATGTATACATTCATTGTGTGCCTTATGGAAACCTTGATTTGAAACCAACTTACTATTATATATATAAATGCATATATATTTTGATAGTTGGTTTACGTTACTATTCTTATTCACACGATCCAAGAACATTCATAATATTGGCTCGTTTCGATTTCGCAACTCAACTCTCACTAAAGCTATATATACTAGATGGAGAGTAAGCCAAAGCGCCAGGTTATACTGTGTTGTGTGCTAACAAAATAGAAAGTCTTCGGTACAACTCTTCTTTACTCCGTTCATGCCTCTCCTGACAAAATCAAGGCCAAATAGTGTAGGACATCTCTCTCTATCTTGAAAGCCTGCCCTACATATAGGAATTTCTATCTCTACTGCCTAATTAACCCGAAGACTCTACTTTATGGTGATTGCTTCAGGTAGGATGCGATCCCATTGTAGCAGCAAACTTCTGAGAAATCCTTGCTCATATATTGGCAATATATTGCACCGTCTGACGAAACGTGCTTGGACTAATGAGACGTGCTGGTTTATTCAAAGAAATGGTAGAAAAAGCCGGATAACAGCCATCAAAATCAAAAAATAAAATAGCGCAAATACTAAATGCACATCCCTCCAAACTCCACGGGCAGTGTGATTTCTGGAATATTTAGTTACTAGTACTTGCACTCCAATATTTATACTTTTACAGTCGATGAGGACCGCATTTCCATAATACACGTCGAGTTCGATTCCTTTCTTCGCATTTCCATAATACACGTCGAGTTCGATTCCTTTCTTCGCATTTCCATCGTGGAATATTACAAGGATCACTGATTTCCTCAATGACAAAATTTACTATTATCAAAATTCACCGTTGAATCATCCAATCTTCGCATAAAATAAGTAGGGTTCGAACGATTTTACGCCGAAAGTTCATCGAAACGAGCTGGAAACGACGGTGACCCATATCAAGCACTGGGCGACTTCATGGGAATTTGAAAGGAAAAGCAAGGGAAATTCATAAGGCCGGTACAACAAAGTCTACGTGCAAGCGGAGCTCAATGCCCGAGCTGTGATCTGTGAAAACGAAGCTGCGAGGAACCCAATAATGCCATAATCACCTTACATGTCGGCCCCACTCCCTCACCGTGTACCGTGTATGGCTTTCTTCAACGAGTCCAGAAACTTTAGTCTTCGTCTCCCTAATTGACTGCCCAAAAAAAAAAAAATTACCAAGATTAGTCTCTCTACCATTATTTCCAGGTAGTAAGGCCTACTCTTTACTGCGCAGGAACAAAAGAGAGGCCAAAGCCAAAGCTTCCTCATCCCCAAGATTGAATCTACCCCAGAATAGCAGATAGTTTTTTGGCAATTAAGCACAGATGTCCACAGAATCGAACTCCCGCAGCAACCACAGCGCAGAGAACGGAAGCTCCGTTCACCATGTTGTCCAAATCGACGCGAGTTTCTTATCAGAAGTGAAAGGGAAAATGGAGGAATTGCCGAGGCTCTTGAACAGGTCGGCAGGAAGAGATTCTTGCTGCATCTTCAGAGTCCCTCAGAGCCTATCGGAGATCAATGAAAGGGCCTACCGGCCTCATATCGTCTCCATCGGTCCCTTCCACCATGGGGAGCCGCAGTTCCAGATGATCCAGGAGCACAAATGGCGGTTCCTGAGTGATCTCCTATTGCGGGCAAAGAGCAAGGGAGTTGTGCTCGAGGACTTCTTCGAGGCAGTGGCTCCGATGGAGGAGGATATCCGGAAGAGCTATTCGGAGACCTTGGAATTCGACGGCAAGGACCTTATCCGGATGATGGTGCTCGATGGTTGCTTCATCATCGAGCTGTTCTGCAAAGTTGGGAGAATAGTCCCGGCCGATCTCGACGACCCTTTATTCACTATGGCTTGGGTTTTGCCTTTCTTAATGAGGGATCTCCTCCGGCTCGAGAACCAAATTCCTTATTTCGTTCTGCAGAAGTTATTTGATCTGTCTGTTGGATCCGGAAATGATGGCCCCTCCTTGGCCAAGCTTGCCTTGGGGTTCTTCAACTACATGGTGCAGAGACCGATACATGTGTTGGTGAAGTACTACGAGAAAAAAGGCATGCATTTGCTTGACTTGTTCCTCCTGAGCTATATCCCCGATTGCGAGGAGGAAGTGAGGAGGCCAAGCAGATTCCTTCACCTGATTCAGTGTGCAAAGAAGCTCAATCAAGCCGGAGTCCGGTTCAAGCCGAGGAAGACTCACAGCATCTTGGACATCAAATTCAAAAATGGTGTCCTCGAGATTCCAGTCTTGGCTATGGACGACTTCTGGAGTTCTTTGCTCCTCAATTTTGTTGCTTTTGAGCAGTGCTATCGCCATTCCACCAAGTACGTCACAACCTATGCTACTCTTATGGGGTGTCTCATTAATACGCCTGCTGATGCTGGGTTCCTCCGCGACCACAAGATCATCGAGAATTATTTTGGGACAGACAAGGAAGTTGCCCGTTTCTTCAATAATGTTGGGAAAGATGTGGTGTTTGATATTCACAGGAGCTATTTGTCGAAGGTCTTTGAGGAAGTGAACGAGTATTATCAGAATGATTGGCATGTCCGATGGGCTGGGTTCAGGCACACGTACTTCGACACCCCATGGTCCTTGATGTCAGCTGTTGCAGCTGCGGTGCTTCTGCTGCTTACCATGATTCAGGCTTTCTATGCAGTTTTTGCATATCAAAATCCTCCCAAAAATCATTAGTGATGTTTGCTATACAAAATGCAATACCACACTTGAAATTTGTAGATCAGAATATCAAAGCTCAGATGTGATTACAAAATTTGCTGTGAGTTCGGATTTATGTCTGACCACTTGTAAGAAACCATATCATAAATGACTCTAACTCGCTAGCTGTCCAACGAATTTGTGCAGCGAGAATAAAGTCGTGGCTCTAAACGCAACAATCTTTTGTCAGTGATCAACCAAGATAAATCGTCAGCTCTCCAACGGGGTCTTTCTAGTTCTATGCGAAGCCTAAATCAAATCTAACATTTCCGATTCACAAGAAAAAGAAAGAGTAAGAGAGCGAAATTCAACACAACCCATCTGAAGTGGGCTGTGATTTCGTCAACAGGCTGAATGGAGGGAGCTCAGCAATTGCCAAAAGCCAAGGTAAAATCTGTACCTTCTCTTCTTGCAAGAGGAAAGTGCGAAGGACAGAGCCATCCATCGTTGACCATCCATGTTGTATTCTTGAATGATTCTCCAATCGTGGTAGACTTCTCCCCACTTACGTTTCCAGTCAAAAGGCAAAAAGTAGTTCTGCATTGAAGTTACTGACCCCTAAGATATTGAAAATTTTGGTTCTTTCTAATAATTTGACAGGCCTGGAAAAGTAGTCACTTATGCTATAACCATGATAAGCGATTCTCATCTAATTTTAACAAGTTTCAATAAACCATGATGAATACCAGCTCCAAGCATTAATAATTAGAGACTATATCTGCTTTGCCGTACACCATGAAGCTGTAGAATTCAGTCTCAGAACTAATCGCTCGACATATCAAAATTCACATAACTTAAGAGAGCGTAACTCTAGTTAAGATTCCTCATAATAAAGTGACGATGGAAGATCCATGTACAGCTGAAAATACATCCCACGGAAGGACACGAAGAAAAAGAGAAACAATAGGCATCCAAATAGGTATAGAAGGAAAAAGACGATCAATGTTCGAATGACCATTCTATCTATTACAGAAAAGCTAGCAAAGAAAAGATCTGCCATTGGATGGATTAATTAATTGGTGATAAGAAGGCTTTGAACATTTTTTTTTTTGGCGCTTGAACAAGAAGCTGCTCCTTGGGATCTATAACCATACCTTTCAATACATTAACCTTGAAATGCTTTTTCACATCAGCAGAGCAACTTTTTGGGTCGGCAGTTGCCTGCCGAGGTCAGACAGATTCAGTAAGTGGCTCCTTCATCTACAAGTCAACGATGATTAACATGTCATAAATTCTGGAAAGGGAGATGAAGAAGAAGACTGCCAACATGCTTACAATGATGGAGGAACTTGTGGCTGGAAACAGCCAACAAAAGGGTATTGAAATGGGTCAGACTCTTAACGGCCAGCAGATAGGAATGTTGAAAGCTAATATGACCATCCGAGATAGGTAGAACAGGTACATAAATTCGCACCTCGGAGACAAATTGCAAACACGATTTGAACGGCCAGGGGAGAATTCAAGCACTTGGTAATAATTAAGCTCAAAGAAGTGTGCAGTGGTGGAAGACATTCTGCAAGGAATCGAGTCATTATCAGGCTCGTCGAGGAACTGCAGAGAGAGTTTGTTCTTTTCTTCGAATGGGACTGAGGTCAGTGAAACCAGAAACACGTGTTTGGAAATGGTTGTCAAAAATGTAATAAATGGGCCCAGCCCAAGGCCCATTAATCCCAATGAGTCGGATTAACTCCGTGTCACAATGCCTAATAAGATTTTCAATCATTTATTAATCTTTTCGGGGGATTTTTCGGAATTAAGCTATAAATTCGAAAGTATGTAAATTTTGAATTGTCAATTAGGAATTGTTAAGACGTGAAGTTTTATGGAAATGATAGTTTAGGATGTTATGGATCCGTGAGGTTTTATAGAAGTTGATTTCGAGTTGCGAATTGATCAAAACGAATTTTGAAAATTTTGCATGCAAACAATGTGTAGTGGACAACATTGAATGTCCGCCACGACCGAGTTTCTTTGTTGGCATGTAGGAGTTGTTTTGTTGCCGAATAAGTTATAGTTTAGTCGAGTACTAGTTAAGATATCATGTTACTTGATTTTTAATATCATTTTCCGCTTAAATAATAGGATTTCAAGTTCGTTGGCTTGAGATAACCTTCGTGGTTTGATTTAAACTTTTACCAGTGAGTGGTTCGATGAATTTGTAAACTCATGTTTTGAAAATATAGGGGATTCAACATATTATGAATTGTAGCATGTTTGTTGTATAAAACCTTGATCAAGCATTTACTATTTTTTGATTATTTGCGAATGTTTGAGAAACGATGCAAGGTGTTGCAAAATGCTGTACATATTGATTTGTAAACCTAGTTTATGAAATGAATTTTGAAATGGTTTGAGAAAAACCATATGAAATGTATTTTATTTAATTTGTGAAAGATTATATGTTTTGGTCTGTGAAACCGATTTATGAGAAGGATTTTGGATTTGATTTGATTTGTAATTTATTCGAGAATGGTTTAGTTTTTGATTTTTAGTATCACTGTATTTTGAACCCATTAATGGGTTTGTGAGTATATATACTATCATCAAGATATCTTTGTGAGCTGAGCCATCATCAATGTAAGTGGAAATCTAGCCAAAGGGAATATTAGTTATCTTTGTCACAGGCGTTAAACATGACCATAGTTAGATATTGAGCACTATACTAATCAATGGATTTTGAGCGCTAGACAATTGATATGTGATTTGATTAGATTGATCAACAAACTAGTCATTGATATCTGCTTTGATATTATCGATCAAATGAGTATTTACTATATGATTATAGTTATGTCAAGTGATATAACTTGTTTTGATTTTGTAAACATGTTATATACTAGACTTGGGATAAATGAAATGTGGTATTATTTTATAAATATGCATAATGGATGCTCAATCATGTTAGAAGAGATTTGTACTACTTACGAAGCTGTGTTGCTCATACCATAAATCATACATCTTTTTCGATTAGCGGCAAGTAGAAAAAGATATCTATCGACATGAATTTTTGGTAGTTGGGATTTAGGTATGGTTTGAGACAGCATACATGTCTCACGATAGTTGTTAGGTTTAACTAAGTTATGAGATGTATACATTCGTTGTGTGCCTTATGAAAACCTTGATTTGAAATCAACTTACTACTTTATAAATATATGGATGCAGTCATGGCCACGGTTAGGAACCGCCGGTTCCGGTTCGTGGCCATGTATGAACCGGAACTAGAACCGCAAGGGACCGGTTCCAGTTCCGGTTCGGAACCGGCAGTTCCTGGCCGGTTTTGGTTTCGGTTTCGGTTCGAAGGGGGAGGAGGAGAAAATGGGAGGAGGCACAGGGTAGCGAGGGCTCGGGGAAGGAGGAGGGGGCGTCAGTGTCGGCGGTTGCGGCCATGGGCGGGAGCGGCGGGGGTCAAATCTATGAAGACGGGGGGCGGGCAGAGGAGAAATGGGGAGGGGGAGGGCTTGTTGGAGGCGGAGCAGGTGACGAAACGGGCGCCTGGGGCTCGCCGCTCGGCTGAAGCGGCAGCGTCGAACGAGGCGTGCTCCGGCGAAGTGCGGCGGAGGCGGGCCTTCAGAGCCACATTCGACGTGGCGAGGCCAGAGGCGGGAGCCGGGGAGCCCGTGGATGGGAAGAGAAACGGAAGCCATGGCCACCATGGCTACTCTCTCAGCTCCTTCATCACTTTCGCACGCGAAGCGAACTTGCAGTTGCAGAGTGAAATCTGTTTTTTCCGTGCATATAGTTCAGAACCTCAGATCTCGAAAGAAGATGACTCAAGTTTTTTTTTTTTTGGAACCGGGCCCGAAACCGCCAGTTCCAGGCCAGTTCCAAAATTATTGGAACCGGAACTGGGCCCGTAGGCCATGGGCCGGTTCCGATTCTGAACCGCGGGCCCGGTCCTCAGTTTGACCCGGGCCGGTTCCGGGCCAAAACAAGCCCGTGGCCATGTCTATATGCATGGATGCATATATATTTTGATAGTTGGTTTACGTTACTATTCTTATTCACACGATCCAAGAACATTCATAATATTGGCTCGTTTCTATTTCGCAACTCAACTCTCACTAAAGCTAATACTAGATGGTGAGTAAGCCAAAGCGCCAGGCTATACTGTGTTGTATGCTAACAAAATAGAAAGTCTACGGTGCGACTCTTCTTTACTCCATTCATGCTTCTCCTAACAAAATCAAGGCCAAATAGTGTAGTGCATCTCTCTCTATCTTGAAAGCCTGCCCTACATATAGGAATTTCCATCTCTACTGCCTCAACTTTATGGTGATTGCTTCAGGGAGGATCCGATCCCATTTTAACAGCAAACTCCTCAGAAATCCTTGCTCATATATTGGCAATATATTGCACCGTCTGACGAAACGTCCTTGGACTGATGAGACGTGCTGGTTTGTTCGAATAAACGGTAGAAAAAGCGGGATAATGGCCGTCAAAATCAAAAAATAAAATAGCGCAAATATTAAATGCACATCCCTCCAAACTCCATAGGCAGTGTGATTTCTGGAATATTTCGTTACTAGTACTTGCACTCCAATATTTATACTTTTACAGTCAACAAGGACCCCATTTCCATAATACACGTCGAGTTCGATTCCTTTCTTGGCATTTTCATCATGAAATATCACAAGCATTACTGATTTCCTCAATGATAAAGTTAACTATTATCAAAATTCACTGTTGAATCATCCAATCTTCGCATATAATAAGTAGGGTTCGAACAATTTTCCGCCGAAAGTTCGTCGAAATGAGCTGGAAATGACGGTGACCCATATCAAGCGCTAGGCGACTTCATGCGAATTTGAAAGGAAAAGCAAGGGAAATTCAGAAGGCCGGTACAACAAAGTCTACGTGCAAGTGTAGCTCAATGCCCGAGCAGTGATCCGTGAAAACGAAGCTGCGAGGAACCCAATAATGCCATAATCACCTTACATGTCGGCCCCATTCCCTCACCGTGTACCGTGTATGGCTTTCTTCAACGAGTCCAGAAACTTTAGTCTTCGTCTCCCTAATTGACTGCCAAAAAAAAAAATACAAAGATTAGTCTTTCTCTACCATTATTTCCAGGTAGTATGGCCTACTCTTTACTGGGCAGGAACAAAAGAGAGGCCAAAGCCAAAGCTTCCTCATCCCCAAGATTGAATCTACCCAAAATAGCATAGTTTTTGGCAATTAAGCTCAGATGTCCAGAGCTTCAAACACCCGCAGCAACCACAGCACAGAGAATGGAAGCTCCGTTCATCATGTCGTCCATATCGACCCGAGTTTCTTATCAGAATTGGAAGGGACAATGCAAGAATTGCCGAGGCTCTTAAACAGTTCAGCAGGAAGAGATTCTTGTTGCATCTTCAGAGTCCCTCAGAGCCTATCTGAGATCAATGAGAAGGCCTACCAGCCTCATATCGTCTCCATCGGTCCCTTCCACCATGGGAAGCCGCAGTACCAGATGATCCAGGAGCACAAAAGGCGGTTCCTGAGCGATCTCCTATCGCAGGTGGAGAACGGGAGAGTTGTGCTCAAGGACTTATTCGAGGCGGTAGCTCCAATGGAGGAGAAGATCCGGGAGAGCTACTCGGAGACCTTGGAATTCGATGGCCAGGGCCTTATCTGGATGATGGTGCTCGATGGTTGCTTCATTATCGAGCTGTTGTGCAAAGTCGGGAGGATAGTCCCAGCTGATCCCAACGACCCTTTAGTCACTATGGCTTGGATTTTGCCGTCCTTAATGAGGGATCTCCTCCGGCTTGAGAACCAAATTCCTTACTTTGTTCTGCAGAAGTTATTTGATCTGTCTGTTGGATCCGGAAATAACGGCCCCTCCTTGGCCAAGCTCGCCTTGGGGTTCTTCAACTACATGGTGCAAAGACCGGTCCCTGCGTTGGAGAAGTACTACGATAAAGAAGGAAAGCATTTGCTCGACTTGTTCCGCATGAGCTATATCCCCAAGGACCCCGATTGCCAGGAGGAAGTAAGGCCGCCGAGATTCCTTCACCTGATTCAATGCGCGAAGAAGCTCGATCAAGCCGGAGTCAAGTTCAGGCCGAGGAAGACTCACAGCATCTTGGACATCAAATTCAGAAATGGCATCCTCGAGATTCCTGTCTTGACTATTGACGACTTCTGGAGCTCTTTGTTCCTCAATTTTGTTGCTTTTGAGCAGTGTTATTGCCATTCCACCAAGCACATCACAACCTATGCTACTTTTATGGGGTGTCTTATTAATACGCCCGCTGATGCTGGGTTCCTCGGCGACCACAAGATTGTTGAGAATTATTTTGGGACGGACAAGGAAGTTGCCCGTTTCTTCAATAATGTCGGGAAAGATGTGGTGTTCGACATTCACAGGAGTTATTTGTCCAACGTCTTTGTGGAAGTGAATAAGTTTTATCAGAATGATTGGCATGTCCGGTTGGCTGGATTCAAGCACAAATACTTCAGCACTCCGTGGTCCTTCATGTCTGCCGCGGCAGCTGTGACGCTTCTGCTGCTTACCATGATTCAGTCTTTCTATGCAGTTTATCAATATCATAATCCTTCTTCCAAATAACTAGTGATGTTTGTTATACAAAATGCAATACTGTATTTAAAGAAGCAATTTGCAGCGCAGAATATGAAAGCTCAGTCGTGATTATGATATTTGTTGCAAGTTCGGATTCATGTTTGACCACTTGTGCTAGTGAGAATAAAGTTGTGGCTCTAAATGTGATGATCTTTTTATCAGTGATCAACCAAGATAGACAGTCAGCTCTCCAACCGTGTCTTTCCAGTCCTACGCTAACTGCTAAGCCTCCTTCAAATCAAATGTTTCCAATTCGCAAGAAAAAAGAATAAGAGGGCGAAATTCAACATAGCCAATCTGAAGTAGGCAGTGATTTCATCAACTGGCCGGGTAGAGCAAGCTTAGCTATTGCCAAAAGCCAAGGTAAAATCTGCACCTTCTCTTCTTGAAAGAGGAAAGTGCGAAGAACAGAGCCGTCCATCATCGACCACCCATGCTGTTATGTTGAATGATTCCCCAATCGGTGTAGAGTTCTCCCCTTTATGTATTCAGTCAGAAGGAAAAAAGTAGTTCTTATACAGCATTCGACCCATAAAGATGGACATGCTTTTAATACTTGCATTGAAATTACTGATCTCTAAATCATTGAAAAGTTGGTCCTGCCTAACAACTTAACAGGCCCTGAAATGTAGTCACTTCAGCTACAACCATATTAAGTGATTCTCATCTGATATTGACATATTTCATCAAATGGCTATATCCAGCTCCAAGCATTAATAGTTAGAGACTATATCTTTTATGCAGTTCACGGTAAAACTATAGAATTCAGCCTCAGAACGGGAATCGATCTACATATCAAATTCACATAACTCGAGAGGGTACCTCTAAGTAAGATTCCTCTATATAAGTGACGATGTGAGATCCATGTACAGCTGAAAGCGTGTTACATGGAAGGACACGAAGAAAGCACAACAATTGGCATTCAAATAGGTATAGAAGGAAAAAGACGCTCAAGTTTCAAATAACCATTCTATACACACAAGCCAGCAAAGAGAAGATCTGTCATGTGATGAATTAATTGATGAAAAGAAGGTGGTCCCTGGACAAATTTCAAAAGAATAGCCACCGGACCCGTGCTTGTCAAATCATAGCTAATAGCGACTTGCGCTTGAACAAGAAATTGCTCACTGGGATTTCTATAATCTTACATTCCAATACGTTAATCAATAGATGATGGCAGAGCAACTTTTTAAGTCAGCAGTTGCCACCAAGGTCAAACAGATTTTTTTTTTGGTCAAAGGTTAAACAGATTCAGTGAGTGGCTTCTACATCTACAATTCAGCAATCATTAACATGTCATGAAAATGGAAAGGGGAATGAAGAAGATGGTCGCCAAGATGCTTTCCAAAAATGGAGAAACTTGTGCCTAGAAATGGCCAACAAAAGGGTATTGAAATGGTAAACCTGACAGTGGACAAATAGGAGAGTCGAAAGCTTATGTGATTATACCTGAAATAGGCATATGAATTCGTGCTTCAGAGACAAATTGCAATAACGATTTGAATGGTCATGGGAGAATTCAAGCACTTGGAGATAATTGAGTTCCGAGATGGTGTAGCAGCGGAAGACAATTGCAGGGAATGGAAAAGCTGGTTTTGGGAATAGATGCTCTCAAGTCTTTCGAGAGGCGAGTCCTGCTCATTCTTAATGCTTTTTCTTGCCCCCCATCAGAGTCACTACTTTCCATTGATCTATAGTGGCGTGTTTGTGCGCATGTTTATGCTCAACCTTTGGCTGTTGCTTTATCTGCCATAAGCAATGCAGCTTCATAAGAAGAGCGACTTAAATTCTCCTTTTCAATCAGTTTTACTTAATTCTTTTCCATAGAGGCTAGATCAGCTATCAGGTGAACAAGGCGCTCATTTGATCCTGAATATCCCTTTCTGAAGATCCTATCTGCCATAACATAATTTTCTTCTGAAGATGTACAGGAGAAAAGAAGCTGCCTATGCCTTTATCCAAAATAATGAGAGATCGTTATAAAGTGATTGTCCAGTTGCAAAATGCAAATACCACCATTTCTAGAGGGAACCCAAATGGAAGTCGGAAACCTTCTCCTCTTGGTCCAATAGCTATCTCGTTACAATCTCAATGCAAAGTACATGTAATCGAAGTTTCATTGTGGTAACTTGCATCCGAAAGTTGGAGGTCTTTCAGTCAGTGAAATCAGTGTAGAAAAGAACTCAAGAACTTAATCTCATCAATTGATTTAGTATCTGAGAATGGGGCCTACTTTTGCCACTCAGACACCATGCCCATGGTGTTAAAGCAGACCTTCAAAAATATGCCCAGGTTTAAATATCTTTATATAGAAACGCCAATTCTTACAGGGGGCTGTTCTATGGAAACTCACCGTGAGATGCAATTCATCAGAAAACAAAAATTGGACAATTGATTATGATCTGCTTGCCCGACAGTGCCATGCTCTCAGCAACTATTGAGAACAGAACGAACAAAAAGAAGCAATAAAACCACTCGTACTCGGTACTCAATACTTGTAATCCTTCACATGGAGACTCTCCGAAGCACCTTCGGCCAAACCGGCATCGCCGCTGTAAGTCCCCAAAGTAGCCTCAGAGTTGGCCTTGCACCTCACCAGGAAAGCCTCCCTCGCTTTCTCCACGTTCTCCTCCTTCCCCGCCCACGCCTTCAGCGTGCTCTGCTGAAGCGCTCTTCCATAGGAGAACGTGAGCGTCCATGGCTTTTTACCTGTTCGATGGAACGCCAAAGAGAGAAATTCTCCATTAGTTAAGCACAAACTTAAAGATGGTGGTCATAATTCCATTTGGGCTCGTCAATTATGCTTAAAAGAACGACCTTCAACTTTGTTCATCGCATTAAGATGCACCGTCGCCTCCTCCTCGCTCTGCCCTCCGGAGAGGAACACGATCGCCGGGACCGCAGGAGGCACCGTCCGCTGCAGAGCCCTCACGGTGTACTCCGCCACCACCTCCGGTGGCACCTTGGTGGAATCCGATCCCGGAGTCACCATGTTCGGCTTCAGGAGCGTACCTTCCAGGAGCACGTGGTGATCGTTGAGCGCCTTGTAGCAGGCCGCGAGCACGCGCTCTGTCACGTCTGCGCTGCGATCGATGTCATGGTCACCATCAACGAGGATCTCTGGCTCGACGATTGGGACCAGGCCGTTCTCCTGGCAGATGATGGCGTAGCGAGCCAGTCCATTGGCGTTCTCGTTGATCGCGAGCTGACTGGGCTCGGTGGCGCCGATCTTCAGGACAGCGCGCCACTTGGCAAAGCGAGCTCCGGCAGCGTAGTACTGCTGGCAGCGCTGGGCAAGGCCATCGAGTCCCTGAGTGGAGGTCTCGCCATTGGTCCCGGCGAGCTCGACGGTGCCCTTGTCGACCTTGATGCCGGGGAGCATGCCGCCCTCCTGGAGGACTTCGACGAAGGGCTTGCCGTCGGCAGTCTTCTGGAAGAGGGTCTCCTCGAAGAGGATGGTGCCGCTCAGGTACTGGAGGGCTCCGGGGGTGCAAAAGAGGAGCTCGCGGTAAGTGCGGCGATTAGTCTCCACGTTCTCCACGTCAATGGCCGCGAACCGCTTGCCGATGGTGCCGGTGGACTCGTCGGCGGCGAGGATCCCCTTGCCCGGAGTGCCGATGTAGGCGGCATTGGCGATGAGCTCGTCTGCGAAGCGCGAACGGAATTAGATCAAGAGCTCTAATTACACGACATGTCAACGCAGACTTTGCAATTTACCGTGATATCTTCCCTTGTAGCAAGACATGATCGTCGGCTTTTGGTCGGAGAAGGGCGGAAGGAGCGGTCGGAAGGACGAGATAACGGGGCGGGGGTTGATATAGTGTCTTTCTCGGCGCGAAAAGGGAGGAACGGAACGAGGGCATGCAGAGGACGAGCTGAAATGGTGCAACGGGAGCAACGCGAAGGGGTGGTCAAGGAAGAGCGAGGCTTTTTAGGGGGAGGAATTACCCAAAAAAAGGCAAATGAATTTTGGCCAAAAATAATAATAAATCAGATATAGTGGCATTTCTGATAATGACGTCATTATATATATGTTGCAATCAAGATCATCATGTTCATATGTAGGCTCGAGCGGACTAGTGCTCGAAATTGGGGTTTGAGATTCATTAGGCTTAAACCGGGTCTTGATCTATGATTAGGTACTTCATTAACGTAATTCTCGGGAGAGCAATTGGGTCGGGCCCAATTTAGGGTCGAGTCTGGAATTCAACTCGAATTCGTGAAGTAGCAAATCTCCCCCCTCCCATGCGAGTGTGCGCCGGGTATTTCGACTTTTTGAACGCTCCAATTAATTTCATCGAGTCATAACTATTCGTCTCACCGCAACAGGGTAATTACCACCATCGCTTTTGGCGAGGCCGTTATATTTGGACTCGAACCCATGACCACAACCACCTTTGTTAGGCATTATGTCCTATTCACAGTTTACCCAGGAAGCTGTGGATCAATGTCGACTATCGAATCTTATGTAGAATATCATTATCAGCGAAGCGACGCGTGAATTTGGCGTGTTTAACGCTGTTTTTTACGGTATCAATTTTAGTCTACCTTGTTAAGTTGAAAAGACTTCGAAACCCTCCTCGTGCAAAGGACGTTTATAAATTTCGCTCCTTGATCCTTTGCCAAAGTCAACGCAACTATATGAAATATCAATTATAATCAATCATGACCAATCAAGAAAAATATATAGCATCTCCTAAATATATCTCTAGCATCCCCCTCAAAGTCAAGGTGATTTAAAAGTGATCAGCTTAAGTTTAGATAAAAGATAACGCTCAGGTGGTGTAATAAAGAATTCGAAAGACTGCAACAAAATGAGTCGTACATGATGCGGCAATGTATTGATTAACAATATGAAGAGCACAGACAATATTAGGTCAAGTAATAGTGAGAGAAACCACCGAGAGCTTGCCCTGTTGGCTATCGAGTGGGGAGTTCAAAACTCTCCTCCTTCGAACAGTAGGATTTATGGGTTTATGGGGTCTCCCCAAGTGGGCCCAGTAAGGGCCCTCCAAGAAGAGGAGCTCTAAAGTCCAAGAATACATTTGGTCGACCAAAAAACAATAGTGAGATATACAAGACTGCCGATCAACTATAGACCAAGTGTGGGATTCGAAAGAGGGATCCTATCTTTGGCATCAAATTTGCCATTGATCAATGGTCGAAATAAGCACTCAAATAAATGACTTTTCATCAATGTAGTACTTAAGTAATCAAAAAAAAAATTGTAGCCCTCAAGTGAGCACCATATAAAAGTATGGTACTTGTGATATCAATATTCCGAGTTTAAGTTGTTAGATGAAGGCGTGATTTAATATTTAAATATTTCAACATTCTTCCTCAAGCTTAGGTTGGACTTTGGCTTAGTACTAAGCGTAGAAATATACAATGAGGAGGCAAATAAAGGATTTAAAAAGATTTGAACTCGAAATCTCCTACTTCAATATCAAGTTGATAATTGTGATGAAAGAAGGGAGAAATGTAATTAAATGAAGAGTGCATGAGCTCGATTGAAAGGCTTTATATGATGATAATCTAAAGTAGCGGAATATCAATTATGACTAATTAGGATCAATCAAGGGAAATATACCGATTCTTATAAATATGTCTCTAACAATATTTGGCTACGAAACTATCATGTCCTACTAGTCTCAAACAAAATTGGCCACGTGAGTGGATATCGAATCGGAAGGCCCGTGCTTTGACTTTGGTCGTTGGTGATGCCAAAAGCTCAAGATGGGTAGGAACTGCTGGTACTCGTGCGAATAAGAATAAAAGGAAAAATTCAAAGGCATTCACTTCCTTGGCTTGGTCGAAATGCAAAGCGCCAGTTAGTGAAGAGTATCGTGTCCTATTCAATACCACACATAGATAAAGAGCAGTCATAAATACCGCTGCGAATTGGGTTACTTAGGAGTGCAAACGTGCCACGAATCAAAGGTCACAACTGGACTCGAATCCGTGGCCTGCCTTAGTCTTTTAGCAATAATTCTCCAAACCCTTAACCACTTAACCAATTCTCGACTTAGTTATGTCACACATTAGTGTTCACGATTGAACTCTTGATTATCAATTTTAGTCTATTAGATTATGCTTTCCGTCGAGGCAATGATGATGGCTAGAGTCTGATGAGTTTTCTACTTGTGATTGACCAGTTCCTGCTTCAAAAGATCATTTGGGTATTACCCTTGCCGTATGGTTCCCCAACTCTCAAAGTGACAAGACTTCCACAAAGTTGGGGCTACAGAGTGACCTACCGCTCATGTCTTTTCAATATCCTTTTCGAGTAATGTTAAATGCGCCAGGTTTGAGTTGCAGGTGCATCACTTGATGTGACATGGTACTTGAGCCCAGTAATGTATCGGCAGCCCAAAGCCTAGAGCTCTAAGGAAATATTCTAGCTCAAATGCTTGATTGCCAGCAACAAATAGCAAAGTGAGCTTCTACAATCCGTTGACTTTAGGCATTCAAGCAGACGAATTTGATGTTGCTCAGACGGTCTTGAACAAGACACAGCCTATGCCCATTTAGTGCTTGTATTCGTGCACATGTGCGTGTGGTTAAATCGTTGCATGATTTCAGTCAGTAGCTCAGCTATTCAGGAATCCTTTAAAATCCAAAACAAAGTGCTAATATCAGCTAATTTTCCATTCAAGAGTCTAGTTTCCGTTGAATCTAGATCAGTCCAACTTCTACTCATTCACGGTCCGGGCGAGAGCCCGAACTGCTGCAGGCGAAGTTACCGAAGCATTATGAAGAGGGTTTTAAAGATAGGTAAACAGAAGTAGAGAGATGTGAAGATTGTATGAACTGAATGGAAGGGGAAGACTTTGAATTTGAATCTCTTCTTCTACCAAGTGAAGAAATTCAATTTTGCATACAGTCTGCGCAATTTATGATTTTTGAAAGTCTCCTTCCACGAGAAGTCAACCAACCCAGGAAGAGGAAGTGCTTCAAATAATATCTAAAGATTCTAATTTGGAGGGTCAAGCTGAGAGAATGACCAAGTGAGGTGAAGATCTATAATCTTTCTAAAAGCCCACACCTTTTCGGTAAATATGGACTGAGATCTTACAAGAATAGTCAAAGATTTTTGGCATTTTTTCGCTTGGCTTTGCCTTTTTAGTGCTTCTGAATTTTGATGCAATCGCACTACTTCACATTTGACACTATTAGACAAGCTCAATCAGATTCCTATATTTTGCAGGGCATGATAAGAGAGATGTGGATAACCTTTGAATCATTTCACTGGCAATTTACTTAATTTTCCACAACTCTGAAAAATGTCAACCCTCTTACCAAGTCATTTCCAGCTTTGTATGACAAAAAGAATCCGAAGTACTAATATTTTCAAGAAACAGAGAAAATCAGATGTAAAAATCTATAGACATCAGTATAGAGAAGAGCCAAATGAAAACCAGCGTATGTTTTCAGCTAAAATTCAGTCTTTCAGGGACTCTTACTTGCATAAATCAACAAGGAGAATTCAATCCTATCTTGATCTTTCTGGTCCATCTTCTCCTCCAACCACAATCTGCTATCAAATCCACTCCTTGTCCTAAACATGAACACCGCGTAACCCAATGCCGGATTGAAGAACCAGTCATGCACATCCCACATCAAATCCACCAGCAAACCATCAGTGAAAATCGTCTGGTTTCCCCTGAAATTCCACTGCAACCTCTTCACTCTCATCACCATCTTCTTATCGATGTAAACGCTCAACGCCGGATGCTTAAACCCTTCGTTTTCGCTGCTGCAGCGGATTAAAATGTCGTGCACAATCCCAGTATCGCTAAACTGAGCCTTTGTGCTGTAAAGGGTATTGCCAGAACAGTGCTCTCTCCTCGAAACGAGAGAGAATTTAGCAGCCACGTTACCGGTCTTGAACTTCTTCGCCACGGCTTCTTTAGCCATGTCGCCGAGGAAAAGGCCTAATTCTGAGTCAATCATGACAAGCATATAGAACTCTTCGACTGGTTCTGGTCCACTATCATACTTGGCATTAGAGAGATCCCAGAAGACTTCGATGTGCGAATTCGCGGATTCAATCACTTTGTTGCCCTTCTTTTTCCGGAGGAACCGAGAATTGGTGTTGAGCAGCTTGAATGATGCGGATGGATCATCGCCAATGTTAACGGTCAGGCCTTGACCCATGTGACTTCTGCTCCAAGTGACTGTGATGAGGAGGTGTTTTTGTGATGAGATGGTGGTTTTGTATAGACAAATGACTGCATTTCTAACTGAAGGGATCAGAGTTGGGGAGATGCAGGCATTGTTGGAATAGCTGGAGCAAGTAGATGGAGAAACTCCTACTGCATTCTCACTGAAGCAAGAAACTATGTCTCTCATCTCAGGAGAACCGAAAGTGAGAAACAGGGTCAGGACCAAATGGAAACTGCAAAATAGGTTCTTCCTCAATCACTTGTTGTTTTGGACCCAGAGAGAGAGAGAGAGAGAGAGAGAGAGAGAGAGAGAGAGAGATTGAAGGCTGGACTAGGTAGGCGATTTTGATCTGTCTGGGCTCTCTCTTTAATTTTTCAAAAGACGAAATATAGATGGGAGTCTGAAGATAAGCAAGAAGGAAGGCCAGAAATTCAGGTTTCTGACAGGGCCACTATGTGTTTAATAGGAATCTCTCTCTCTCTCTCTCTCTTCTTATATCTTCCTATTTGACTTAAAGAATGGAATAGAAGGCTTAACACGAATGAGAAAACATCAAGCCTCTTTCTTTACTCTTTCCTGCCAGATCATCTGAGATATCAACAACTTATATAATAGTTAAGAGACGACCAAAAAAAAAAACAGAAGAAGTTTCGACCTGGTCTGAAGTCCAGCGTCATGAATCATATGCTAATGGTGGTATTTAATTTCTTGCCTTGAGTATGCTAGTATTGATTACGGGAGAAAGGTCGAGGACAATTTTTTCTTTCAATATGTTGATTATTCCTCTGCTCTTCTGAGAGCCTGTGTTAGTTAAGTTAAGAGTCTGCAACTTGCAGCAAGATGAAGAGAGGAATCATTCTTGTGTGAGAATCAGACAGAGAGGTGTGATATGATTGTGGTTGTTGAGTGCATGTTTGGATAATTTTGATGTCTAGAAGTTTTTCTCTTTCTTGGGAGTTAAAAGATGAGATGGCCAACGGGATGATTACAGTGAAGTCTGTTGACCCCACAAAATAAATTGTCTGCATGCCCACCAACCCTACTTTCCAACACACCTTATGATTAAAAGCAAGCCATAAAGTTTGAGAGGCAGAAATTTCTCTTTATCTTCTGCTTTTGTACCCTTTTTCTTTTGATCCACATTGTTAAGAGTTAGAAATTAAAAATAGGATGAGAAAATAGTGTGACTATTTTAATTGGTGCCGCTCAACCCCTTGCACAAAAAATCATGAAGGTTTCAGTTGGGGAGAGGAACATTTAAACCGGGGCAAACTCCATGAACTCCTATTTGGTTAATGATCCGACATCATGCATTGAAGGTTGTGGACCCCAGAAGTTCTGGTCTTTGGGCACGTTCCGCAATTATGACCAAGTACATAGTCCAGAATCAGAAAGAGACCGAATCTGCTCAATGGAAAAGGTGGGAAAGCATCTAGTGGATTTAGCCATTTGATCTTATGTCCCACCAGAAAAAATTCCACCAAAAATCGATTGCATGAACTGTTCTTGAAAGTTGTACCAGTCAATTACACCATCTTGTCTAGATTCTGTAGCAGATGGTACTTCCTTCAAATTTATGAGCAATAGAGACCAGAATTACATGGTATTACAAGTGCAGTGGAACTGAAGCTCAAAAGGGTACCTTAAAAGCAGAGCAGAGCACCAACTATCTTAAAAGGCAAAGGGGGAAAGAAAAAGGAAAAAAGTAAGAGCACGATATTTGAAATGCATTTCCTAGTAAAATCAATGAAGCAGACACAATGCAGAGCTACACATTGCAGAACATCATAGAAATCATCAAGAGCTCCAATCTTTCAGATACTATGACATTATGAGTCATGACCTGACCATATCAAATGACTGATGTACGATATACGCATCGCTGAGATTTTTAACTCCATCTAAAGATTCAAGATATGGCTTCATTCTTGTTGGAGTCGTCATCTTGAGAATATGGACTCCAAATCTTTCATTTCTTTATCCTCAGTATCTTTATTTTTCCTTTTCTTTTTCTGGGTAAATGATAAAAAGTACTGCAGCCAAATGCCCTTTCTCACACCATAAAACGTGAGAGCAACAAATGATCAAGAAAATGAAACCCCACCGACTAAGAAAATCTTCTCTTTATGTGCTCTTATATAATACAAGAGCTTCTTCCCGACCCAAACTGACCCATGAAACATCTTTCATTCTTTTTATCTCTCTTTTATATGTATTTTCTTAAGGAAACGTCGCGGAACTGCGTGAACGTGTCCATAAGAATCTCAAAAACGACCCACAAACACCAAATTAAAGAAATTCGCTGAGGGGATAAGTAAGAATATGGAGGAAGAAGACCAGCTCATACATAAGAGCTAACTTAATGGTGAGGTCGCTTAACTACTAGTGTTCATGCTTCATAAAAGAATACGAATCATGTCATGGATGGTGTAACTCTCTATGTAGAATAAGGAACATATTATGTCATCAATGCTGCAACTTGGAAAGTCAGAATAATATCCGGAAAAATTCCGGTAAACGGTCTCAGCCAACTGTTTTGGGAGCCACGATCAGAAGCTGCAAGACTTACCAAAAGATTCTGAAGAAGAGGAGAGGTTGGAACGACTCAAAACCACAATTAACAAAACACAATTGAAGTGAACTCCATGTGCCTTTTCCTCTGGATTGCCAATTGTTTATTATCTTGCTGATCTCATTTCGCACGCTCAGAGCTCGTGAACAAAAGGTTGGTGAAGGGTTGTCGTCTAGTACACAAATCGAAACATAGATGGATTCAGCTGCTAATTGATTTCCGTAATTTATTAAGAGTCTCAAAAGTAAAAAAAAAAAAATATATGTTAGCTACAAAGACCAAGAAACTCCAAAAGGACAGAAGAGGACCGGCAATTAATTCAAGGTGGGAAAACCTACTTTGGATTACTACATAACCTAAAAACTATTCAATGCCTTACAAGATTGCAATGCTCTAGCAAACAATTCCCTGAAATCAAAGTCGAGTTTAGCGTTGTATAGGCAAGACTTAAGACGCAAAGTTGCTTGCTACTTTGAACGGTCGTATGCAACAACTTTACACAAGCACAGTACTACTATTTATTAATATCAGGCATGCAAGACACAGCCAACTAAACTACCCCAAGAAAAATAGAAGCGGAAATAAAAAAACCCAGTTGCTTCCAATTCTCTCCTCGTTTCACTGTCCTGTCTTCGCCCTGCAACACCCATTTGGCTACATTAATTATTTCTTGAGGTGCTGAATTTATTTAGAAAATGAAAAATTGACATCTCATCTGCCAGACGCATGTGCAACTCGGTTTCCCCAAGCTAAACTCTCGTTTGACAGAGAGGATTAAACTAATCCTGGATCTTTGCACGATCATTATCGAACCTTGCAAGTCAAAGATATTAATTCCCAAAAGCCATGAAAGTTTCTTGCCTGGCTGCTTCTTGCAAATTGTTAACCGTCCCTTTTATTTCCCTGTTAACAGAAGACAGAAATTGATTTGTGAAAGCGACACAATAAATTCTCCAGATCTTACTTGCATCAGTTCGTTACATCATTAGAGGTGCTGCCTTGCCCATCTTCAGACGACTTCCATGAAACTTCTAATCATCGACAAAATAATGCTGTCGTGCTAATCATATAAAAACTTTGCGCGCGCACACAGCATTACTCATGCTTACAAGAAATAACATTACCATGGACAAGGAAGAATTTGCACATCAGGAATGTTTGTCTCATACTCCAAAGATTAGTAGCAGATGATCTATTCTGGGCAATTCTGGTTTTCAGCAAGATTGCTGAAATTAAGTCCTAAATTGAAAGACACAGAGAACCCTTTAAAAGAGGAGGGCAAAATGAACATTGTAAAAGGCACTGTCATGCGCACGACGACGAAATTATTCAACCAAATTAAGAATTCCACTTTCATTTTGCACATGAAGCTTTCCAACTAAAATTCATTAGAAAACTCGACAGCGGAAAAAACTGGAGGCAATTCTGCTCTGTCAGGCTGTAAATTTGTTAACCTCAATCCACATAACAAGGGTTTTGGCGGAGCGATCCCTTTACATAAGCAGAACAAGAAACCATTGTTCGAACAAGGAATCCAGCTTTCAGCGAAAGACAACACTCCATGAGATGAGACCCATGCAAAAAGCTAAGGCAGTACGATTTCCCTCCATGACAAGTTTACTTGCTGTCAAGATCAATTTTGTAATGCCAATCTGGTCCACCAGCTAAACGAGTACGCCATTCAATTAGGAAATTTGAAAGGGAAAACCCGTTGTCCCACCGTCTGAAGAGTCTTGCGTTCTTTCCCACCTCAATAATTCGCTACTACGGTGGAATCATGTACAGCTAATTCGAGTTTCATCCTTCATATAGGATTTACAGATTTTGGGCTTCTTGCAGTTTTTTTTTTATTGGTCTAAAAGCTTCTTGCAGTTGCAGCTCTCATGAACGGATGATGATCTAAACAGGTATATGGGAATCCCATTTCCCAGAGGGATCGATATTTAATACACAACTTCAACAATTGAGTAGTCTCTTGCACCATACACTCACAGAAGGCCTCCGTTCGCCATAATTCTTGGATTAAAGAATTGCTTTAACGCGCCATGGTGAGATCAGCGAAGATAAACTATCTCAAAGAATTCCAGACTGCTGAACACCACTAAAGCAGCTCCGCAAATATCTCAACCTTTGCGACTTCAGGTTTTCTAAGTTATGACCAGAGCACCCCATGAGTCGACAGAAAGTGTCGAGTGAACTGCCAGACAAATTAAAACCCGAGTGATACCGTTCAAACATAGAGAATCCTCCGGCAACCAACATCCGCCCTTGGGGCTATATTAATCAACCCCCATAGATATATCCTTGTGAGCATCTTCCTTCCTTCCCAATGACCATGAATCAGTTTCGTTAACCAGTCAGTTCATCCATCACCAATTGTGAAGAGGTTTAGCTTGTCTCGTTATAATACAGGACACTCCACGACCAGGAGTTCTGAAACTGAGTCCTTCCTGCATACCTCCTCCGTCTCCGAGATAAGGAGAAAAAGGCATATAAAGCATCGTTGGCTTTAATTCGACAATTAATTCCAGAAAAGTCGTCGAAAATTAGGTTGTCAGTAATGAATCATCTGCTTCCAACAAGCGGTGAAAATACAGCAGCCACGAAAGATACGGCCAAAAGATCTACAGCATTATAAATTTTATTTGAATAAACTTCAACTCACCACAAGAGGAACAAATAAGTAATTTGACCCTCCTGATGGTAATATATGTACCGCCTTATATATTTCGCTAGACAGCAGAAGAGAGAACAAATGCAACTGAACAATTGAAAACAAGGATAGGCTTTTAGTATTCATGAAGGCTCCAAAACTTTCAACTTATGAACATCCACCTTACCCAAAAAAAAAAAACTTTCAACTTATGAACATCCAATCCAAAAATGCTACATACCTCTCGACTGGAGGTCTTGTTAACATCTGACTGAAAAAGAAAAATAACCAGCAACCCGCACTGGTCTTAAGTCACCACCATTAAACATCACAGAGAGAGAGAGAGAGAGAGAGGTTGGAGTTTAAAAACTCTAAACCAGATAAGTTTACGACACCCTTACAAGTAACGGGACACAGGAAAATTGACATGACCTCAATTCTAATGATGTAACAAATGGATATGGGACTGGTTTCAACAACAAAATCATTCTTCCATAGCTCGGTTTTCCTGAGATTCTTGATGAGAAACCTTGACCTTGATCTTGGGCAAAGTGAGAGATGGCTCCTCTTGAAGTACTGATGGAGCTTTGACCAGGTGGATTCCTTGCTCCAACTCCTTCGCTGCCTCCCTCTGCTCCTTTGCTTTCTTGCCCTTCATTCTGCCATTTAACCGGGACACAAATTACTTTGTTGTCACATGGCGGAACCGAAAAAAGAAGCAAGAACTTCTCTGCTTCTAGAAAAAGTTTAAAAGGAAAGAGCTAATACCTGAGGGTGTGGTGCCTGACCTCCCTATCGACCCTAACCTTGTCTATCTTCTTAATGGCCTTTAGTGTGTTCTCCGCCAGATTCCTATCATACCTCTCTGGCCGATTTCGCTTCCTCTCAAATTCAAAAGTTGAATCCTTAAAGAGGAACAAGGCACAGAGGGAGTCAAAATCAGTTAATCAGAATACTTTACATACTTTATCATCAGACAAAGTAACAAGACATATGTACGGCCATGAAAATAAGTAATCGATAAATGAGATAACAAAGAAAGATCAAATCACTTTGTTTACCTGGGTCATATCCTTTCCGTGTAATCGCCTATAGGCCTTGGTCCATTTTACCTTCCGAGGATTTCTCTTCATCTTAAAGTTCTTATGGCATTTGGATCGACAAAACCGGAATATCTGCACGGATATAGACAATCAGGCCTTACATCCAAATTCCCAGCGTTCTACCCCTCTAGAAGCCCATTAACAACAAACCGACACCAGCTCCATTGAATGGATCCAAAGAAGAAAAAACACAATGCCATTTGCAATAAAACAAAGGAAGGAGACAACAGCATGCATCTAGAAATTTACAGAACTTGCAGTAACCCAGCAAAAGGTGGAGAAGTTCTCCATGACACACCAAAGGAAGACTTCGAAGTACAAGCTGCGAGGACATACCTTAGCATCGTTTCGCACAAACTGAATACCATGGCCAGGGTACACGGTGGAGGAACAGAACCAGCACTTTTCCAACCTCATTGTGTTTCCACGTCAATTCGCAACATAAATTTCTGAACAAGGGAAGGAAACGTGAGCAGTCGCCATGAAGAGTACCCAGAGAGCCCAACAAACCATCACAAACAATACCCACCACCAATTCCTCACACCTCACAAACTACAGCAGCAGATACACAGCACTTCGCTGAGACAGCACCATGATACGATACTCTTATCTAATGACCTAAACAGAAACAGGACAAATGAACCCTAGCACCACCCAGAATCGAAAGAGCGTTCTACGCCCACGAAATCAGGACGAAACCCAGCAATCTTCGCGGCTAATTGAGAAAAACGACGACAGAGCTCAAAGAGAGAGAGAGAGAGAGAGAGAGAGAGAGAGAGAGAGTGGCCTTACAGGTTACGATACGGCGCCTCGCTTCGCTCCGCCGCCGACGGAGGACGGTGCAGGGTTTAATGGAGGTGGAGGGAACGCGCTTGGAGCAGGTTTGGATCCGAATTTATATGTCAAGCCCGTGGAGAATCGGCCCGGTGGGCGGTGATGGGCTTCTATTGACGATGGGCCGGATCACGCGATCCATATTCTAATGCAAAGGCCCACGCAAAAGCCCGTCGAGACAGGGTCCATGGTCAGCTAGGCCCACATGTCTCCCACCAAAATTTTCTGGCAACTAAAATTAGACAAAGACCTACTTTAAGTAGTAGCTCATTCGCGTCCGAATTAAGTTTTGTAATCAAGAAAACCGACTTTCCGTACTTAATTAGCCCATTAACTACTTCACGAAACGACCGCCCCTTTTCTTTTAACTTTGGAAGAACATTAAATAAAATTTAAATGTGTTGCGCAGGCAATATGATCTCAAGATAACTAGTATCGTTCAATCACCGTCAAAAATAATTTGATAAATTCGCACCACACCGATATTGCGCGAACTTGCACCCAGACCACCCAGGTTTAAAAACGTGACTGACCGAAAAGAAAACGCTGCCGTTCTTTCTCTGTATCGTCTATGAAGAGGGTCGGGTCCCCGGCTCCCCAATACGCTCCTTTCATCGTCGCATCTCTTTGCGATAGACTGTGTCGATTAGTAAAAGGCTTGCCTGTTGCCGGTAGGTGAGTCTACCGCGGGCAGTAGCCCTGTTCTGCTTCTCTCTGGTCTAACCATCAGTTCATGCCATCGTTAAGAGCCCTCCCTCCCTCCACGCTTCTACCACCTACCTTTACGCAAGCGCATGCCTCTTATTCCTACCTCATCCTTTGCTTGTTTCACCATGTTGTCTCTGCAAATGAACTTGAACGCCCCCCATTTGTACCTACGACATGTGACCTTCACTTAACTGTCAAACCTATGGAGCAACGTGCCGACGAATATGTTAAAGGAGGAAAAGAAAGGGATCCTAGTCAACTCAGTTCATCCCAAACTCGGCGTTATTATACAACTTTCTCATTCAATGACTAGCATTTGGCGCTTTTCCGGTTACAAGATTTGTCTTTAGTCTTCATCATGTGCTTTTGCCTTTTGAATTGTTTAAATTCTCATGTGGGAAAGATGTCAAGTTAAGCTATGGGACATACACCCGATTTACGGTGGAGATCCACATCCCAAAAGTTAGCTATGAAGGTGGGAGTGCCCAGGACCATATCGACCAACACCAAAGCCTTGTACCATACAATCAGGATCATGCAACGCATATCGAAGGACTTACCCACTGGCATTGCTTTCCTAATCATCACGTAATTGCTCTTTCCGATGAGCGCAAGCCTTTTGCGTTGTTCCCAACAAGGTTAAGAATGCTAAAATCGGGTTATCAATTTAGCACGCTTAATGAATGAACTATGTGGGTGGCAGAGTCGGGTGGACCATGTTCAACAATCAATAATAGTTTGAAATATCTGAAAAGTATCCCTTCTTCTATGCCCTTCCTACAATGAATTCTTTATGTTTTGACTATATGTGTGTGTGTTTATGAGGATTGAGAAAAGAACAACCAAAAAAGTGGGAACTTTTACAACTACGCCTTGGTAGACCCGTTAAACGGGTGGGTCGGGTCGGGTTTGGGTCGGGTCATAAATGGTCCGACCCAAATTGACCCATTAACCCGTTTATGACCCATTTATTCCTAGTGTAAATATCTCGACCCATACCCGACCCGACCCATACCCGATCCGACCCATATTGCTAAAACACTTTTATATTTAACCTAATCTAGGAATACTTGTTTCTTATGATTTTTTATTAAAATTATACTGCTAAAACATTTTATGCAATACAAAACTTGTGAAAAATTTTATAATTTTTTTTAAAATTGCGGTTCTGTTTGTTTTACGAAAAATGTGACATTTCTAGAAAATATTTTCCATAAAGTCATTATCCAAGAAAATAAAAAAATTAATATTTTTTTTATTTTTAAAATCGAATTTTTAATTATTTTTTTATTTTTAAAATCGAATTTTTAATTATTTTTATTTTATTTTTTTCTTTTTCCTTTATTTTTTTTCTTTTTCCTTTTTGGCCGATCGCCGGCAGCCGTGGCCAGCGACCGACCACAGGCGAGGCCGAAGCCTCGCCGGCCTCAGGCGAGACTCGAGCTCGCCGGAGGCCGGCGAAGCTCGTTCTCGCCGGCCTCGGGCGAGGCTCGAGCTCGCCGGCCTCCGGCGAGGCTCGAGCCTCGCCGATCTGGCGAGCGTCGAGCTCGCCGGCCTCGGGCGAGCTCGACCTCGCCGGATCTGGCGAGGTCGAGCTCGCCGGAGGCCGGCGAAGCTCGTTCTCGCCGATCTGGCGAGGCCGAAGCCTCGCCGGCCTCAGGCGAGACTCGAGCTCGCCGATCTGGCGAGGCCGAAGCCTCGCCGGCCTCGGGCGAGGCTCGAGCCTCGCCGATCTGGCGAGCGTCGAGCTCGCCGGCCTCGGGCGAGCTCGACCTCGCCGGATCTGGCGAAGCTCGAGCTTCGCCGGCCTCCGGCGAGGTCGTTCCGCCCCGGTGGCCGGTCGCCGTGGCCAACCACTGGCCGGAAAAAAAAAAAAGAAAGAAGAGAAAAGAAAAAATAAAAGAAAAAGATAAAAAATAAAAATAATTAAATTTCGATTTTTTTAAAATATTTTTGTAAAGAGGGAGAGAGAGAGTGGATGGGTCTAGTAGGTGGGTTGGACATGGGTTCCAAACTCAACCCATTTAGACCCATTTATCTTTAAACTTTAAAATTTAAAACCCATTTAAGTTTGACTCTATAAAATTAAAGTGACCCATATATGACCCATTTATTTTTAAATGGGTCATATATGGATTTATGACCCATTTTGACACCTCTACGCCTTGGTCGAGCCTACCCAAATTGGTCCGGCCCAGACCAACCCTCAATCATTCAATTTTCCGCAAGGGCCCGCTGATGCAGCTCTCTCATTCTCTCACCTTCCTTTTAAAATCACCCATTGGAATTCTGGGTCAGTAGAGTTGTAGACAAACTTACCTCTACTAACCAAGTCAATCTGGCTTGAAATTTTTTCCTCCTCTTCCGAATTCTGATTTGGTGTAACACCTCCTGCACCACAAAATATGTTATCCTGAATTACTCTTCCTCCCACAAATGTACTTTGTTCTCCAGCTATGATTTCTAGCAATAGCGGTTTGAGTCTGTTTGCCAACACTTTAGCGATGATTTTGTATTCAAAGTTGCACAGACTAATGGGTCGATATTGATCAAGTTTCTCAGGGTTGGGAACCTTCAGAATCAGGGAAATCAAGGTTCTGTTGAGGTCTAGCAGCATGGTTCCATTTCTGAAAATTTATTTTACCTCCATAAAAATATCTGTATTTAATACTTCCCAATTCTGTTGATAAAAGAGGTCATTCAAACCATTCAGCCCTGGTGCTTTCTACGCCTCCAGCTGAAAAGTAGCATTTTTAACTTCCTCCATGCTCAAATCAGCTAGCAATGAGTCGTTCATATCCTCAGTAACAGCCCTGGGGCATTATTCTAGACATGGGGAGAAGTTTCAATGGCCCTCGGATTGGTACAACTCTCCGAAAAACATCATTGTGGCTTGTTTAATCAGCCCTTGTTCTGAAATCCGTGTGTTGTCTGACTTTTTAATCATCGAGATTATGTTTCTTTTGTCTTCGCTAAATTGTTGTCGCATGGAAAAATTTTAGTATTTTTGTCACCCCATTTCAGCCGGTTTATCTTTGATCGCAGCCCCCAATACATCTCTTCCTATCTCTACAGTGTCTCAATTTCTCCCTGTAGTTTCTTGACCGTCTCTCTATCGAAAGGACTGTCACTTCTGTTCATGTATTACTGGAGCTCTTGTTTCAGTGAACATATTCTTTTCTGTCCATTCCTGGATGTCTTCTTGCTCCACTTTGTCAATGCAAAAGTCACAGCCTGTAATTTCCCTGTTAAGTTTTTTTCAGCCTGGAGGGGCCAATCCCAAACTTCCTTTATAATTTCCTTACATTGGTTATTTTCATGCCAAAAAGCTTCAAATTAGAACTCCTTTTTACGTTTCTCATGATTGCCTAGAAGAGATAGAATTACAGGGCTATGGTCGGATCATATCGCCGAGAGGGCAAAAGCTTCTCCTTTAGGGAGTAAGATCCTCCATTCTATGTTGCATAAAACCCTGTCAAGACGTTCTTTGATGTTTTCCTCTCCATCTCTGTTATTCGACCAAGTGAAGGTGCATCCTTTGCTTTCTATGTCCATTAACAAGCAAGCATTCAGAAAACCCTAGAATTCTGTCATACGAGAAATTTCAGCCAAACACTTCCCCACTATTTCCCAATGGAACAGGACTACGTCAAAATCTCCTAGACAAGCCCAGGGCAATGAATTTGATAAGCTCACAACACGGAGCTCCTCCCACAGTTCACATCTTTTTTGAAAATTATAATGAGCATGAACAAAAGTGACTCTCATCCTCTTGCCACTCGATAAGTCTTTGCACCTGAGATTCACATAACTCTCTATTTGCGAATCAAAAGTAAGTTCAACCCTATCATCCCACAAGATAGCCAAACCACCAGCAGTTCCCACTGGGTTAACCACCCTACAATTCTGAAGTTGTAGTATCCTCCCTATTCTCTGAAGAACCAACTCTTGATCTTTAGCTTCCATAAAAAAACCACAACGGGCTTGAGTCGAGCCACAGGGGCTCTTAATTCTTGGACTGTCAAGGGTGTGCCCAACCCTTGACAGTTGTAGCACAGAAAATTCACAATTCCTTTGGTGTGCCCATCTTCAGACACCAAACACCAACCCCCGGACCCGAGCGATGTTGTCGAAACAGGCCTCACCACACTCAGAAGCTTCCAAAAATGGAGCCTTTCCGCGAGTAAAACTTGGAATGAAAGAAGGAAATGCCTCGGGTAGCTAGAAACCTCCTACAACGCGCGCCTTTAAGGTTAACATCGATGGGGCTTTTGTACCTGGGACGACGGAGGGGTCAATCGAGTGGGTATGCGATAATTTTGCTGGTCGTTTGCTGCACAGAGCTGCGAAAACGGTTGCCGCGGTGTCGCCTCTCTTGGTCGAAGCCCCCGCCTTAAAGGATGCTCTCAATTACGTTATCTCTCCTCAAAATGAAGAGAATGGCGTTTCCCCTCGCCTGCACGATGCGATTGAAGTGGAGACTGAGGTTCCGTTTGGTAACACTCAGTTGATTTTTCTACTTCTCGGAATAGAAAAGTGGCTAAGAAATAGATTTGGAGTAGAAATAAAAAATAGAAAAAATTTAATTCTTTATTTCTAGAAATAGAAATAAAAATGGAATCAAAGAAACCAAAACAAAAACAGAAAGGTAAAAAGGAAGAGAAACAGAGGACCATCGTTTGCAGACCGTCTTCTTCCCTTTCAAGCCGTGGCTTCATCTCCTCCTCCGTCCTTCGTCGTTTGCAGACCATCTCAAAGCACCGGCCACCACCCCGTCACTCGCAGTGAACCCCCGGCCAGTCGAAAGCCGCCAGTACATCTTTTGGTTCTCATCTTTGTTTGATAGTGTGGCAATTCTGTAGGGACGCCGTCGAGTGAGGGCGGCCCTCGCACCCGAATCTGGGCCCGAGCAGCCCTCGAAGGTAGCCCTCGCGTGCAGATCTAGGCGCGAGCAGCCCTCAACTGCGGCCCTCGCCCAGATCGGTGAGGGTGACCCTCACTTGACGGGGGCGACGGCGGCCCTTGCGCCCAAATCCGCAAGGTACTCATCGTGGTTCTACCTTCCGCTTCATTAATTGGATGCTCTTCTTTCTCTTCCTAGCCTCTCACGTGTGCTTGTTTAGATGGTGCTTGGCCTTTCAAGCTAGGGTTCTTGTTGGTGTGGATTGGGTTGGAGTCAGATTCTGCTGCTCGGGGGTGTTTTTTTGTGTCATGAAGTTGGTTTGGTGAACCCTTTTAGATGGAATAGTCTTGTTTTTCTAGTTGTGTGGGTTGTCTGGCTATTCGATAATTGATCAATGTTGATGTTTTAGTTGATATGTGGAGTGTGTGTCCGGATTCAGATGGATGGATGTCATTGCAACTTCTTCTGTGTGAGAATAGATAAAATTTTCGGAGTTTGGTTTCGCTTGAGTGTTCAGTGAAAACCCATTTCCTCAGGGCATGAAACGAAGCCCACGGGAAGCAATGCTTCAAAGAATCAGGAAATATTAGGTCAACCTAACCAGCCAAAGCATTTTCTAGTTTGGGTACATAGTCAATTTTATCTGAAACTTTTGTGAGAATGATAGTTCATCTGATAAAAACTTAGGTAGTGTAACATAGGAAAGATTTTCTATGAGCTCATGTACAAGCATATACTGCCAATTCAATATGAAGTGATAGAGGACAAAGCAGAGGGAATTTCTTTGGAAACGCAAGGGGTTGAGTTTGTATGACCTGGTGCTATCTCTTTGGTTTGCTTCTTGCAGTACCCTATGATTTAAATCGTGTTATACCTAGGTGGCAGATGCAAAACAAGTCTCAAGGAAACTTGGGCAAGCTGTTGCTAAACCCCACTGAACTTCCTAGTTTTAGATATATTTGCTTGATATTATGTTATTTGATCATTGCTATAGTGGTCCTCTCACTAGTTCTGTCATGTTCTAAATTTTGTAATACTTAGCACGTCTTCACTGTTGTTGGTGTATCATATTCTAGGATTTATAGTTAATATGTATGTTGCTGGATGAAGAATACGAAGTGACAGCAGGATCTTATCACAATGCTGAAAATATTGCAGTATGTGAAGTCATGGCCTTAAGCCATCGGTATTCCGTAGGATTTATAGTTAATATCTTATCTCTTGTGTTCTTGCAATACTCAATTTGTAGAAGCTACCCCAGAAGCAATCTATTGTTTAATTGGTTTCAATTTTATGAAGGCATGGATCCTCATATGTATCTTCCGTTAACTTGGCAGGTACCCTTATATCGACGATAGGGAGGGGATCGAATTGCACTATCTTAAGGTTAGTATTTTATTTTTGAGTAATGCCTAAATACATGTATCAACTTTTTGTGGCACTTACATATTTTGGCTGCCAATAATAGAAATCCTATTGATGAAATTCACTTCCATTTTAATTCCTTTCTAGGGGCAATTGTGGTAGCCAATATTAAGCGATTACAATGTTATGATTATGTTATGATTTAATGTAGTATTGCATGTTATGATTTAACAAGAGATGGCCCAGAATAGCAAGAGAATTGTTCAACCATAGGCATTCTTCATTAAGGAATGTCATTGAGAGGTCATTTGGGGCATTAAAAAATCGCTTTTTCATTTTAAGACACATGCCTCCATTTACAATTTGAAAGCAAGCATGTATTGTAATTGCATGTTGTACTATCCATAATTATATTCGTGATCAAGACAGCATGGACAAAAAATTTTCCCTATATGGAGATCCGAAGTACCCATTTGGACCTACACAAGTGGAGGATGCAGATAAGTGGCATGAGGAGGCCGTTGAGATGAACAAGCTTAAGAAAAATATTGCAAATAAAATGGTAAGGGATCACAATATGCCTGAGATTCCATGACTTTGTGTTTATGACTTATGTAATGTTGTTTATAAATATTTGGCAACATTTTGTTAATTAGCGGGTATTATTATTGTTGTATTTTTCAAATCCAAAGCCTATGTAGCTAAACTGCACCAAGGAATCTGAGTGTGCCGAAGATCATAGCAATAGATTTTGTTATTAGCACATCCGAAAACCAACAAATTAGTCAAGTGAGGAGAAAACTGAACACAGCAGACATTGGCTGGGTTCCAAATGGTGCCGACCGAGTTTTTCTGCAGAAATCACATTAATGACCTCATTCTTCCTTTTTGAATTAGAAAATCCTCACATAAAATTCCATGACGATAAATTAACTAAAAGTCAAAGCAAGAATTTGTGTCTACGCTGCTTGAACTTATGGTTACAGCTTAAATAAATATTAACGGGGCTTTCAAAGGCCAAGAATGATCAACTGAGTTCGTAAAGTATACTGAATTTCCTTGCCAGTCTGATTCCCCTAATGTGACTCAGTCCAAACTTCTTTTCTATGGAAGCTTTCAATCATGCATAAATTGTAACTAGGGAGAAGATTATGTCCCTTTTTCAAGAAGATATTATACTACTGTATGGAAAAAAGAATGTTAAAATAGATACAAGAGATGGCATGCCTCATTGATTGCCCACAGCTTCAAAGAACAATCATCACGGCTGCTCGCAAACTCCGTAGGGTCTGCTCGAGAGAAGTCAACGGACCAAGCCCTCTTCTGGTGCTCCTTATGTTGTGAAAATCCTTGAGCAGTGCCCATATCCCATATCTAGGTTCAAGCAATGTTAAAGTAATCATATGCAGAATTAGGATGGCATATAACTAGGACCAAACATTTTGATTGCTGTTCACATCAGTTCTTTTTGGAACTCACAGCATTAAATTTTGTAAGTCTAACAACTAGAATGAGTTCTTGTTTTGTTTATTTATTGGTAATAAAAACAACTAACACATGGTTAAGATGTAAGCATTCTTTTTATGTTTTGGTAATTTAATATGAGAATAAATAGTATTTATAATAGCGATCGTGAAGAAACTTTTGAAATAGATAAATATGGTATTCAAATAATAAAAAGATTAAGAAAATTAATTTTATCCATGAAGAGCATGCTAAAGATATATATATATATATATATATATATATATATATATATATACATATGTGAGTTAAAAAGGATTAGACAAACCAATAAACAATGCTTATTGATTTTTTTCACTTATAACTTGTACTTATAGTTAAATAAAATATATGGACTTGAATGAAAAAAATTATGAATAGAAATTTTTTTAGTTGTACCAAACGCATTTATGTTCTTTTTCTATTCCAAGAATAGAAATTTCGTGCAGTTACTAAATGCATTTTTGTTCTTTTTCTATTCCAAAAATAAAAATTTCGTGCAACTACCAAACGCATTTCTGTTCTTTTTCTATTCTAGAAATAGAAATTTTGTGCAGTTACCAAACACATTATTTTACTCAAAAACTCATCCAAGAAATAGAAATAGAAAAAATTATTTTTGAAAAAAAATTGTTCCTAAAAGTAGAAATGTTACCAAACGTGCCCTGATTGCCTGGTCTTGGTCAATGCTCTCACGTGCCCTCACCAACTCACTTGGGAAGCCCATGTGCCAATTGGAAAATGCAAGGAAATTCTCCTCACTCTCTCTAGAGTCCATGTTTTGTATTGCCCTAGAGAGGCCAAGTCGGTCATCGACTGGGTCGCTAAAACCCACCGGAAAAATACCTTACCTCCAAATTGGGTTTCCTCCCCTCCCCTAGCTCTTTGGGAGTTATTATGTGATGATGCCCATCTCTCGGGCCTCTCCAACTTTAAACTAGGTTAATGAGAAGTTTTTCTTCTAACCAAAAAAAAAAAATCAAGTCAATCGTAAGCATTAATCATAGAAATTTCATATTCGAGAATAGTTACAGTACGCTATCCGTGAGCTAGATACTCGACAAGATTTCTCGAGCAATTGAGAATCGGTTAGTCCTACCGATCGACACCTGCCTCGGTATGCTCGCACCAAAAAAGTAGAAGTCAAATGGATTTATGCTTCCGTAGTGGCCCCGATGAATTTGGCAATTGAGAATCTCGGACTTAAGCATCCTAAGGCGGACGGCGCTTGGCCAACTCTTGAGGATTCAATTTGTTTGCCACTTCGGTAGGGTAAAACATGCACGGGCCCAATCTATGTGTCCCGGGTAGGGGTGTACAAAGGAATCAAGAACCACACGGACCGAACTAGCCCGGAACCAGCAGTTCCTGTGGGGACCAATCCAGTTCCCGGGTTCCAATTAACTAAAATCAGTGAGTACCAGTTCGGTTTCCGGTTCTAGGCATGGAACCATCCATCCACCCACCCAGATCGGATCAGTAATATTAATATATATAATTTTTAAGAAAAAATTCCAACCAAAAAGAGAAAACATTTTAAGAAAAATGGAAACCCTAAAATCCCTAATCTAAACCTCAACGCTCATCAACTGAGTACCTATCTGGTCGCACTCTCACTTTATCTAAATCGTCTCTTTATCTCTCATTTATAGTCTCAACTCTCAAGCTTAATGCTCATTGACTCACAGCCTCGACTCTCAACTCCCATCAATTCACGGCCGCACCTTCAGCGGTTTATCGTCTCTCTCTCTTGCTCTCGATCGGTCTAGTTTCTAAATGAGTCCATGAAATCAATCCCACCTAGTTTCACACAAATGGAGGTAATCAAGAGCGAGTCCAATTTCCGAGTGAGTTCATGAAACTAACGAGCGGCTTCCGGTGTCAATTTTTTGAAATCGATCATTAGTGGGCGGTTCTCGGTTCTACAATGGAAACCGCCCATCCGAATCATGCTCAACCCCTGTGCTGGATGAATCCCTGTCATCAGATGATGTTAGACCTAAGTGATCAATAATCGATAGCGGTCAAGGAAATTCATCTCTTCCCAAACAAATTTCCGAGGGCCTATCCCAAGAGCTCCTTCGCCAGCCTTCAGAGGTCGCCGTCGACAACTTGAAAGGTGATTGAATTGCCCACCAAAAGGCCATTTTTACTTTCCGTCGCTCTATAGAAAAATGGCAAAAGTCAAAAAGTTTTGGCTGCTTCTACTTAACTCCAGTCGACATTAGGTCCCACGCCCTGTCACGTGAGGCTCAACTATCTTACAATTTAAGCGAACCCATCCTTTCATTTTCCATGCTTGAATACTTCTTTTATGTTGCCTTTACTCATAATGGACATTCATCAGGCAAGCCGAAAAGTTCTTGGGTGAGAAAATTACTCAGCCGGTCATAAATGCATTGAACGAATGCCGATTCAATCATAAACTTTTCTATATTATCAATTTAATCCTAAACTTATACGTGAAATTTCAATATAGTTATTTATTTATTTTTTTTTGGTAACCCAGGGAATCCCCGCATGGCCGACAGCCGGGGAGTAAACCCTGGGGACGACACGTGCTAGCCACCACACACGTGCCACCGGTTAAGTCACCCTGCGGCGCCCGGGATTCGAACACTCAACCTTTTGCGAGAGGATTCAATATAGTTATTCCGATCAACTTTTATCAAAAAATTGCTAACATGACGGTTTTAATTATTGCCGGTCATTTTACGTGACAAGCTATGATGTCGGCGATTTCCGGCGAAAATTGACCAGAATGACTGCATTGGAATTTTACGTAAATGTTTAGGATTAAATTGATAAAATTATATAGTTATAACTAAATTGATATATGTACAATAAGTTTATGGTGGAATGGACAATTTCTCCCTTGAAAACTTAAGGATCCCCAAAAACAAAATCCAATAATAAAATTTAGGCTCAGTTTGTTTCGTGGAAAATATTTCGGTGGGAAAACATTCTCCCCATTTTTCAGTGTTTGGTTCGCTTAGGAAAATGAGTCAATGAAAAATATTTTCTTAGTTAACAAAAAAACATATACTTAAATTTAAGAAAATGATTTCCATTTTGAAAAACCGCAAAATATTTTTCAAAATATGATCATGTATTGACGCTCGGACCCGAAACTCTACATTTGAGCATAGAAATCTTAACGTTGGTTCCCGAGTCCTGGCGTTGAGGAGTAGACGAGAGTCCTATGTGCCAATTGCCAAATATGTGAAAAATGTAGGCATTTACTGTCCTTTTCTTTTTTCCATCTTGGGTATAGGTACCAAAGACAAACGACGCGCCATTACATCCTTTTTGGGTCGAAATAAAATTTCATTTGTTAGAATCAAACATGAGAGAAATATAAAAAGCTTCAAAGCAAAGCAAATCTCAAAAGAGCTGCAAAAAAAAACAACTTAGAAAACAAATTAGTATAGCTTGCAGCCATAAGCACGCTTTCATCCCAAAAGATCAAATCTGTCACTCTACGGCCGATCACCGGAATGGTCGGTAATGGTCACATGTCGAGATCTTCCCCTCCAGAAACGTTGGTTTGTAGTGCATGCCAAGGTTCGGCATCCAGAACACCATCGCCAAGCAAAGACAACAACAACATGATAATATCAAACACCTCTAAGAAACCCCCTAAATAGATTTAGATCGAGAGGAAAAAGCTCCTAAATTTAGATCTATACCTAAATCAGGAGAGGAGAGCTTTCGCCGGTCTCATAGAAGTCATAGAACCATGTTCCAAGCACATCCCTGGCTGGAGTGGTGATGACATTCTCACGAAATTTTCAATTGCAGGCAAATTTATTCACAATGACGAGCAAAGAAAAGCAGCACAATGAACAAATGAAGAAGCCAAACGAGGCGGAAAAAATTCCTAGATTAGATCTCGAGAGAAAAAAAAAGGAAATCAAGGCCTAGAGAAAAAAAAATAAAAAATAAACAGAGCAACGCAGGTTCTCTGCAGATGAAGTTTCTTTGAGGGAGGTGTTTTTTTACAGAGATAGAGAGAGAGGGAGTTCCCGGAGATATTAGGGTTTTCGTATAATTATGCCTATTTAGAGCAGAAGAGAATTTTTTTGAGTTCTCCACCTAAGTGGAGGAATTTCCTTCCTTTTTTGGTAACCGAAAAATTTATTAATTAAAGTTGAATCACTAAAAAATTCTTAACTATTGATAATTAGTACAATCAAGATATCAAGATAAAAATAACACCAAAGTTATAGATTTTAAAATTATATAAAAAAATATGCATAACGTCTGTTGAATTAATTTTATAATTTGTTATTAATCGTAGTTAAGACTTGTTTAGGGCTTATCAATTATTACATCATTAATACGAGTACAATGTATTCTTGTTCAATTCCATTCCCTAGATCTTATTACCAAATACAATAATCTTATCCAGTCTTAAACTATATCAAAAAAATTACTTAATATTGAATTAATTTTATAATTTATTATCAATTGTAGTTAGGACTTGTTTATGGCATATCAATTATTACATCATAGTATGAGTACAATGCATTCTTGTTCAATTCCATTCCCTTGACTTAATGTCTTATTACCAAATACAGTAATTCCATACCATTCTACCGAGATGTTGCATTTAAGGGTGCGTTTGTTTCACGGGAAATATTTTCCAAAAAATGATCGCTTAAATTACTTACAAAAATGAATAACGAAAAATATTTTCGTAGTTCACGAAATTATTTAGATTTAAATTGTTGCTAATAATCTAAATATTTTCTATTAACTAACTATTTCAAGCGGTCTTTTTTTGGAAAATATTTTTCGAATTATTCATTTTTTGCGAAACAAAACGGAGCCCCAAAATTAGATTAAGATGTTCCGAGCCTAAAACGGGGACCACTTCTCTTTGGTTTTATAATAGTGAATTAGAGGCAGAGTGGGCGTTTTGACTTTCCATAATTTTCGTTGTTACCCCTTATAAGAGGAGGGGGCTTCTGTGGTCCAGTGAGAGACCGATCTTGCAGTCGTAGCTCTTCAGCCAAAGTGCATTTCATCGCAACTCTTATACAAAATACACGAGAAGTTATCCATCAGAAGTTACAAATCCGAAATTATGGACCCTAATATCCGGTAGTTTCATGCCGGTGCCGATGACCTCGATGGCTGGCGAAGGTTCTCGTAAATAATGAGCGATGTTGATCACCGACGACTTTATAGGGCGAGTTGTCGATTTCCTTTGAAATGTCGATTGCTCAGTTCATCGATGACTTTTTGTTTTCACCAAGCTCTTATCAAATTGACTAAGCCTGTCGCTTATCGATAATAACGGGGTTTTTCGGGATGTCAACACGTACGGTCTATATGACGTTTCGAGCTATCTTCGTCCCTAAACGCAAAAGCACGGGAAAAAGATAGGAAGGACCTAAAAGGTTGCAATTGCAATTGCAGGGCAGTCACGCGAAGACGTGACGAAGACGAAGACCTGAAATTTTCCAAGGGAAGTATGTGCGTGCGTGTGTCATGTGTGACCTACTGACCTTTAACTTTATCTCATCTGTTGTGTCGCACATGTTCGACATGAATTGCCGGGAAGGCGTGTGGCCATGAATGCCGCACGATCCAACGGACAATTATAGGCTGAAGCCATTTCGTTTGTATAGGAGATTGTACTCAATTCGTCCATTTTGAAAAGGATCGCGCAACAATGTCCGACCTTATATCGTTCGAATGGTTTCGATACGGTTTTACGGCACTCGATACACTCGCGGCATACTTGCTCGCGACCCAGCGAGCCTGTTTTTAGTAGGTTAAGGAAGGGGGTGGGGGGCGGCGAGCCTATGGCCCCTCAAGGGCGCATTACCTCCACCGATTCTCGCCGTCGGATCAAAAGGTCGGGCTCGACCGAGACGCGTCGGACGGCCAAAATCCGTATCATTTCGATCCGCCGGCACGAGATTGCCCCGAGAGACCATAAACCCATCCCGCCGGAGCGGAACAAATCCGCACCCGTCGCGCCGGAAACGCGAAATTCGAAAAACGGGCCCGAGTCGCCGATTGCCGAGCAGTCGAATCCGACGCGCCGGAGACGGGACGCTCGACGCCGCGGAAAGCGAAAGGGGGGGAAAAGGGCGGCCGTGAATCGGGCCATAAAGCCCGATTCGACTTTCGTGTCCCCGAAACGCGCGATCGGGCACGTGTTCGATTGTCGAAACGGGACGGGAAAATGAAGGGAAAGATAGGCGGTGGAAAGAGGAGGAGGCAAAAGGAGGAGGGAGGGGAGGAGGGGGGGTTAGGTGAGAGATTGACCGAACCACTTCCTCACCAATCCTCTCCTCCCCGCTACTCCCTCTCCCCTCCCAACTTCCCCCCTCGTATAAGAAGACCCGCTTCTCTCTCCCTTGCCTTCTCAGCTTGAGGTTCCCTTCTCTCCCCGAGAAGAAACTCCAAGCCCCTTCCTTTGCGCCTTTTTTTTTTTTGCGAAGTATCTCCATCAGCTCTAGCAAATTTGCTCCTAGCTTTTTGTTCACGTCTGTCCTCTCTCTCTCCCAATTTCTCTCCTTATCTTTCGGTCTCGTCCGAGGTGCGCCGTGCCGCCGCCCCCCCACACGCACACGCCAGAAGATGCGGTCTCTATCCCCTCAAACCCCGGCTAGCCTCCGGCCCGTCATCCGGGCGGCCCCGCGCCCGCCGCAGCTCGCCCGGGTGGCCGCCGCCGCCGCCGCCGCATCCTCCCACGGCCACGGCGCCCGGTGCGCTTACCGGTCCGACTCGGTCCACTACCCCAACGGGGTGGGCTCCTGCAAAGCGGACTGGCAGAGCTCCTGCGCCATCCTCGCCAGCAAGATCATCTCCCAGGACAAGCAGCCGCACCCGTCCACCGCCGACGAAGCCGACGGCGGCGGCAGGCCCGACGGCGTCGCCTCCGTCAACGGGCACAAGGCGGCCGTCGACCTCACCCTCGTCCCCATCGAGGCCAACAACAAGCTCTCCCCGACCGCCCCACAGCCGCCGAAGCCGCTCACCATCACGGACCTGTCCCCGGCCCCGATGCACGGCTCGCAGCTCCGCGTGGCGTACCAGGGCGTCCCCGGGGCCTACTCCGAGGCGGCCGCCGGGAAGGCGTATCCGAACTGCGAGGCGATCCCGTGCGACCAGTTCGAGGTCGCCTTCCAGGCCGTGGAGCTCTGGATCGCGGACCGCGCAGTCTTGCCGGTGGAGAACTCGCTCGGCGGCTCGATCCACCGGAACTACGACCTCCTCCTCCGCCACCGCCTCCACATCGTCGGCGAGGTCCAGCTCCCCGTCCACCATTGCCTCCTCGCGCTCCCCGGCACGCGCGTGGAGTACCTCTCGCGGGTGATCTCGCACCCGCAGGCGCTCGCCCAGTGCGAGCACACCCTGACGAAGCTGGCCCCGCAGGCGGCGCGCGAGGCCGTGGACGACACCGCCGGGGCCGCGGAGTACATCGCCGCCAACAACCTCCGCGACACGGCGGCGATCGCGAGCGTGCGGGCGGCGGAGCTGTACGGCCTCCAGATCCTGGCGGACGGGATCCAGGACGACTCGGGCAACGTGACCCGGTTCGTGATGCTGGCGCGCGAGCCCATCATCCCGCGGACGGACCGGCCGTTCAAGACGAGCATCGTGTTCGCGCACGACAAGGGGACGAGCGTGCTGTTCAAGGTGCTCTCCGCGTTCGCCTTCCGGAACATCAGCCTCACCAAGATCGAGTCCAGGCCCCACCGGAACCGGCCCATCCGGCTCGTCGACGACGCCAACGTCGGCACGGCGAAGCACTTCGAGTACATGTTCTACGTCGACTTCGAGGCGTCGCTCGCGGAGGTCAGGGCCCAGAACGCGCTCGCCGAAGTGCAGGAGTTCACGTCCTTCCTCAGGGTCCTGGGGAGTTACCCCATGGACATGACGCCATGGTGTCCTTCCCGAGGAGATTAGCCCTCCCCCTCCCCCTCTCCCCCCCGCAAGAAAGCAGAATCGAAGTCATAGTAAAATAAAAAGAAAAAAAAAATTCGCAAAAATAAACAGAGCAAGTGTTCATTAAGTACCGTCTACTGCACAAACAGAGGATTTTTCCGTTTCACCTTCTCTTCTTCCTAGTCCATTATTGGTTCATTTCTTTGTCGATCTTTCTTTTTCTTTAATGGGGGTGTTGGGTTGTTTTGGGTTGGGTTGGGTTGGGTTTGCTCGTGAATGAATTGTGAAACACCAACCAAGATATCAAAATCCGAGTTGGTGGGTAAATATGTGAATCTGCGTAGGTAGGGAAGGACGAAGGAGACGATGATGTTAGGCTTGTCTGAATTCGTGGGTTGTTTACGTGTAAGAATCTGAGCCCCACGGTTGCCCGCTCTCTGTGTCTCTTCTCCTAGCTGTTGTGTTCATGGACTGGGCAAACCGAGTTCAATTCAGATTCATTGAAAGAAACACAGCCCGACGCTTCCGCCCCGTTCTCTCTTTTCTCGAATGTTGGAGATCCCTGTATTCTGGTTGAACTGTAAAATCAAATTACAATTTCGTTATCTATATTCATCACTGCTCAGCCCCCTCCCCTTTTGGCCACCCCCATGGCCGTGGCTCGCGCTCTGTTTCGCCCCTCCGACGCCCGCTATAGGAGAGAATAGAACAGCGTTCTTTCGTGTGGACGTGTACGTGACAACCTGGCGATGGCGATGGGGCCCGGACAAGTTAATGTCTTTTATATAGGGCGGGCGGTAGGTGAGACGTGGTGCTCCTAGATGGGAGCGTGTTATTCATTTGATTTCGACGTGATTTTAGATTCGGCGAGAATAACGTGTCCAATTTTCTTTATATGTGATCGAGGTCTCTGTCCCACGACCCGATATGTTCTGCTGGTAGTACTCGGGGGCGCTCCTATCGGCGGGCTTAGAATCAGGAATTTTTTTAACCCCGGAAAGTCGGAAGCTTGCAATATTCGCAACTTACAATTACCTGGGCTGGTAAATCGTTAGGAGTTAGAGCTACCTGCACAACAAGAGATCTGAACCTGACCGGACTAGTTTGTAAGATTTACAGAGTGTTTCGGGGGCTTTCATGTACTTTAAAGAAACGACATTTTCTCTTGATATATATAATGATTAGTACTTGGAAATGAACTTTTCCTTTATCGTAAGGAATAAATATATCGGGGATAGTAAAATTTATCACGAAAGTGCAATTGAAATCTATAACTTTCAAAAAGTGGAATCAAGTGCTAAAACTTGTCACGAAAGTGTAATTGAGTAAATGCAATCAAGACATAAAACTTATCAAATTGATCCAATCAAATCACTCCGTTAATTGCACTTTTTAAAAGTTTGCACTTTCGTGACAAGACAAGTGTTAAGATTTAATTGCACTTTTTGAAAGTTTTAAGATTCAGTTACACTTCGTAATAAATTTTAAAACTTCTGGTACACTTAACCCTTATAATGAAAAAGTAGAAATTTCCTTTAAGACATATTTAATTGAGAAATTTCCTAATACGTCTCTCGTCAGAAACGATTTTGTAAACTCGGCTACCATTAAACATATTTAATTGAGAAGTAGTTAATTTTCATAATTTTAGCGATGCATATCACAGGAAATGTCACAATGCTTGAAAAATTCCCACATCTATTCCTCTGTGATTGGAGTAATATCACGAAAATTTTCAAATTAATACACTTATGATAAATGAAGGGCAAAACCCCAAATCAGTACAGTTATCGTGTCATCTAACTCAGCAGACCGACAGTACAATTTAACGGAAACTAACGGAGAGTGAATTTATCACGGGTGCACCAATTTGACATTTTTTGTGATAAAAAAATTAGTTTAAGGAAAGTTTATCGCTAATGTATCGATTTGAAACTTTTCGTTATATTAATCCTACCGTCGTGCCCCCTTAACAAAATCTGATTTAGAAACAGTAGAGTAGGTACCTAAAGAGCATGGGACGACACCTCACTGTCCCCGAGCACAGGGACCGGGGGAAACTACACGTGATGCATCCACCTAGTAAAAGAGCACCAGTGAGCGCGTGCGTTGGACCCGAAGCTCAGCTCAGCTCAGCTCAGGACTGGCAAGTGGCAGGTGGGCATGAGAGGACCGCACTGCATTGTCCGTCCTCGAACAGATCACGCGATCCCCGCACGTTAGGGTTTGGTTTTTTTGGGCTGCCGGGGTCCTGTCCCGTATATTCGCATCCTTTTCTCTGTTGAATTCTTTAATTCTACTTCATCCGTTACAATGAACTGCTCCCAGGAACGCATCCGCTAATCAGCATCGAGTACGGCCCTCTTTCAGTTGACATGGCTTCGCCCCTGCTGAGTTTCCATAGGTTTATTCACCCCTGTTTCTTTATCACACCATTGCATGGCATTCACGAGTCTGTCTGGCTGTTCGCCTTCACATGGGATCTATCGATGGTTTTTAACGGTTTGGCGCGGTGGCAGCCGAAATTTTCGCAATCAAGGTGCGACCGGAATGGGTTCATGATTAGTCGATCAATAAGATGGAACGGGTTCCCATGCCAATGTGCGAACACAGCTGGCGAAAGAATTTGCCTCGAGAGTGCTCTTTAGAACAACTTATTTTTTGAATAACTGCTGCACGCTATGAATTTGAAAGTATATATAAATATGGTCTTGTCAAACTTTTTCTTCGCCTTTTTTCCTTCTCCCTCCTTTTGTTCCCCCACTCCCCTGTCCCTTTATTTATGGACTTCGATTGCGAATCATGCTTTGATCAATCGATACTAATGGGGTCTTTAGTTTACTAAAATAAGTTTGCAAACGATATTTCACCGAAGTCATTCATAAGAAGGGCTCGAGTTAGCGTTCTTACAACCGGCGAGTCGTGACGAGAGATGCTTGCATGTAGTCGGTGGGAGGTTTGGCGCATAATAAGACTTGTTCAAGCAAATAAGCATGGAGTTTTGAAAATGGTATGAGGGTGCCGTCAATAATTGCGACAAAATAGATATTTATTATTTTCAATGGAATATCTTTGCCGGAAAGAAGTGCATGCTTTTTGGTAAAAGGAGGACTACAACTGCGAAGTCAAGCTGAAATATGGGTAAAAGATGATCACCTGTTAGGTGGAGTCATACGTCTAGATTGAGCCACACGTTGTCTTTTTCTGTTTACCATATTGTAATGGTTAGGTTGCGCGTTGTCAATTTTTTCATTATGAATCTTCCCGGGTTAGCAAACCCGCCTCTCGTGTCTGCTCAACCTCTTTGCAAAACTGCACAAACTAAGCGCCGCTGGATTTGGGGAATTAGATTGGGATTGTTTCGGTTGGGGATATTTAATCACTTTAATCGGTCGAGCATTTTTCACGGAGGTGGCTCCACATCGCTCAGTAATCATTGATGCTACGACGCCAGCCGTTCAGCCAGCCCACGTCGCTCATTTATTGTCTCGTAAGGTAGCTGCATCGGCCGCTTGCCGTTTCCCATTCGATTCTCGACCTTTCGTGCATCGTTTCAAAAAGCCAACACCTCCACTAGACTCGTTGTCTTCAGACCAGCTAGATTTGGAAGTTTTGCCATGAACAGTCGCCGGACACCGCATCATCCGCCACAGCTGGACGCTGTTTAGACTTCTGTTTAGACTTGTATCGAGACTCAAGTTAACATCTTCTATACACTTTGAATTTGAGGGGATGTTAAGAGACATTTAAATATATGATGGAGATATTTAGGATATTTCCTCTGATTTTTCATATTTCTTTTGATTATGCATATATGATTTCATTTTCATAGGTAGTCATCTAATAAAGCCTATGAATAGGCTGACGTACTCAATATGATATATCGAAATATTGAAATTTCTCAATTCTTATCTTTTGCATTATTCTTATTTTGGTATCAGAGCTAGTCGATTCTAAGGTCACCCAAGTCATCTAGTGCATATTTGACCGGGACACGCTCAACTAGTCGATGCGGTTGGCATTGAAATACGACCATCATGCGCACGAAGTGCGGGATGGATTTATTTGGGTGTGTACGGGGTGCATTTAGAGTTTCCTTTAGGGTTTCTTCAGAAAGAGAAAAAATGTGGAATTTATGTATATTTCAATGTGCATATAGAAAAGAGCACATGAATAGGCTTTTTTAGATGATTATTTAAGGACATCAAAATTAGACATGCATAATCACCACAAATATAAAAGAATAAGAGAAAATATCCTAAATATTTTGGCAAATATTTAAATATCTTTAAAAGTTTCCTCGACGTTTCTAAATAACGCCTAATCAATGTGAGAGACGAGATGAATGCGCTATACACTAATCGGGGAAATGATAGAAAAATAAAATAAAATAATAGAAATGGAAGCTGTTGTCTTGATCTCTCTCAAGGTGCCCAAGTTGATCATCTATTCCAAACGTCAATTGTTTGACAAGCCACGACACTAAACTTGTCTCTACGACATGTTTTGTCCGTGTCAACACCTACCAAGAAGACGTTAGCAGAACGATCTCCAAGGCCTTGTCAAACAAGCTCTTGATGATGATGATAATAAGAAACAGTAGGTCCTGGTCGGCACCTGGAAACCCCAGATCCTTGACCTGATTCTAGGCCCGAAATACCGGGCTCGAGAAGCACGTTCCCAAGGATGCAAGGCGCACCCAGATTTCGAAAAGTTAGGGGATTGCCCATTGTTAGATCCTCGATTGGTTCTCGTTTCGATAGATGGATGCGATGCTCGCAGGTCGAGATGCGAGTAGTAGATGTGGACATGATGACGGCAGAAGAATGAGGAGATTGCTGTTGTTGGATTATTCTATGGGAGGGGAAGGGGGCGAGGGGGAGGGGTTTGGTGAGCATGATGAGATGGTTGCGGTAGGTGAGGAAGACGATGCGCGTGTTAATGGTTGTGAGCTACTCCAAGGGATGGCAATGACGGTCTCGACACCTCCCGCTGACGTGCGTCGGTGCTCCTCCCCCTCCTTGGGGCGGTCGTTGTCGCCGCATCTTTCGTTGCTTCCAGTGTCCTTTTGTTCTCCGTTCGATTCCACATCTTTTACCTAATTTTGTGGGGGTCGATTTAGTAATTTCTGTTTAGGATGATGGGTCACTTCTTCATCGATGAACAATTGGGGTGCCCGAGGGCATCCTTAGTTAGTGCTAGTTTTCTTAAATGTTGAAGCTTAAGCGACTTAAATGGAGTTTTTCTTCTGCTGACGAGCCTTTCTTTTGATTAGAGGCCGTGCGATATGGCTTTTTTCCGTGGTAGTTCCGCCCATTTGAAAAGGGGTGGCTTTTATAAGGTGTTTGGCAAGTACCTCACAGCCGCAACAATTTCAGAAGCTACAACAATTTTATAGTTGTTTTTGGGAAATCATCTCACCCAATATTAAAGTTATACAGCTTTACAATATGTATTACCAAACGTGAAAGTCATGGCATTTTATAACACGATGTAGCTACGATTCAGCTACAGGTATCAAACAAGAGGGTCTTGTGTATTGGTCCTAATCAAGCCATATCATCAAGATAAGATATGGGCATGTTTACGCATGCTCACAACACCTTAATGGGTTATGATCACATTGACAACAACAATAAAGCCTCTACTTCGTCCTCCAACCATCCACAAAATCAAATCAGAATCCATTTCATAAATTGGGTTCGCAAAACGAAGCGTAGAACCTCAAACAATTCATTCCATCAAGCAAGTTCTAGCATTTTTCAAATCATCTCACAAACAATCAACTCCACTAACATTGCATAAAAATGGTGCAATTTCCAAATGACAAAAGCCCGATCCAACTTTACACAATGAATATACTCTAAACATATTTTTTTCCCTTTTTAATAAGTATCATGTCATGTGATGCCTCTTTCTTAGATATAAAATTGATAGAGTCAGCTTTGCAATGACTCCTAATCTACTTAAGACGGGTGTCGGTACAATTCAGAGAAACCGTTTTAAATTCCGACATGCAAGCTGCCACGAAACAATGGACAACGGTAATTGTTCGGCTTTGAGCAAGCTTTGCATTAGCTCGCCTTCTTGATAAATCGGTACAATCCCCAAGGTTATAATCTTATACTCGAGAAATTTTTCCTTGGGTTATGAGGTTGAAGTGCTGTCCAAAAGTTGTATGCATTTGTAGAGATATTGGGCCTGTTTGGTTCAGCTTTTGGGAAATGTATTTGGCAAAATGCAAAGACCTTTGAGCTAAAAAGGTTTTTCAAAATGCAAGTAGTGTTTGGTAATGTGTATTTTAAAATCACATTTGAAAGCAACTTTGGCCTAAATAACGTTTAGTAAAAATTATTTGTAAAAAGGCTTTTGCTAATATTTTTTCTAAAAAAAGCTAGCGATTGACCACCACCGTCAGCCAGATCTGGTCGCCGACCAACCGCTGACGACCAGATCTGGTCGCTGGCTAGCCTCGCCTGACCTCAGGTGGCGATTGCCTGGGGGTCGTGCAACCCCAGCGACCGCCGCTTGGGGTCGTCAAACCTTAGGCGTCGCCTAGGTCGTGCCTGACCTCAAGTGGTGGTCGCCTGGGGGTCGCGCGACCCTAGCGACCGCCGCTTGGGGTCACCGGACATCAGGCATCGCCTTGGTCTAGCGACCCAGGCGACACATGAGGTCCGGCTACCCCAGGCGGTGGCCGCATGAGGGTCGCGCGACCCCGACAATCGCCGCCTGGGATCGACAGACCTCGGGCGTTGCCAGGGTCGCGTGACCCAAGCCAACCACCGCCTGAGGGTTGCACGACCTAGGCGATTGCCCGAGGCTCGGCGACCCCAGGTGGCGATCGCCGGGGTCACGCGACCCCTAGGCAGTGGTCGGGCTAGCCCTTAGGCGGCGGTCACCGGCCACCGGATCTCGGTTTGGGGAAGATGAACAATATCGATGAACAATGCAAGTTGCATTTCGAAAATACAACTTCCCAAAGCACCTCTGATGGAGCATTAGCCAAAGATCCCTTGGGGAGCATTTCAAATGCAATTGCATTTCCCCAAAGTGAGCAAAAAAAAATTGCCAAATACCATTTGCATTTGACTAAGGGAACTTTAGAGCCCAAATAAACATTCTAAATGCTGAACCAAACGGGGCCATTGTCTTATCCACCCATTGGATTGGGCTTTTCTACGAAGGGATTAGCAATCTTCGCACCCACTACCGAGCCCAAAAAATAATATGAAGTACGGGTCGTCCATACTCGCTAATCGCCTTCTCTAACTGATGGGGCAAATTAATACCATTGATTAATAAATAAGGGATAATCTGAGCAAGCATCTCTTGGACAAGCCATGAGGTAATGTTCATCACCATGAATGACTCTTCATGAATCCCATTTATAAAGATTTTCATCAGTTCAATTATCATGTAAAAAAATAAACACTTTGCATAATGCGGTTAGGATATCGACGCGTCCTGCAAAGATTCTTGTGAAAAGACACTGGAGGCTTACGTGCGTAGATGACGGTAGAGCATCTCAGAGATGGGCTTTTTAAAGACGTCGATTTTGCCATTTCGATTATGTAAGATGCATGAAATTAATTGGTATATGATAAGTGGACCAAGTCTCCTAAAAACTTCCACCAAACTTTGGAGGATTGTAGTTGGGCAAGTCTGGAGGGATACTTCCGCTTGGAATTTTTCTCGGCTCCTGCAAGACAAATTCAGCCCTTAATATCATATGTTTCATTTGATTCCTTTGTCCATTAAAAATTGGTTCTCTGTCGCCCGTCGTTCCGCTGACCCAAAACGAATTTAATAAGTAAAAAGAAATTGGATTTAACCAAACATCCTTTGTTTAATCGGAAAATTTTCTTATTGGCCAATAAAAAAGGCCCAATTCCCTAAATAGCCCCTAACTTTAAGTCCAACACAATTCTGCCCTGAATTCTTTTTGGTCTTAATAACAAATCCTCGACTTCCTCTCTAATCTTAAATCTGCTCACGTGTCCAAAATTCATCATTGGTTTACTCAAAATTATAAACATCAGGGCAGTTAGAGGTCGATAATCATAACCAGCGCCTTCATCAACACACTCACCTTCATACAGAACAACAACAGCCTCATAATATTAATAATCTTGAAGAAATCGGTGCGACTTATGGATCTGTGAATAGATTTGGACTAGAGTGAAAGTCGGGGGATTTTTTTCTACACAAAAAAAGTTTGGGGATAGAATTGGGATTACACCTAATATCGAAAACTTTTTTTAGGGGATTAGCCCCAATAAAAACAAAGGCCGAAGACCTTTACCCAAAAAAAAAAAACAAAGGCCGAAGACTTTAAATTTGTCAAAATCATTACAAAGTCGCCAACTGACATATACGAAACATTGTTTCTCGCGTTCATACGATTTTTATACCTACAAGATGAATTTTCTTTTGTAGGCCGGCAACATTTTTCTGAAGATTTTTATGATAGCAAATTAAAATGGTAATGAGGACGCCTTACCTAACTGACTCAGTTTGCAAATAACGAAAGGTCTATTTCGGAGTTGGTTCAAGCTTAGGCTTATTAAAATAAACGGGATGTAATTTCACTTATCATAGTAAATGACAATTTGGGGTCACAACTTGGCATATTTCTCAATACACAAGCTTAGTAATAACAAATAACCAAAGAGTGAAGAACGAGAGGGTGTGGAAATGAGACATGTGGGGTTAATTAACGAGGTAAATACATGCTTAGTGTGTGTGTGTATATGTATATTGGGCAACAACAACCATAGTCACATAAGAATTAGAAAAATAAAAAAAATATTATAATTTGGGAGAGGGAGTAGGAAGTATCTCCTTTTCCTTTCTAAGTTGGTGAGTGTGGCTTCTCTACCTGCACGTTTTCTTCTAACCCTCAATTGGGGTGTTTGTCTTCGAGTAGAAATATGGTCCTACCTCATCTTATAAGTGTGTTGCAGGATTTGAAATTTACTGTGAAAGTACAATCGAGCTTTAAGGCTTTTCGACGGTGCGAAGGTTCTAAAACTTACTGAGTTGGTGCAATCAAATCTTTCTGTTATTCCGTCCGATTTGGCTGACGCGAGATGTTGATGAGATGTGACTTTTTTTTTAATCTTTTAAAGACACGCGACGCCAATGTGGCACCTAGCAAAAGTCACATCAGAAACGATTTTAAATATTGAAAAAAGAGAGGATATAATCTGTAAAGAAATTAATTTTCTATTATTAAAAATGGACTAAGCTCAAGGTGTTGTCGCTCCCTACTTCGCCCTAGTGCCGACAAGGGCCGACAACCCTCGTCAACCATAGGCAAGGACCAACCCTTGTGGAATGGTGGCAACGCCGACACCATCGTTACTGCGACGCAGATGAGGGCCCTTGCCCAGATCCGAGCGACGGCTCACCGACAAGGGCAGCGAACCCTCGCTGCTATCCCTCCAGCCCTCTGTCGATGTAGCTTGGCTTTTGGTCCTTTCTTCTTTGGATACTTTTGAGCAATTTTTTGCTTTTAAATCCAATTTAACTATGGTTTGAGGAAAAAGAAATTTGAGATCTAGCAGTACTTTATGGGCTCCAACCCAGACACAATAGCTTTGTCCTCTGGGCTTATAATGCTTTTTAGACGAGTCACAACGCTTTCTTGGACCGACCGACTTCCGAAACCATCCTCTCCTGGGCACACGCCTCTTCAATTCATTCCAAGCCCAGAACGCTCGGATTTGAGGCTACTTTTCAGTCAAAATGAACAATAGAATTCCAGTTAAAACTTTAGAAAGCTATGTGAAAATTCCATGCAATCTCAACTGACTTCGAATGCCAACACCCTATACGTGATTCTAAAGTCATGAAAAGCGTTGGATATCGGATAAAAATCAGACCAAACTTTCAAGAGTTTCGCCGGTCGCCAGTTGGTTGAACATTTGGTTTGAACGTGGCAATTCTCTTATTCAAATCACAACTTCTTCCAAAACCTCAGAGCCGCGTCCATTGCCCTAGAAGTGGAATGTTACATGATGCAAGCGGACGAGGACGGAACAATTTGCATGCACTGTTGATATTTGATCGGGCCAAGAAAGTTTAAGTGTTGCGAGCTATAAAAACATCTTAAGAACAGGAAACAATAGTAGTCAAAGTTAGCTATAAAGGGGAAGGCCATAAAAAAATCCAAACTAGGCCCATAGTAATACATTTATCTTGAATTTTTTTATGATATCAAAAACCTTAAATTGTACTTGCTATGACACATTCACCATAAATTTTTTCTTGTGACGTAAAAAATCTCTAAGGTTCCGTCAGATGATTTTTTTGTCAAAATTACGTGATTTTTATTTAACTTAAGTCACGTGAGTGCCATAAAACATCGTTTGCTTTCTAACATCTATGCAGATAGATTTTTTACGGTTTTCATTGATAGAATTTTGAATGAGGATAAATGTGTCACACAGTACAAATTTAAGATTTTATGTGTCATAGAAAATAATTGAAGATAAATATATCACGATTGGATATAGTTTAGATTTTTTTTTGTGGCTTTTGGCCTATAGAAAACAAAAGGTGTGTTTGCCAGTTTTCTGTGGAACAGAGGAAAGGGGTTTTGATCTTTTTCACTGATTTTCCTCTTTTTAGCTTAATTTAACAGCAAATTTTCTTAACCACTGATAAACAAACATATACCCAAATCCTCCAAACGAGATGCTTTACACGCGCTTAGTTAAATGTGCGATTGCAGTTCGGACTTTAGAGGAATCTTTGCATGGTTTTGTTGCTTTTTCGCAGCATTATTAGCTCAGAGAATCTTGCCCGCGTGTCCCCCATCACGTCAAAAGATGAACACATGTGCGCATGGACACCAGCTGTCGAAGGAAAAATGTCGTGCGTTTCTTGGCACGAACTGCAACGCCACCACTGTAAATTTACTCGAATGGATCGAACGACTGTTACTGCGTTCTTCAAGATGGTTGACTTCCCGGACACTGTCAGAAAGTGAAAGTGAAACGCCTCCCACCATTGCATTGATTTCTGAACTACGTGGGACCACTTTATTGGCAGGCAGTGACGTAAAGCACAGTCTCTCTCTCTCTCTCTCTCGGGACTTTGGGACTTTCGTGAACTGATTTCCTGTGAATTTTTCAGGATTTTGCTTTCGTATGCTTATCTAGTGTCGACGCCGATCAATTACCATCTGACGTTGGATAACGGTCAAATGTGAATTGAACCACGGCTAATTCTTGATCCTGCGTACTCTGCACCCTACACATAAGAAAACCCGATGGGGATGGGATTCTGAGCAACCTCTAACACTCAAGTTAGCTCGAGCTTAAGAAAATTGAAGTTGACCGAGCAAAAGCTAGTATATCTCAAGAGTCTCGTACCTCAAATGGTTGATTTAGAGTTGTTTATACAATCTTCAGTAGCCTTATGTTTTGCAATTTTCTGAGATGTGATATCATGGGATTGTTTTTCTAAGAATTGGTGTATCTATTGACTTACCATCCGCGATTCAACCCTTGTGAGAGTTTATAAGCTATAACCAAAGTGGGATAGGATAAGAAGTTAGAGTATAGGAATAAGTATCGAATGTGCAGTTAGCGTTAGGGTAACCTATGTTTGCATTGAATCTTTCCTCTCTTTTTTGGTATGCCGCTCTAATGAGTGGGCGAATCAATTGTATAAGATCTCGAGATCAATAAAACTGAGTTAGCTAAATCGTGTATTGCATTGTTCGAGTTCCGACCTTTTTTGCTCCTCTCTCGGATTCTCCATCTTGCTCTCTCCTTCTAGATCGTAATAGCCTTCCGATTTAAGAACCGGATTCCTCACTTTATGACATTAAAGGGGCCCAAAGAACCTTTTTGGCTTTGCACTTCGGCAACTAACTTGCAACAAACTAAGCACCCTCTTCAGCATGTCTAGTTCTTTTCGTTCGAATTTTGCTATAAAACTGTTCAAAGTTCCGACACATTAAAGCAAATCTAATTAAGCACCTTATCTTCATATGTAATAATAATAAAATCTTAATCAATTAATCGCAAAGCATGACTTTTCTTTTGGCTTTACGAAGGAATCAAATCATCAATTCCTCAGCAGATTACACATCCCAAAACTCCTATTGCACGCTGTCTAAGGGAAATTTCTTGTCGGGATTCCACTTCACATGACCTGAGTCAATCCCAACTCTTGATTATTCGAATTTCAAAAAACTCAAAGCTATGATTACATCTAGGATGTGGACCCCACTTCGGACAGGAGTTTCTACATCTGTCATGCAAAAAATACATGACTTGAAACTTATCTTAACCAGCCAAAAACGAAGCATGCACCAAAAGGAAAATGAAGAAAGTGAGTATAGTGGCACTTACTTTTTGCATGCATTTAAGTGCATCAATGTGCTCCTAGTCCTTCCAAATCCCCAATCGCCCCTTCTCTCAAAACCCTCTGAAACTCATCTTCTCCACCATCTGGTCTCTGATACAAGCACAAAACAAAAATGAAGTTTGGCTTATGCTCTCATGCTCTTTCAATCTTCCTCCTCTTCCTTCTTCTGTCATCAAGTTCAGCTGCAAAATATGCAGCAAATGAACCAGGTAATTGAAGCATCTATTAGTTGATCCTTCCTCGACCCCATCATCACACGTTTGAAAGATGAGGAAAGGCTAATTAAGGGGGAAGCTGTATGTATCTTCTTTTTTTTCCAGGGCTTGAAGAGAAAGAGATGGAGAAAATCGCCAGCTGGGGAGGTTCCATGCGAGAGAACATGGAAAGAAGTGATGATATGATCCGTAACGTACGCATTGCACAGCCCATTGTTTTCCTTCACCTACTGCATTCGCATGTCCTTTTCTGCGATCTTCTTTTCATCGTGATCTAAATTTGCTCTTTTGTTCTGTCGTGTGCGACTTTCTTTCGGGAAAAATTTATAAAAAAAAAAATTCAATGCAGCTGATGGGAGAGGAGGCATGCGAGGATGGCGAAGAAGAATGCATAGAAAGAAGGTTCATGTCAGAGGCACACCTGGACTACATCTACACCCAGCAACATAAGCATTGATTAAGGATTCTGTCTCTTCGTTTTCTTTCATGTAGCAAGAAGCTCCATCAGCAAAAGTTAGGATTATGCAGATTAACTTGAATTTGCTGCAGTTCCTTCACGATCGTGCAGATCATGGGATATTAGTGGGGTGGGACTGGAGCCCTGCCTGTACCTGTGTATAGTTATGGTGTATTTAACTGAGTTACTTGGCCTAATCTCTGCTGTTAATGTGAAGGATGGTACTCTTTTATACTAAAACAAAACCCAATATTTTTCATTGTTGAATGAAGCTAAACCGGATAACAAGCTAAAGCTTTTAATAAAATTAAGAGGGCGCATTGACGAGAGCTTAAGCGAAATCATGGTAGGACTAGAGAAATCTTTAGTTCATTTAATAAAAAATGTTTGATTCTGCATAGTTGCGTCTGCACTTATTGTCTCTTCATTCATGTAATTTGTAAAGTGTTTCTAAAGTTGTAGTTTCTTGAAATTGGTCGGGGCAGCATCCTAGAAGAAATCCATAAGCCTTTTTTGGCAGCAGCGAGATAGTCGTAGTTGCGAGGTGCTTATGTTTTTGCTAAACTCGTCAAACGCCTATGAAAAGCTGCGATGTCTCTGCGAGATCGTCGTGCAAAAGATGATGGTATTCGTGTGCCGATGAGAGCTACCTAACGTTTGCATCATCCGTAATCAATCGCTTTCCTCTGCAATTTGGGCAATTCCTAGTGACATGGGAGACCTGCCGGGAAGAACTAGAAGCAGCGGCTTCCATTTTGTGCATGTATCGCATCGGTTCGGACGACCAGTTCGACGAGATGCGGTTCTGAATTACAGCACCCTTTCTTAACTAGCTCTTATCGGTTCAGACGATTTTTCGACCAGGTCAGATCGGGACCAGTCCAGTTGAATCGGGTGATGAAGAGATGGAGGAATCGACACCCAGTTCTTGGTTGGTTTAAATTTTGGATTAGCTGTTCAAGCAATTGCAATACCCAAAAAGCTGTAGCAGCTTAATCTTTCTCTCTCTCTCTCTCTTATTCAATTTGGGGGCATCGAGCAAACCCATGCTGTACAACTTTGGGAAAAGCTGATAGCCCACTATGGGTCCACGGAATCGCTTTGCGGAAAGCATCTTACGCAGCACTTTTTGACATAGTTTTATTCTCGGGTCTTGAACTTGGACATGGAGGGTACAAATGTTCTTGACGCCATCATCGACTTAACCAAAAGTTTAAACAATGTATGTCCTCAAGGCACTTGAACTTGTTTAAATGAATCGGTTTGATTTCGATATCTCAATTACATCAAACAAAACTATATATAAAATTGAGCATGTAGAATCTCGGGCAGTTTTTCTTAATGAGTTACACAAAAAGTGTCCATAAAAAGGTGCTCTTTGATATGCAATCAACGGCTTTGCATTCACACAATGCTTTCAGATAATTTCCGATAAGAAATTGCTGGAAATTTTAAATCGATTTTGCTGATTACAGGCTAAGTAAGGCGAAAAAAATCTCGTTTACTCGCTTTTTCGGGGGCCATATAGACTTAACCTTCATGGGTTGACCGTTGGACCGGAAAGAGGCCCATTCCACGGATCCGATGGAAGCGCGAATTGGATTTGGGCTAACGTTGTGTTTTAGGCCCACGCTAGATTATGGAACAGCCCAACAATGTCTAACCAAATTCGATTCCGGGTAAAATCTCAGTTTCAATTCCAGTTTCACCACTTCGATTTCAGTTGCTCCCGCGCTTCAATTCCCCTTGCGATTTGATGGAATCTCATGCATGAGTCCACGATTTCCTTTGAATTTCAATCAGTTAGCGTTGGAATTTGAACATGATTTCGATTTACTCCGCCGTCATGTGCATGAAGTATTACTAAAGATCTCAAAACGACGGTCCAAATTTGATTGGGTATGACAACTTTTACCCCCGCCACCAATGAAGCGTCAATGGGGTTTTGGGGCCGGGTTGAGGTTGATCGCGTCTTATTTGATTTCGATTGGAGAGTTTTCACGTGAAAATTTTTTTGTCTTCCCTTCATTAATAATGAAAACTATCTACAGTAAACTCGTATAGCCAATAATCTTTATGTTTATCCATGTATGTCAATTCAATCTTCATGTCAATCACACGTAGCGATTGCAATTATTGAATATTCCAAACTTCGGGTAAATATGGATTGGGCCCAAAATGGTTGGCGTGGGTTGGACGATACAATCATGTTTCCACCCCATCTCGACGTCATCTCTCTGAAAATTGTCATATCGTTAATCTAATTGTCGGTACATTCTTATTCATGCAAAAAAAAAAGAAAAAAAACATAGAGAGAGAGAGAGAGAGAAGCAATGCATTAAGCACAACGTATGCTTTATGTACGTGTATTGTGCTCGCACGCAAGATCATGGTCAGACCACATACATCGGGTCACCCATCCACACAAACCCTAAAATCGTCGAGGCCACGGTTGCAATAATTGAGGAGCAGAAAGAAACTGGCGACCTAGTACGAGTCAATTCTTGGAGTTTCTCCTTGAACGGGGCATCTCAGGAGCACACGAAAGAGATGCACCAACCCTCCTCACCGAAACAAAAGACTCTTCCGGATCGTTCAAGATTCCTCCACATCCGAGAAACCACCAAAATCAAAGCAATAAATCTATAGAGAAACGCATTTAACCCACGATTTAAGGGCAAGATAGTTCCCTGATCCGGCGTTTACTGATGATCTCGCAATCCCACCAAGGCACGCCACATGCAAAACTCCAAACCAGAAGCGAAGGTGGAACCCCCCTCGTTGTGATCAAACCTCAATGAGCCAAGTTTCTTAATTACTGATAAAGAAAGATGTAATGTAACATGTGGTGGGAGAGAGAGAGAGAGAGAGAGAGAGAGAGGGAGGGTGGAGAAGAGATGGCGGGCAAGGATGGGGGAAAGATTCAATGGACAAAAGCATGTCCAAGTCACTGTCCTCTCTCCAAGTGCTGGAGGACAAGTGTCCGCAATAATGGAGATAGGACAAAGACAGGGCACCGTCTTCTTCACAGGAGGAGTATGGGCCACGTGATCCTTTTCTCGCGGGGGTGCCCCTTCGTGTTGTATGGACCAGCTCGCATGTCTGACGTGCTGCTTTCCTTGATCCTTTGCTGGATTCGAGGACGCTGTGGACAAATTTCATGAGCTGCGAAAGAAAATAAATTGACATGTTTTGAACCGGTAGATCTTGCCTGCGCAATAACACCTGTTGATCGAATTCTGCGACAGGGAATGCAGAGATAGTAAGAATCGAGAAACGAGAGCGACTCGCAAAAGAAAAAGGTCCCTCCCGTGTTTTGTCTCGTACCCACCTTTGTTTAAGGAGTTGGCTGTTTCATAACCTTCTTGGAGAATTTTAAGACCGTGCATGATTGTTTTCATTAGCTATTAACCGAATCTATCTTATGCCAACATGGTTGGTATGTGAATATATATGCAGAATTTACTATGTGCTACGCTCAAGATTTCGCATGTATGCATCCCACTTATTCATGCCGGGGATTTGTTCCGCGAGAGTAAACATCACAAGAGCCCCATTTTTATCGAAATCAAACGGTGGCTGATGAAACGTGCACAACGGCATATTTAATAAGTCACGAGGCTGATTGCGAGATATTGTCAAATGACAATGGAAGTTCTTTTCAAAACAAGATGAGAATGCTACGTGCACTAATCAAACATTCTTATCACGAACTTAGGGATGTGAAGGGCCAGTGCTACTCGAAAAAGGAGAGCTTCCCGACAATGTTACGAAATATCTTCCCCCACCGAGAGAGTCGGGCTTAGTATTAAATTTCCAGGCTTATTATAAAATGGGTATAAGTACTTCATTCGAAGAGCATCAAACCATCGGTTTATACCTGGATTAGCTTGTTAGGCTCCGTAAGGCCAAGTTTTTAACGCGCCGTCGTGGATTATAGGATAAGGCTCCGTTTGTTTCGCAAAAAAATGTATGATTTAAAAAGTATTTTCTTGAAAATAATCCCATATATCCTTTACAAAAACGAACCGAGCGAAAAATATTTTCATCTTTCACGGAAATATCTAGACATAAAAAATTAATTTGTCGATAATAAAAGCATATTATCATCGTTCACAAAAATATCAATGCCATGCAATCGTCAATGAATTTCCCTCGTCGATGTCAATTTGTATCAAAAGTTTAGAGGCCAAGTTCGCGAACGACATTGAGACTATATTGAAAAATTAAAAATCCAAAAATCAAATTGCATAGTGAGTCAAAATTCAGATGACGTTTATGTCACTTTTTAAATAAGGATTTTAACTAAAGTTAATGCTTTTTAAAAGAGTTTGGCCTTAATATTAAGCAGCCCTCGATAATCGCGGAATCCAACGTCCCTCGCAGCGCGAGATGCTGACCCAAAATTATTGAATTGCCATACATCCGATCAAACTACAACATCAAGGTCACACGGGACTCATATACTATACTGGCCCTAATCAGCATGTGCTGGATTTTATCGGGACTCTTCCTTATCTTCATCCCCTTCTTGGCCAATATCTAGGTTACACCACGTTATCATCGTTTCGTGTCTTTGAATCTTTCGATATGATATAATATTATATATTGATTGATTTGGCGACAAATAATTTAATTCGCGGCACATATAAAGCAAAAGGCGGATCTGAGCACGGGAGAGAATTGTCGTAGAAGCAAGCGCGGATGCTCAACCTCTCCAACTCCGTGCATCCTCATCTGTTCCAAGTATGGAGTCATAGATATTCATCCCGCGCAATCCAGCTAATTGTTCAATTAGAATGGAACGATCGAGATGTAGAGATCATTTAATTGGAATAAGAATATTTCACGCGACCCAGTGGTGCATCCTCCTGTTTCTCTTTTATTTTTCTTGTTCTTTTTATATTTCAGATGAAGAGATAATAGGCCTCGTGACGTTAACGTACGACTTGAATTCGTGGTAATTGACGGGCTCGATTCATAGGCATCCAAATCTAAGAATGTAATATATATCACGATATTGGATGTATTGGGTCATGTGGGCCCACAACATCACTCACACCTGTCAATTCTAGAATTCTCTAAAATGGCTAAATACGCTCAATTAATATAGAACACATGAGTTATATTCAAACTGAGTAAAAACTATTAAGAATTTGTGGATTTCACGTATGTCGCGATAGATCTGGCGATTCGGATTAAGTCGATTTCATTAAGGTTCATGACAAAAAAAAAATCATATTGACCTATAAATCACAATGATCGTGCAAAACTAAGATCCCCATTTAAATAATGATACGTGGAGACGTCTCCGGTTACGCCGAATAATCTGTCGGAACCGATTTTTTTTTTTTTTTTGATCGGTGTCGGAACCGATTGAAAATGACTGATTTCACTCGCATATCCCTAACTTGTAAGCCTGAAACAAGCAAAGCCCAGATTCACTCGCCACGGGCAAATGCCGGTCTCCTCCGAGCTCGATCTACTCTCCCTCTCTCTCTCTCTCTCTCGGTCGACCGGTTACAGCCGGTCACGCATCGCAAGTATCAGGCCACTGTCGCGGGTTCCGGTATCTCTCTTCGCCTTTTTCCTCTATAAGTCGCGCCCAAAGCCTCGTCTTCCTCCTCGTCGTCCGCCATTGTCGTCCCCTGCAGAACCTCCTTTGCCCTCCGTTTTCTCCGTAATTTACGGCTTGACCACTCTGGTTATGATAGCGGCCGGCCGCCGGGAACTTGAGAGCCCCAGCCACTCTCCAGCTCTCGGTTTCCCTCGCCCCCGCTTCTTCCGCTACCGCCGTTTGCGGTAGCCGCCGGTGGTGACAACCCCCCCCCCCTCCCCTGCTCCGCCGAACATCCACTTCTCTATTACGTAGCTCGGCCATGCCCACTTCGAAGTCTCACCGGACGGCGCCGGAGGACAGGGGCCGGAGGGGGAAGTCGCCGAAGAAGGCGTCCTCGTTCCACGGCCGCGCCGCGCCGGCGATCGCCGGGGCGAAGGAGCTGCGCCGCCCGATGACGGCGCCGGAGCTTCCGCGGCCGCCGCCGCCGGCGTCGCTGCCGGCGGAGCCGAGGCCGCGGCTGACGAAGCTGCTGCTGAACGTGACGGTGCTCGGCGGCGTCGGGGCCGTGCAGGTGGTGACGACGCCGGAGTCGACGGTGGGCGATCTGGTGGCCGCCGTCGTGAGGCAGTACGCCAAGGAAGGGCGGCGTCCCGCCCTGGCGTCGGGCGACCCGTCGCGCTTCGACCTCCACTATTCGCAGTTCAGCTTGGAAAGTAAGAGAATCGGAACGCCACGCCGTCTCGATCCGTTCATGTGCAGCCTTCTCCTCATCGCGCCCGAATCGAAGGTCTCTTATCCGTTTTGTCTTTTCGGAATTGCAGGTTTGGATAGAGAGGAGAAGCTGATGGCATTAGGATCGAGGAACTTCTTCGTCTGTCCCAAGAAGGCCCTCGCGGACGGTCGTGCCGCCGGCGACGGCGGCGCGGCGACTTCGTCGTGCTCTCGCGAAGCTCAGAAAGCCGCCAAGGCCGGTTTCAATTGGTTGAAGTTCATGGATTTCTGGCTACAGTAGCTGGCCGCCATCTCCGATCACCTCCGCCATTCGCAGAGATGATCGCGATCATTAAGTAGTATCCTCCATCGGAAGTATGACCGCCGCAGCGGTTCGAATCCACGCGTGATCGATCGCGTCTACCGTCTCTTCACCTGTCGCGCTTTTCGTTATAGATTTCAATTTCTTTTTTTCGTTTTTATATTTGTACAGACTTTCACTGTTCGTGGGCCAATGTATGGAGGAGGTGCTTCCGTCTTGTGAAATTTAATGTGCTGCTGTTGTTGTAATGAAGAGCTTTGTCGTCTTATAAATTCATCCTTCAAAACAAAATTAATCGTGGAATCCACGTGATGAGACCGACCACGCATGGAATGAATTGTTTTTTTTACAGCCGCCCCATAAGTTAGGGGAGAATAAATTTCTTCTTAATTCTTTTTGGGATTATGGCAAGTTCCTACTTGATGTTTCACTAACTTTACAACTCTGACCCCCCCCCCCCCTTTTTGAAATTCGTGGCAATAAGCCCTGTAGAGCCAAGACTCCATCCAAATTTTTGTTTTATATATGATCACGTAACTGGTTGTGAAAGGCAAATCGACCATATATCATACATGCGTTTGTATAAAGAAATGTACAGACTATCCAAAAATATATTGAAAAACTGTATGCGGAAGCGTTTTCGGTATCGACTTTAATGAAACTCTCGCCGGAACTTTAGTCACATGCTCCTTCACATGTAATACGTTTCTGAACTATTCTTTTACTATATTATGTGCGTATACTTAAATTACGAACCTCACATTACAGGTAAATACAAGGTAAAAGCATGATTGAATTTGTTTCAGATATGAAGTCATTTAACATTGATATGACGTGGAGAATCGACTATATGTCGTACTTCTAATTCACCCACATCCATTTCCTAATCCAATAACCCAACACCTCTCCTGTAATTGCGGCGCAACTCAAATTATGCCCAAACCTGTCCTTCAAAGAACACAAAATCCATGATGGTACCGGTTGTAGATCTTACGAAAGCGGTGAATGAACTCGCACAAAAGGCTTCTGAGTGCTCCTCATCATCCTTTCTTCTCTTCCCTTTTATCCTTTTCCTTTTCTTGGTTGGCATTTGCCTTAATGAGCACCAAGAACACCCCGTCAAGCATTATGCGATTCAAGAATGATAATCGAAGCGAGACGGTAACATAAATCAGAACCTCCGTCACTGGGGAAAAGCGTATATGCACTGAAGGTCCCAATGTATTCCAGTACTAGTTAAACTTCTCGAGCTCATTGATTTGTTATATAGCAACGAACAACGCAACACGAATGGAAAGCAGGTCAGTATGCAAGTACCCAGTATCTTTTTCTCCTTCGCCACGGTAATTGGATCTCAGTTATAAGCATATATCGCACGGAAATCCCAATTTTGTCCGAGTCTTGTGGTCTAAAACTAGTGAACAAAACAAGGTCGACCAAAAGAACATCCGCGGCATGATTCAGTTTGCATGCTATTTCCCATCAAATCAAAACAACAATTTGGTCAATGACTTCCCAGGAAGTTCATCAAATTGCGGGATGCAGACGCATCTTCCGAAACGACGACGTCCGCTGGTCGGTTTGCTTCATCCTCGCACAATCAAATCTAGCTATTATGAGCCATTAAACATTTTGTCATATGGATTGCAAGTATTCTACAAGTAACAAGAATCCTCATGATGATCAAAGCAGTAAACAGCAACTAACATCGCTGTTTCCAATCTGGTATGCATAAAATAAAGCAAGGCATGACCTTACAGCACTCCGATAGATCCAAAATAACTACAGAACCTCCAGACCCAATTCTCCACGATCTGACAGGCCACCTGTAGATACAGGGAAAGGAAACCACGATCAAAACACTGGATCAATTTTTTTTTCTCTTAATAAACTAAAGATGTAAAAGACTGGATCCACTTGGAAAAATGCAGAACCTTGACCTGCAAGACCTGAAAGGTACGTAAGATCATTATTAATTTACATAATTCGCAAAAATAGTAGAAAGTGAAAACAGAAAGCAGAGCCATCAAAACCGTGGAAGTTTTGCTTCGACATAAGTCTTGATGTGCGCGCACTGAATTCCTGAGAGTAAAAGATGTATAAATGACCTAAAACTACATGCCACAAGCACATTGGCAAAGGCCAAGTTACTAACTTTATGCTTGTATCTCCTATGAAAAGTATATAAAAGTAACAAAAACAAGTCAAGCTGAGAATTAATCCAGAAATGACACACATGAAAGGGCTTATCGAGTTTGTCATATTATATTGTGCATTTATCAATTGCCAAGGCAACATGATCTTCTATGGGTCATTTTGATATGTCAAGTCACAGTGGCCCATCAAATAAAGACTTAGGATTCCAAAGGAAATGCAGACACTTTTTCAATTAACAGTTAATATTTACAATCTTCAAGCAAGATAACAAAAATTCATTAGCCCAAGACCCACCAAAAGATGCTACATGTCAGGGAATTTTGGTAATCACAAAGTTGTGTTAACACCTTTGTAAAAATTTGTAAGCGCAAATCAAGCAGGAAACAAGTGGGGACTTGCACTACCATAGATAGTTTAAGAACTATTCTTCCATTTTATGGATAGAAATTGATTGGCGAATGCCCTACTATGCCATAAAATAATGACAGAGTTACCCAAAAAATTAAGTAGGACTTAGGCTCACTATGTCATAAAAGAATGACAGAGTTGCCCAAGAAATAAAGTAGGACTTTGCAGGAAAAAATTGCAGAGGCAGATGGGTCAAGTTTAGAATTGGCAAATTGGTAGAAAGAAAAAAGGAAGGTGGCATGGATGCAAATCACACATGAAATCAATTATCCTATAATCATGATGAAGATGCTTTGAGGTAATTTTTTTTTAATCACACAGAACACTGAACCTGCATACCACCTGCACAGTGGAAAATGTGCAGTAAGATTCACTTATTAAAAAAATGTCTTCGCTTAATGGTAAACTTCCATCAAGATAGCTGCTAAATTGCTATGAAATTGAAATGACCAGGAGAAAGAAACAAACCATTAACTTGAATTCAATCAATATCCACACACGCCATGCTGAGAAGGCGGCTGGTGCTGCGTTTGATATGCACACAAATCCCCATTTTTCACATGCTGATTAATAGCATTTTCAAGATTGCCATTGCTGTTACTGTTAGAGTTGGCCTCTTTAGCATTTTCTTGCTGATCCCTTTCCCTGTTCCATTGTTCAATTTTGGCACGCCTCTCCTCACTACCTTCCCTGATTGGACTGGCATTCCTCCTTCCTCGTGGGCTCCTACTTCTCCCTCTCCAGTGGCCAGGACTAGTGCTCCTGTGCCTCCTGCTCCTGCTATCATGATAGTCATACTCTTCATGTCTCCTCCCATATCCCCTTCCTCCATGAGAATGCTCTTCGTAGCTACGGTGCCAATAGGGGCTTCGGCTCCGGCTCCGGCTCCGACTGTGCCTACGTCGGTACCTCCCAAACAATTGCCGCCTCAACTCCCTACGCATGAGATGTCAACTAGTCTCATAAGAATCATGCAAAAACATTGGACTTAGCTAAGCTAATTAAATACATCATGTACCTGCTGATGCTTTTCAAATGCATAAAATCGCAGTAACCACCACGGTTGCACTTGTCTTCTTCATATTGCCTACAGGTGGCTTCTCGGAAGTCGGTCACCGGAGAGTAATCAACAATAATGGGACGGCCTGAAATGTAAGACGCCAAACATAATAAACCAAGAATGGATAGTCAAACTCAAGTGCTTCACCGACAAGAGGTTCCCTAACCTGCATAATATCTTCCCCTCAGGCTCTGAAGGGCCCTCTCTGCCTGTTCTTCCTCTCTAAACTGAACATAGACATTGCCCACCTGCTCAGGAAATAAAAAAACAGACTATTAAGAATTAAATTGTCTTTAAAAGGAGTATCCCTGATGTTCTCGTTTTCAGTTTCCAGAGCAGTACCATGTGGTCGGCGAGGTTATCACAGACATTCAGGCTCTCGATCTCTCCATACTTGTTCAGCTCTTCAAACAGGTCTTCATAAAAATCCTGCAACGCCAGGCAAGAAACACATCCGACCTCAGCACTAGCGTTGATGGTGGAAGTTTTCCGCATGATCGAAACAAGACACTGACCGGTAGATGATAGCAGAAACTCCCAGTACAACAGCAGTCATCAATTGTCGCAATAAGATAGATTAGATACAGTTTGACGGGTAACAAGATGCGAACGATAGAAAACCTCTAGAGCCGCAATTCCCGCGGATTCAAGAGAACAGCATGTCCTCCTCCTCGGTTAGAGGTTAGAGAACTTTTAAGCCAGCAACTTCCACGAAACTTATTCAGGAATTCGAACTCAACGCGCTTGGGCAATACAGTAACATGATCACACGGTCGATCGTGCGCTCATTCACAGTAGCGAAACATCAAAGCAAGGTTACGCCTCGTCAACATGATCATGTAAATGAACGGTAAAAGAGAAGGCATCGGCTCTATCTTCCGATTGGAAGGTACCTTAGAACCACCATGCAAATCAACTCGAAATTCCTTCTCCTTCAAAATCCAGAGCTACCAAACACAAATTGCCGACTAACGAATACATAAACCGATAGCAGGCACCTCATCAGAACCCGCAAGGCGAAAACGATCTCGAGCCCAAAAAAAAGTTGACCGACGACGGACGAATATCTCGGCCCAATCGGATTCCGATCGCGGGCGTCGACGTTCCAAACCGGAACAGAAACGGACGAAACGGAAACCGAAGCGGCAAGAGAAGAAAAAGAGAGAGAAGGCGAGGGAGATCATGTCGGGGCGCTGGTACATGTTGGAGAGCAGGAGCGTGGGGCTGATGCTGGGCTTGGTGTGGAGCCTCGAGCAGCGGTCGCTGTGCCGGCACGCCCCGATCTTGAAGTAGAAGGGGCAGTTCACGCGGTCCTTCTCCGTCCCGAAGATCGACGCCAAATGCTCCGCCATGACCGGGATTCAGCAAAGCAAAGCAACGAGAGGGATGGACGAGGAGACTCGAGAGCGCTTCGGTTATTTTGGAGGCTCTGCGCGGTGGCGACGGGATCCGTTGTATTTAAGACGGCGCGTGTTCCCAGATGTTTTCCGTTGAGATATCCGTTATAAATTTAATAATGCGGAGAGGTAGACGGGGAAGTGCTGGTTTGCCCGAGAGGTTAAGGGGGAAGACTTAAGATCTTCTGCACATAAGTGCGCGTGGGTTCGAACCCCACAGCCAGCAACCCCTTTTTTTGGGTAAAAGCTTTCCTATTGCCTCTTTGAAACAGTTGATCGAACTGGAGCTTCTCCATCCATCCACCTCATTCTTTCTTTTTTTCTTATGCAGATTTCAGTTTTCAGACAGTGACAGATTAATTAGCATCATCATGAGATTTGGACAGCCCGGTGTCGCAAGGAGCGAGCGGTTCGCCACAACATGTCTCGAGTGTTTCGCTCGATGAGACAAAATTCACTTCCCAATGGCTATTCTCAACGGCATGAATAGCACGAGATTGGTCACAGGTTCAGCTCTCAAACCTGGTCTTTTCAGCATTCCGTTTCTTCCATTCTTCGCTCCTTACCACTCGCGAAGTGCTGCCTTTATTTCGAGAATCCTCTGGATAGTGCAACATAAAGGTGCTAAGACGGTGGAAATCGGGTCAGAATTTCCTTCCTGACTTCGGCTCAATGTACAGAAGGATAAAGACGTCCATACTCAGTTACTCATTCCTCAATTTGCCTGGCACGAATTACTAAAGGTTTAAGAGATTGAGTTTCGGCTATTTCTTCCATCGACATCTGTATAGAATTTGATGTGCAAGGAGACCAAAATATGTTTCAGAAACCTTATCGGCATGACCAAGGTGTTAGATTATCTGTAGTACATTCGCAGGTCCAACTTCAAGGTTGCATTACCAAGCATAGCAGTAAATACATCATCCACCTCGTTGCGGTCATCCATACTACTGCTTTTGCGAACAGAAGTCCTCTGGGGCTTGAGACAGGTATCTTATTGTGAAAGCAGCCTAACGTGCCGGCGAAACGACCAACACACAATACTGTGCAGCCGGTATGAGGCCAAGAGTCCCTAATAATGGCCACAAACTTTTCGATCCTTCCTCTCTCTCTCTCTACTTGAGAAGGAATCACAAAGCCTTTATCTCGAAGGGAATCATATGCAGGGCCAATGCCTCTCTCATTTCTACGAATGCGGGAAGAGTTGATCACATTGACATTCAAACCATCAGCATAGAAAAATCTTGCCACTCTGTCATCTACATCCTCTTTGTACACATTCTTTTCAGCATAAATAAGATCGGGTTGTGAATTCTATATGTGTTTCCTCTGCCTTCGTTTGTAGAAGCTCTCTTTATTTTTTTGCTTGCAAGGCATTCTTCCTCCAGAATTTGAAAGGCTTCTCTGAGCGACCCGTCCATTGTACCGGACATTACAGTGGTTACGTTTCCACCTCCTCGTGCCACTTCCCTTGTCAGATTCCAAAGGCACATCAAGAAGAGCTATAACACAAGCATACAGGGTCAAAAAAAGATGTCGAAAGAGAAAGCATCATACCGAGCTGCCCTGTTCGCAGCTTGATAAAATAATCAGCGCACTCACTCCACCGCAAGCCAACACAGTTTTGCTAGTACAACACATCATAAACAGATACCTAAAATCACGCAAGTCAAGGTTCAGACAATGAACCCAGACCCAGGATTCATGCCTTCAGCAGATATCAGCAAATTTCGTACGAGTTCTGCTACTTGGCTTCCAGGAGAAGTCGGACTTGTGACGGCACAAGTGTTTGAACCACTACAGATGTAACGATCTCAGAAGCACAAAAAGAACGCTGTGGCTACGCGTAAATTTCTCGAGCACATGGCCATAACACCAATTAACCTCCACGTCTTGGTGAATAAGCATGCTCTAATTTGTCACACCATTGGGTGACATGCTGCTTTGGTCCTTTTTCTCGTGAAGAGATTTTGAGATGAAAAATTTCATGAGTGAATGCCACTCTCTCTAATTCTGTAGGATGCATGAAAATTTTTAAGGTGGCTCGCCATACGAAGTAAATCAGGAATACGTACATCTTCATGCATGCTCGCGCGCATGTATCCACTCAGGCAATCAGTGAACCAGTCGACATTCTTCTTCTACATTCCTACCGCTACACTCAACTTTATCAGCAGAAATCGGCCACACATGCGAAATACATTAGCGCCGCAATGAAATTCTCAGAGTACTTCTTCATGTAAATTTTCCTCCTCCCTTGCACTTCAACATGCAACAAGCAACATTTCTTGCTTGACCCTCTCGCTTTTCAGTAAGTAGCACTGTTCTTTCATACTACAAGCATCCTGACTACAAATACCCTGAATCCGAATTTCATGAACATGGTTTCTCATCATAAGAAACAAGCGCACAAGACACCACGATTTCACACAATCAATTAAACGAGCAATACATATAACTGGACTGTCACGTCTGTGATTTTCAGCGAAAATTGACTGAATGATTGTATTGGAATTTCGTGCAAAAATTTAAAATTAAATTGATAAAATTAAAAAATTTATAACTGAATTGACATGACTAAGATAAATTTAGTACAGATTGGACAATTTCTCGAAAGAAATTGTTAGTTGCCGGTCAAAGGTCAATTATTGCGTCCCCAGCTTAAGAAAAAAGTGTGGGCTGTTTGGGTGGAATTTTTAGTTCGTTTTTTTTTGTCCTTTTTGTTTTAAAAAAAGAACTAGTAGTTCTTTATTAAAATTATTTGAAAAAAAGAATAAATTATTGAATTTAGATTGTGTTTGGTTCGCTTTTGGAAAAAGTATTTGAAAAAAAAAGCATAAAGGAAAAGGCCGTTTTGGTGGAAATACATTTGAAAAATCCTTCAAGATGATCAATTTAAGTTTTTTAATTTTTAATTTTTTAAAAATTAGAAAAAACGGTGTCCACAATTTTCAATGTAAAAGAAATGTATTTACAAATTTCTGAATAAAAAACTAAAATTTCTTTTTTTGCTAAGTTCAAATAGAAAAAATAACATCAAAGCGGACTCTTCTCGATTAAAAAGAGAGTAATTTCATTACAATAAACGTAATAACATTTTCCCTAAGAGAAGAAATTCATTATCCTTGAAATTTACAAACATCCTTAAATATTTTTCTAAACTTATAGCAATATGATCAAATAAACGTGTCATGTCAAAAGTTGCATATCATTTGAAGCACTGCTTTCTTTATTTACACCATCATGATCCAATGTATATAAATTAGGATCCAAATCTGCTCTCGACAATAGTACAGCTCGTGTCATATCATCACGACATGTAAAACTTTGCTATGCTTCAATCCATTTCAAATGTCTTGACAAACGTTCATTTTTCCTTTCAAAATGGTGACGATAGAGAGTATCCCAGAGACATCCATTAATAAAGCCCAGTTGACGGATTAGCCGGTACTAGGTAGATATAAGCATATGCGAGATTACGGGCCCCAAACAAGAAAAAGAATAAGGAAGCATAGGCAAGACATGTAACACCGCTACAGCAGTCAACACCATTGATTACAGTAGATCTACTATGAAGACCGGCAATCTTTTTGCATGAATAGGAGCTCTTTTGTAGCAAATTGAAGTTATATACCTATTTTAAGATGGCCTTAAGAATTATAAACAAATTTATACTTATTGGATATATTGGCAAGCAAACTGTGTTCATTAGGCAGATTGGCTTGGTGGGCCAAGCAGAAACAAGGGACTTCTCTGTTTTTGTATGCGAAAAAGTCAAGAGATAATTCGGTGCATTTCGACGGTTTCCTGCGAGATATGTAGCTAATTTATATTGTCAGCATGGGTGTAGCATAAATAATGTTGATAAAAAAGCTTAACAAGCCGCTAATCGCGTGAGACTTGCATGAACAATGAGCACATAGACCCAATCCATGTGATCGAGGTCCAATCAATTCTCATCCGTTCGTTCCACGAATGCTGCTAAAATGAAAAGGATCCGTTCCATGCAAAATCCCGAAAGTGCAGAGACAATACCATGGTTGAAGCGGACAACAGTGTTCTCCCTCATGATGCTTACGCCTTGGAGGTTCTCAGGCGAACGATTGGATCGTTCACCAATGGGAGCAATTAGCCATTTATACAAATCGAACAATTTTGAATTCGTCTCAAATAATAAAAAATGTCAAAATCCTTTGATTGATCATTGAAGAGCACAAAACAAAAGTTCCAGGTGTTCGAATCTTTTTCTTTTCCTTATTTTTTAGGGGTCAAATTACGAATCTTTTCATGGATTCATTGACTTTTCTCCTAGGCTCACAATAATTGCGATTGATTACGCAACCCCTAGAATTTGGTGTCGCATTCAGCCAGCAAGCCTTTATTGAAAATTCAATTGCCTAAACAGTAAGGATCACAATACATGTGCGCCTCCCTAATTGACGAGAGATTGTTCTCGAATTCCAAGCGGGGCGATCGGATGATACCCGGCTTTGTCCACAGCGAACGCGTATTCAAAGCACGTGCATTACAGCAGCTCGGTGAAAATAAAATCGGGACATAAGTCGACACGAAATATGCGCGTACATGTGTAGTACATATATATATGTAGGTACATATACTCGTGTGTGGACATACGCAAGTGTAAGATCCGTGCTACAATGATGCACGCTTAAAAGTGACTAGCTGCTTTCTCCGTTGCCTAGCAAAAACTTTGTCCAACTACCCCATCCCCACCTACTCTTCCTCTTTCTCTTAGGAAAGGGTGGTGTCTTCACCTATTCCGTGCCATTTGTGGCTCGAACTGCGACATCTCGCAGGGTCCCTTTGATGCGTGTAATCAATGCAAATTCCCAATTCCATGCATGGGACCAGACCTTGATCCGTGTGTGCGTGTGAATGAACTGGACCCAACTCCACCATCACATGGTTCATACTTCCAAACAAATTTAGGAATCTTCTCAGTGGGGTTATCGGCTTCTTTGGAGTACCTCCATTGAAACCCTGAATTTTTATGCTTCGTTTACAGTCATATCACCACAAAAAATTATATTATACTTTGTATTTTCAGTTTTTTTCTTGGTTTTTGCTGCTTTTTCCTCTCTTGCTTAGAGCATATGATTCTACATGTTTAGTCACCTTAATTATATCGCAAGAGAATGTGTCTCTCTTATTGTGGTCTTGCATTCAAGAATTGCCCAGAGCGCTCTGGGGTAGCAGTTTGGGTTTAAGCTTTATCCATTCAATAGCCTCAAGATATAGAGTAAGTGAGGTGAGTGGTGTCAGCGACCTTACCTCATATACACAACGCACCATCACCTAGGGTTCAGCAAATAGATTATTAAGCTTAGATTTAACTCGGACTCTCCTTAGCTCGTATCAATTCGCGACTTAAGGTTCAAATTCGTTATTTTTATCTAGGAGTTGCCGTTGATCTATCTCACCTCCGCCACCACCTCCAACTCCTCCTCCGCGTCTGTTGTCAGTAGTCAACGAGTTTATTGTACCCAACCATTCTTATATGTACGAGCGTGCAGGGTTGAAGATAACTTCCTACAAGCCCCTCCCTCCTCCCTTTGAGGGGAGGCCGTCGGTCACATGAATCGATTAATGTCTGGAATTTCGTGTATGTGCGCACTTCAAGAACATTAAGTGGTGAATCCTTTCCTTTTTTTTTTAATTAAAAGATAAATAAATGGGCGATATAATGATTTCTTTTGTTGTTTAGCCGGGAGGAAAGTGACGTTACCTCTGTAGCTTTGGGCTGGGGCCATTTGGTGGGGGCGCGGGGGGGTGGGTGGGCCATAAATATCTCCATCGATTCGATTCCAAGACGTATGGCCAAGGAAAATGTTTGTCCTTTTCACTAATTTTACCCCTGCTCGCAATTAAAAAAATGATAAATGATTTATTAAATAATAACCAACTTTTGATAATGCATAACACGAAGTCAGACCATATACAAGTCGCCTAAAAAACGAAAATTCAAGAGAAAGTACGTCGGCCAACTATTACCGGACAAATCGTTTTTCTTTTCGCAGTATTGATGGCATAATTAATTAGATCTTGTTTGAAATTTAGAACGGTAATTACGATGAAACAGTGGCCACCATGTCCTCGAGATATTTAATTGGCGGCACGTCGCTATTGTGCGTGACACCTTGACGTAAAGGGTCCTTTCTTTCTTTTTTCCATTTTTTTCGTTATTTTTTTCCCCAAAGGTTGGATCTAAGATAATTTGCTGATTCCTTGGCTGCAGTCCCACGGTCCATATCCGAATTAACTATCGAAAGACAGTTTGGGAGAATGCTTGAAAGAATCAATTACTTGTTAATTTGGCAATTGGAATTGAAATAGGATCATGGATGCACTGCGAATGCCACTTGAGCACGTCGATCATGGGGCCGCTTCTTCTGGGCCTTCCTTATGCCTTTGCCTTCTCGGGATGGACGAGCGGGATCATTTGCCTGGTCAGTGAGGATTACAATACAAGTGTGCCTCCTAATTGACGAGCGATTGATCTCAAATTCCAAGGGGGCGATCGGATGATACCTAACTTCAACCACTGCGAACACGAATTCAAAGCATGTGCACTATAGCAGCTCAGTAAAAACAAAATCGGGACATAACTCGACACGAACTATGCACATACACGTGTAATACACACATACACATAAGTACATGTATACGTGTGTGGACGTGCGCATGTGTAAGATCGGTACTAAAATGATGCACGCTTAAACGTGTCTAGCTGCTTTCTCCATTGCCTACCAATAACTTTGACCAACTCCCTCCTCCCACACCCCCCCCCCCACCCCAGTCCTCCTCTTCCTCTTTCCCTTAGCAAAGGGTGGTGTCTTCACCTATTTCATGACATTTGTGGCTCGACCTGGTACATCTCGCAGGGTCCCTTTAATGCATGGAATCAATGCAAATTCCCAATTGCATGCACGGGACCAGATCTTGATCCGTGTGTGTGTGTGAATGAACTGGAGCCAACTCCACCATCACATGGTTCAAACTTCCCAACAAAAATTTAGGAATTTTGTTGGTGGGGTTATCGTCTCCTTTGGAGTACCTCCATTGAAACCCTGAATTTTTATTCTTTGTTTACAGTCATATCACCACAAAAAAATTATACTATGCTTTGTATTTTCAGTTTTTTGTTTTGTTTTTTTGCTGCTTTTTCCTTTCTTGCTTAGAGCATATGATTCTACATGTTTAGTCACCTTAATTACATCGCAAGAGAATGTGTCTCCCTTATTGTGGTCATGCATTCAAGGATTACCTAGCGTGCTCTGGGGTGGTAATTTGGGTTTAAGCTTTATCCGTTCAATAGCCTCAAGATGTGGAGTAAGTGAGGTGAGTGGTGTCGGCGACCTCACCTCATATGCACGATGCACCACCGCCGAGGGTTCAGCAAATAGATTATTAAGCTTAGATTTAGCTCGGGTCTCCCTTAGCTCGTACCAATTCGCGATTTAAAGTCGAAGTTCATTATTTTTATCTAGAAGTCGCCGCTGATTTATCTCATGATGAGTCGATCTGAAACCTAAGTAAAGTTATTGAAAAAATTACTTTACTTCTATATATGAACCAAAAATTATGAATTCGAGAACTTGATTACGCTAGATTATTCTAAAACCCCTTCGGTACCTAATCTCCTCCATTTCAAAAATATTTTGCAGGCAACTTAAATAATTTTAATTTATCAACTAAGTGATCATGCGGGTACGCTAACATTAAATGAAACACCCAATAATCATAGCGGTAAATAAATTACGAGGAAAAGGATAAATTTCCATGGAGACGCAATCACAGAGGAGTCGGTGGATTAATTATTCATCAACAAGAAACTCGAGTGATCGCATCGACAGCTCGAACGGGCTTTTATTTTTCTACGCATAAGGGAAAAACTCTAAGGATACCGCGGGGGGTCGAAGCCTGAGCGAACGACCCCGCATCGAGATCCGTGTGCAATTTGGAAACGGCGAGAATCCGAAACCTGCATCGCCCCTCCCAATGTGTATACACAGAGATCAACGCGGGCAAATCCGGTTTAGAAAAACTCTGGGTTTATTTCGTACAAGAGTCGGTGGGACCGGGGAATATACGGGTAGTGCGAACCTCGTGAACGGTTGGTGCAACCGAATGGCCATTGGACGGCCGAGTCAATGGAACGAATCATCTCATCGTTATCTTCTTCACGACTACGCGACCGGTTGACTTGTCCATCCACATGCCTGCCTATATAATTTCATATTATTCTCCGCCTCGATCCCAGACACTGGCTAGAGTTCTTCGCTCCCCCACACACGCATATAGCGAGAGAGAGAGAGAGAGATGGGGTTTCTGGGACCGAGCTCGGCGGCGGGCGTGCAAGAACGAGATGATCACCTTCTGAAGGATCGCGACGCCGGTGCTCTCTTCGTTCTCAAATCTGAAGGTAACTCCATCCCTCCTCTCTCTCTCTCTCTCGTGCTCCGCAACCCCCGCCGCCGCCGCGGCGACCTCCTCCTCCTCCTCCTCCTCCTCCGTCTCTGTTGTCAGTAGTCAACGAGTTCATTGTACCCAGCCGTTCTTATATCCACGAGCGTACTGGGTTGGATCTAACTTTCTACAAGGCCCCTTCCCTCCTCCCTTTGAGTTGAGGCTGTCGATCACACGCATGAATCGATTAATTTTTGGAATTTCGCGTATGTGCGCACTTCAAGAACATTAGGCGGTGAATTCTTTCTTTTTATTGTCATTATTAAAAGATAAATAAATGGTCGATATAATAAATATCTTTTTCTTGTTTAGCCGGGAGGAAAGTGACGTTACCTCTTTAGCTTTGGGCTGGGGCCATTTGGTGGGTGGGGGTCGCCTCAAAAGTGGAGGGAACAACCCCCGCAAGTATCTCCATTGATTCCAAGACGTACACGGCCAAGAGAAATGCTTGTCATTTTCACTAATTTTACCCTACTCGCAATTAAAAGAATAATGAATGGTTTTATTAAATAGTAACCAACTTTTGATAATGCATAACACGAAATCAGACCATATACATGTCATCTACAGAACGAAAATTCAAGAGAACGTACGTCGGTCAACTCTTACAGGGCGAATCGTTTTTCTTTTCACAGTATTGATATCATAATTAATTACATCTTGTTTGAAATTTAGAATGATAATTACGATTAAACAGTGGTCACCATGTCCTCGAGATTTTTCAATTGGCGGCACGTCGTTATTGTCCGTGACAACCTGACGTATGGGTTCCTTTCTTTCTTTTTCTCCATTTTTTTCGTTATCTTTTCCCCATAGGTTGGATCTAAGACAATTTGCTGATTCCTTGGCTGCAGTCCCACGGCCCATGTCCGAATTAACTATCGAAAGACAGTTTGTGAGAATACTTGAAAGAATCAACTGATTGTTAATTTGGAAATTGGAATTGAAACAGGATCATGGATGCACTGTGGATACCACTTGAGCACGTCGATCGTGGCGCCGCCTCTTCTGAGCCTTCCCTATGCCTTTGCCTTCTTGGGATGGACGGGCGGGATCATTTGCCTGGTCATCGGAGCGGTCGTGAGCTTCTATTCCTACAACCTCATATCGCTTGTCCTGGAGCACAACGCCCAGATGGGCAATCGGCATCTTCGATTCAGAGACATGGCTTACGACATCATGGGTAAGTCCCAATCATTGTAACATTCATCTCACAGTAACATTTATCTTAAAACATTGTAGTAACTCTCTGTTCTAACTAACCGGTTGGAAGTACATGATTATTGAAAGAGACAGCGCTTGAAACGCGTATGATGGTAACATTACCATGCGATTGTTTTAAAGTGAGGAAGTTGTTGGCTGTTAGGTGACGATGTTTGACCCCGGAAGTCCGTGTCCGAGATCAAGAGATTGGCCTTGAACTTTAGGACAAGTTGTGCCGAAGCACGTGGTCAATCGTTTGAGTTTCAAAAACATGTGTGGATACATGTGAACCCGGATGGTTCACTTGAACTCCTTGGGCACGATGCTTTCGATCTAGCTGCCCTGATCGTACCCAATCCACTGTTTTTGGATTGTAATCCATGGTCAGAGCCGCAAATCATCCCGCTTTTCTTTTGTGATGTACGCCAAGTAACTTTGTTGACATTTTGAGATTCCGTGCTTTGACCATTGAATCGACAGCAGCACACAAGACATTTTTCTCTTTGGTCAGAGAGCGCAACTTTCATTTCGTTCAGGACTAGGTGAATACTAAGTCGGACAACATGTCCGGCCGACGGTTTGAAGCGACGAAAGAGAAACGTTTGACATTGCAATTTCTAACGCCCTGTGGTACAAAGTAGCCCTAGGGTAGTTTTTGAGCTACCAATAACTCAGGACCATTCTGCTTGTCATTGAATTCACGAATTACTAGCTCTTTTCGTTTATCTGAGCCTAATCTTTAGGTTAGAGTAAATTGTGGAACGTAATTAGCTTATGATAATGTTGGTCGAGCCAATTGTCATCAAGTGTAATGTTAGAGATAAACCCGATACGGCTACGTAAGCTTTTGTAAAAGTGTCTGCGTGTGGCATGTTCGGCTCCGTGAAAAATGGCGCTTACTGTTTTGAAGTGAACGAGGCTAACAATGAAACAAAAATGGGTTTGGGCAGGGCCGATATGGGGGAAGTTTTACGTCGGTCCGATCCAATTCTTGGTCTGCTATGGTGCTGTTGTTGGCAGCACTCTTCTGGGAGGAGAATGCCTCAAGGTCTGACTACCGAAACTCTTAAACTTTGCTCGTCTGTTTCTGTACATGCTTAGTCATACTTTAGTTTGTCGAGAGCTCATTCTTTTATGGTTTTATCAAACAATCCCAGACGATCTACAAACTGTCGAACCCAGATGGGACGATGAAGCTCTTTGAGTTCATCATAATATTCGGATGCTTGATGTTAGTCCTAGCTCAAGTACCATCTTTTCACTCACTCAGGCACATCAATTTGGTGTCCTTGGTTTTGTCCCTTCTGTACAGTGCTTGTGCCACCGGCGCTTCCATTTACATCGGTAAGTATTAACTCATACATGAAATTCAAGTAGTGCTCATGCTGTGTAATAGCAAAGCAAACTGGTTCGTGACAATCATATCTGATGTCGAGTTTCTCCTCTTTCTGTTGCAGGGCTTTCGTCCAAGGGGCCCGAAAAGGACTATTCCTTGGTAGGGAGCACTGAAAGTCGCATCTTCGGTGTCTTCAATGCCGTCGCCATTATTGCGACGACGTACGGAAATGGGATTATTCCTGAAATTCAGGTCCGATAATTGCGATGCGTCTGTTTTGTTTAGTTCAGTATGATTTGATGTCCGCTTGAATTGGTCAGGCGGAGAGATTTAACGAACGATAAGGGTTCAGCATTTGCACCACCGGTTTTAACTTTAGCCCATCATGTTCAATCTGTGTAAATTGATTTATAGGCCACGTTGGCGCCTCCGGTGAAGGGAAAGATGTTCAAGGGGCTGTGCATTTGCTATGTCGTGGTCGTGACCACTTTCTTCAGCGTCGCGATCTCCGGTTATTGGGCTTTTGGCAACAAAGCAGATGCGCTCCTCCTCAACAACTTCTTGGTTGATGGGGAGGCGCTGGTTCCGAAATGGTTCATTTTGATGACCAACGTGTTCGCCATTCTCCAACTGTCAGCTGTTGGTGTAGTAAGAACCTCTCTCTCTCTCTCTCTCTCTCTCTCTCTCTCTCTCTCTCTCGTGCACACGCACGGTGGAATATGTGACGGCGGTAACATGAGAAGAACGAATTGTTTTGGGCAGGTTTATCTGCAGCCTACTAATGAAGTTCTCGAGAGCATGTTCGCGGACCCCATGAGCGAGGAATTCTCTGCACGGAATGTCATACCTCGCCTGATCTCTCGGTCGACATCCGTCGCTGTGGCAACAACAATAGCGGCGATGCTCCCCTTCTTCGGGGACATCAATTCTCTGATTGGATCATTCGGATTCCTCCCTCTCGACTTCGTCTTGCCCATGGTCTTCTACAACTTGACGTTTAAGCCATCAAGACGAAGCCCCATTTTCTGGCTGAACAGTACTACTGCTGCAGTGTTCTCAGCAGGGGCGGTTATTGCAGCTGTTGCTGCGGTTAGGCAAATAGCCCTCGACGCGGATACGTACCAGTTATTTGCTGATTTGTAAACAGATGTAATTTGTTCTCAAAAGCTAGTCCGATTATATGAATGCAGGTATTAGCCCCCCTTCACTGAAACCGGGACACCGATTCGTCCGCCGCTGACACCGAAATTCTTTCGCTGTCATGGTAAATAGCAGTGGAAATTTGTAAAGCAAGAACCATCAGAAGCATGTCCTTTGCTTGAGAGATAAATTCGCAGAGCTGTGATTGCTTTCTTCTTCCCCTTATACAGTACGCATGCAGGGTTCAGATGGAAACTGCATATGCTATATGTAAATCCATGGTAAGAATTGATCTGGACATGAAGAAAAACCAAACATGAAGGAAATGGGACAACAGTCATTATTTATAAAGCACGATCACATCAGATTAAGTCCGATTCACGGAAATTAAACCGAAAGAAAATTACAACAGACAATCGAAGACGATGACGGTAGCTTCCAAAACAACGATTCGCCAGGGCCAGAACTTCACTTCTCAGGGTCAATGCCACAAATATCCATGGACTCATTCGGGTCGTCCGGTGTCTTGGGGAGACTCGAGGCCGGTGGCACAACAGTAATAGGACTGGCCATGAGAGGCTCTTCCTCTTCCGATCGCTAAGGGAGACTCGAGGCCGGTGGCACAACAGTAATAGGGCTGGCCATGATCGGCTCTTCCTCTTCGGATCCCTCGGGGGGACTCGAGGCCGGTGGCACAATAGTAATAGGGCTGGCCATTATCGGCTCTTCCTCTTCCGATCCCTCGGGGAGACTCGAGGCCTGTGGCACAATAGTAATTGGGCTGGCCATGATTGGCTCTCCCCCATCCGATCCCTCAGGTCCTGGAGAGCTGCCATTTGCATTGGCTTCCACCGTCTCACCCGCGCGCACGGGGACATCCACCAGTTCGCCATCATCAACTTCGCCCGCAGCCGCAGGAGCAGTAGCCGAACGCTTTCTCTTGTACTTTCTCTCTATAGTATCCTCCAATGTGCCGAAAACAATCTGATTAACAGAAACCCAATCCAAAATCCGGTGTTACCAGTTGCGTATTTGCGAATTAGAATTTGCAAGACTACATGATAATTCAAATTCGAGTCTTTTGAAGGATCGGAAGTAAAAGAAAGTGAATGAAGATACGACTTTTACTTGAACTTGGTTGCCTGCAATTAGAGGGCCGGCTAGGCAGCCGCCGATATGTGCCCCATCAGTATCTGTCATCCATAGAGTCAACAATCCATACTTCCGGTTCAATGACCCTTGCAGAACATTAATCACAAAGCGGCCCTGCGATAACATCAATTGGTCACATAAAAGAATAGTAAAGTTTCTAGGAGTAATAGTCGAATTTCGTTGGCAAAACATGGTCAATCTTTGTCGATTTTTGCCACAAAGAGTACTAATCTGGCGATGTTTGCAGCATCAAATGAGGTTCTTTCTACAGGGCTGTGAACCAAAACATGGCAACAGTCTCAGGCCCTTTCTGAGCCGGCCGATGGTTGACAATGATTGTCGATCGTCGGTGGATATTCATCGGTCACCTAATTGAGCCCTACAACTTTCCCGTGTTCTAGGCATGGCACGGCAGAAAATCTCATCAAATTAAGCCGAATGCTCATTGTCAAAAGTACACATCTCGTAAGATTAAGGCCTTTTCTCAAGAATAATTTTTCCAACGAGCGCACTGAAAAAGTCGATAACTCGTTTCAATGTAATAAATAAGAAGGGAGCAAGAGACTGAAGAACCTCGAATGTGGTTTTTTCTCCACCAGGATTGCTGCTATGGAAGGCGACAGAAGAGACCTCACCAGTAGCAGTGATAGGAACCACCGTTTCATGTTCTTCCTGAACATATGCTAACAGCTCTTGAATGATGTCCTGAAAACCACGGTTTAGCAGATGTTTGAAATCAGATAACCGACTAAGGTGGCGACGACGATAAAATAAATTTGTATATATGACGATACGTACGCGTCCCGCGGGCACCAATAGCACGTACGGCTTGAAGGTTGGTCCGACCTTATGAACGAGTGCGGCTGCAAAGAGTGTTACGTTAGTTTTCGCCATGAAACATAAGACATTGGGCTATGCATGTTTACCATTCAATTCTATTCTTGCGAGAATCATTGAGATTTTAGAGATTCAATAAGCGAAATAAAAATCGAGGGTAATTTCGTAAATATCTATTACTGTTGTCCCGCTTTCGGCCCTTTGGATACCCTATAGTTGTACAAAGACCCATTTCATTTTTCTCCCTTTGGACCTTACGAACCCAATTCAAACCCTTCACAATTTTGTAGCGCAAGCCCGATTGATCTGATTTATGTCTCTGACCCGACCAGACCGATCAGACCGATCAACGATCAATATCATCCCTACCGAGACGGGGCTGTTTTGCCTTTGTGGGGGAACCACGAGCTGCCCTTAATGCAAAAATTACTCGAAAAGAACTCAACGCCATTTTTAAGATCGTTAGGGGAATCATCACTTGTATTTTAGAGCACTATCATATTACATGGGAGTAGTTGGTAGAATCAAAAATTAGATTCATAACGTTAGATCGAGAAAACATCTGTTTAATTTGAGGGAGTCGTGTGTATTATAAGGATCGTCCCTCCTTCGTGGCATCCAACATCCAAAGAGCATTAGGGAGCATGTAAAAGCTCACCAAATGTGCCTCCAATGCCAAATCATATGATGCTTGTAACTTGTCGTGTCATTATTTTTGGTAGGGAACTTACAAGGAGGAGTTCGCATGAGCTTTATCTTATAGGTTTTCTTCGGCCTCCCTCTTCTGCGGCGCCTGGTGGAGGAGGACTTGGCAAACGGAGAAGGCACGGGGAGAGCCAACGGTGCGGACGACACAACCGTTGGCCGTGCCGGTGTGGGAGGCGGACCCATTGTTGTTTCGTCGCTGTCGGACTTTCGAGGGCGACCACGTTTCCTCTTTCTTGTGGTGCTCGGCTCGTGGTTCGCAACCACCACCGGTTCCCCTCCTGCGCCGGCGTCAGTAGCCACCATAGCTTCCGGCGACGACATGGCCGTGTTTGTGTCCTCCTTTTGCACTCCCTCGGCCTCGACAATCTGGTTTGGCATGTCTATGGCGAAATGGCTTGCCACCCAATCCTGCATAGACATGGAAATGAAGTTACACTTATTTTGAATATACGATTCTTGAGTTCCTCTCCATCTCAATCTCTCTCGAAAGGCCTATAGAAAACGAAAATCTTGGAAAGGAGCAAGACAAGTACCTCAACTCTTTTCTTGTAATTGGTCCCTAGGACTTGTGGAGATCACTGTGTAAGGACAATGGTATTTATAGGGTCGTTAGATATATTGTATTCCTCTTCTACCCCTCGTGACTCGAAAATTTGAGTTGGACCCTGGTTTTATATTTTTGAGAAAAAAACAAATTACATTAATTTTATTCCTTGAAATTGCCTAAATTTGTAAGGAATTTGCTTATCGTTTTTCCTTGTTTTTTCATACAGAGAGTAAGAGGCTGGCTTTTGGCATGGCCATGGGATTGCCACAATTAACCCCAATTTTTTGGATTTTTCAGTCGATTTTATTTCCCTATTTGAAAAATCTAGCCATCTGCAGCATCTAAATAGTGGCAAGTGCATAATCTCAAACTGGATCTCAAATTAATGACTGAATCTGGCCAAAAGTTCGCTCCATGGAAAGAACACACACGTCGCGTCCTCATTGCAGGGGGCTTCTATGGTAGTTCTTATTTAATTTGCCTTCACTTAAGAGAAAATCCTATCCAATACAATAATGAATTATGTACTATAGCGGCAAATGGACTAGCGCATTGAGTCATGGGAAGGGTACATGTTCCTGCGATTTGTTTTTCGAGTTCCTAGTAAAAAGTTATTTTCTGCATAATTTGCTTGTAAGTTCCTTGTAAATCAGATATTACTAACAATTTGGCATCATGGATTCATGGGACTAGCGCCTCAATTTTTCTTGGCTTGCACATACTCTTTTTACGTGAATAGGCGTGGATAATTGTTGTGGTTCACCCAAAAACAATTATATTTATAGAAACCCTTTTAGGTCAGACCAAAATATAACATTTTGTAGGAGTGGCCATTTTAATTTCTCCAATTAAAACCAGAATTTTGGTTTTTTTGGATAAATTTTAGTTTCCAAAAGTAAAAATCCTAATCATTACAAAATTAGATTCTAGCTGGAAATTATGATCAAACCTAGCCATTGTTTGCCATATGTAATGCAAGGCATGCCGTTGTGAGCACGTAGCAAAAGCCCGGTACCTGTATCCGAGGAGATTGCCAATCTGAGCCCGTCAATATATCAAGTTGGACCCACATTTACTCAAAAACTTAAGTCAATGAGTTATTGACAAACTTAGATATACACTAATTATCCAATGTGGGTATTCTCCAACACAAATCACGCATACATCTCAATATTCTCCCCTTCAAGTGTGAGCTAAGTGTTAAGTGTACTTCCCCTCAATTCGAATCTTCATCAACGCTCAACTTTATCCCTGGTCTTTTTCTCCAAACCGAACTATGAAGTCTACCATCGGGCCATGTTGCTACACCCCCAAGTTTGAGCCTATCAACATATCAAGTTGGACCCATTTTCACTCAAAAACTTAAACCAATGAGTTATAGGCTAATTTGAATATTTTAACTGCTTCACACCACCAATTCTCCTATGTGAGACTTCTATGGCATCTCAACAATCTCCCCCTCACACGTGAGCTTAGTGTTAGGTGCGCTCCCCTTAATCCAGATATGATTCTACATCAAGATATCTCATTCTCCAAACCAAACTATGAAATCTACCATCAAGCCCGCTTAGTATTAGGTGTGCTCTCCCTTAATCCAGATATTATTATACAACAAGATATCTCATTCTCCATACTTAACCATGAAGTCTGTCACTAGGCGTGCGTTTCTACACTACAACACCTACCGCTCGGAAATCACACTGGTCACCAAATTCCTTTCTTGAGACATTCACCAAACACCAGAATAGATTGTGATATCGCCTTTATTGGGAGCGCACGTCAAAAGCCCAAATCCTTTATTCAAGGATATCGCCAAGAGAGAGCCTAAGTTTGAGGTTCTCAACAAATCAAGTTGGACCCACTTTTACTCAAAAATTTAAGTCAATAAGTCATGGGCCAACTTAAATATATTAACAGCTCAACATCATACCAATTATCTAATGTGAGAATTCTTTAATATAACTCACATGTGCATCTCACTCGACATATGTGTTACATTTTTGTTGTGTGTAGTTTAAAGTAGTATTCGTGAAGCCATCTTCGTTATCACTTTTTATTACAATCCAATGATTTCATAACTATACATACTAATAAGAAAATCCAATATATATATATATATATATATATGTGTGTGTGTAAATAATTTCCTCCAAGTCACTTTATCAATGAGGATGCAACGCAAAAAATAAGATATTTTCAAATTTCAAAAAAGTCTCCTTCACATTTAATTAAAAAATTATTAATTTTAGTCATTGTAATGTACCACTTGCATGATGGATTCACAGGCCTAATGTTCCTAGGCTTAGGTGAATAGACTTGCAAGATCATTGTAGCTTTCCCAAACACCGCTAATTATTATTATAATCCCTTTGAGCCCTTAATATAAACTTAGGTTAGGATTTTTAGGTCCAAACCTTCTCGCGTATTGAGGTGTCAAAATGGGTGAGGAATAGGGGTGAGCGGTTCTCGATCCGGTTCGGTCCAACTCGAGAATCGGGAATCGGACCGAAAGGACCGACTCCCAATTTCTAGGACCGGGGACTAGATCGGATAGTCGTAAAACTGTAGATCGGTTCCAATAGGACCAATATTAAATATAATTTATGAACCAGGAACCGAATGTTTTATTCTTTCTTTTGTAGTTCTGATTTGATCACATAAGGTCACGGAAAAAATTAGAAAAATATATAATATATGAAAAAATTGAACAATCGGTTTCAATGGGAGAAATATTAAATATTTTTCATAAATATTATACATATGAAAAAATTAGAAATATATATTTATCAATCTGGTTTGATCGGTCCAGTCCGGTCCGGTACAGTTCCTACCGTAGAACTGGGAACCGGATTGCTCAGAAACCAATTTCACTTTTAAGAACTGGGAAACGGGCCAATATTCCCCAAAACTGGATCAAACAATTGGTCAGATCCGGTTCAATTGCGGTTTGCACGGTCCATCTTGCTCACCCCTAGCGAGGAACTCATATTTTAATTCATCTTTGATATTTGAGTGATATATGGATTAGCTAAGATTTTTAAAAAATAGATTGCAATGGGATCTAATAGAGCAAAGCCTTACTAATAATGAGTTATAATGAGTTTAGAAAGAACCCACTTTCAACCCATTTAATAGAAAGAAGCTACTTTGATACGATGACGTCACGTTCTCTCTCCATCTTTGCTATCTTTTCAATACCAGTTGAGCTTTTCAAGCCCAAAGCAACATGGCATATTGCTTTTCGTTTTACTTTCAATATTTCAGTGCACGAAATGATTGTGTTATCCATAAAATAAAAAGATTTTACAAAGTTGAAAATTTTTTTGTTCCTCTAATGCCTTACAAAAATTAGAACAACTTTACCCAAAAACAAAAAATTAGAACAAGTATTCATTGTCGAATGTCATAAGACAATCATCTTTCTTATTCTAATTGATAATATAAGTTCTTACTAGTTATGTATTTTGGACCCATAACATCCTATGCTTAAAGTTAAATCATAGTTGGTCTCTTATGCCTAAAGTGTCAAATTTTGACTCATATTTTTAGGACCAAGTTGTTTGATGTTGTTTAAATATTTAAAGAGCCAGATGAATATAAATTTTAAAATATTAAAGTCAATCGGATTGGGTCTTCATGGGTTTCTAAAGAACCCATTCTGGCCCATTTATGGCTTGTCGCCTATTGGTACGCTCTAGAAGTGTCAATGGGTCGAGTCGGATCGGGCTTCATGACACCCTACTCGACCCGAAATCTATAGGGTCGTGCTTGACCCGCCCCAAGACCCTATTCAGCATACACTCCTAAGAGAGGGTCGGGTCGGGTCGGGTTTTATTTTTCAGCAAGAGAGAGAGAGAGTCGTCTTTGTCTCTCTCGGTTTTTCGCTTCGTCACCGGCATCTACTCGTCTTCCCTATCCCTCAAGCCGAAGACAATGGCCGCGAAGCCGTTGGTCTTTGGCCGGAGAGAGGCGGTCTTCTCCTTCTCGAGTGACACCGCCAAGCTCATCGTCGGCGGGGCATCGTCCCTGTCACTGCTAGCAGCAGCATCACCTTACTCTATCACGAGGGAGATACCGGCAGACTTGTCAACAATGAAGAGCAAAACCACTATTTATTATAGAAAAAAAAGGCAAAAGAAAAACTAAGTCGAGCAAGTAGAACATCAGTTTAACGTCCTACCTCTGAGAGAAAGTGAAAGCAAAGTCGACCCACTCACGCTTGTCGCCCTCCCACTTTAAGATCCAGCCGTCGAAGACGCTGGTGCACAGACCCCAGCCGCTCGGGTCGAAGGCAAGGCTCTCAGGCCCAAAAGCTCCAAGGATGGAGGTGGTTGCAAGCTCCTGGGACAGGAGGTGAGTGGGGGAGATGATGGATTGACAGACTTAGAGCTAGGACGACGGTCACGAATGCTTGTGTTGTCGTGGTTGAAGCTCTCGTGGCTTCTCCGAGCTTCAACGCCATGGTGCCTCTTTGCTCAGGTGATGAAGAAGAGTGCTACAGTTGGCTTAGATCTAGGGTTTCGTCAGAGAGAAAGAGAGGAGAGAGTAGAGGAAAGAGAGAGGGAGGTTTGTGGGTGGTCCCAAGGTATCAATGGGTTGAGCCCGACCCTACCCAATCCTAATAATACCCACGTCTAAAAATCCTATCAGAAAAAAACTAAGGCCTAACCTCAAAATACCCCAAATTTTAGGGTCGGGTAGGGTCGGCGCGGGTCGAATCGGGCTAACCCGGGCTTTTTTGACACCCTTAGTACGCTCAATTGGATGAGCAGGATTCAACCACACATAGTCACTTGAATCGCCGTACAAATTATAATTCACAATCCTACCACCATAGCAACAAGACGCAACCTTATAGAAATAGATAGAGATGCGCCAAATGAGTCAAGCGAGCAAGGGGATCAGTGTCACTGGTAAATGGAGGCGCGACGGCAAGGGCTCTCGGCAATAATGGTTGGCGATGTCAGGTCGACTTGTTCCAAATTTCTTCGTTGTTAACACTTAAGTTTGTCAAATCATTTTCTTAACCTTAGTGTCATGGAGAAGAAGACGACCAAAATTGGAAACAAAGAAAAAAAAACTAAAAATGAATAACAATGAACAAAAAATAGGACGCATCTCAACCTTTCAACTTTAATGGTTGAGATCCATCCTCACAAAAAATTGTGTAGTATAAATGGTTAAGAAAATTGGTATGGAGCTTGCATTGGGTATGAATAGCTAAAATTGTATTATACAAAAATATGTCAAGATTGCTTGAATGAGTCAATTCGGGTCATATCAATTTTCGACCTATCCAAACCTAACCCTGTACACCCATTTAACATATCTACATGGAGGAGCAAAACAAAATGAGATTATCATATTATTTTCCAAAGCAAGTGACTAGAATTTGGCTCAATCACCAACCCAAAATCAACTTCAAATTTTGTTATTCCTAGCAAATTCATTCAATATGCTAGGCTCTTAACACTGCCAATTACTATATTAAAATAATTTACTTGATTATTTATTTTTTTGAATGGAATAGTACTACGTTAATTATATGATTTACGCTAATCATTATGCACTAATGCTAATGTCTTAGATCAATGAAAAAACAGTCACCTAATTAGAAAAACTTGTATGCTGATGCATTCAGAAGCTCGAAAATACAATTAGTTAAGTAAACGACAGATATACTTAATTTGCTCTCGACTATCTAAAATATTCTTTTCCAACATTTTGATGTTATCAAATTAAAACCAATCTTTTAGATTTTTCTATCGATTTTATCTTCCTTCATTGAAAATACCTAGCCATCTATGGTAACTAAATAATGGAAAATGCATAATTTCAAATTCAGGCTCAAATTAATGATCAAATCCAATCAAAAATTCACTGTATGGAAAGATCACACGCATTGCATCCTCATCGCAAGGAGCTTTTATAGTAATTATTATTTAACTTGCTTTTGCTTAAAAGATAAACATATATGATACAGTAATGAATTATGGATCGTTTGAAACGACCTAGCCATATATGGTATCTAAATAATGGAAAGTGCATAATTTCAAACTCAGGCTCAAATTTATGACCAAATCCAGTCAAAAGTTTGCTCTATGGAAAGAACAGACGCATCACATCCTCATTACGAGGAGCTTTTATAATAATTATTATTCAACTTGCTTTTGCTTAAGAGAGAAATATATATGATACAGTAATGAATTATGAATTCCGTCTATGGTATCTAAATAATGGCAAGTGCATAATTTCAAACTCAAGCTCAAATTTATGACCAAATCTGGCAAAAGCTCGCTCCATGGAAAACACACACGCAGCGTGCTGTTGTGAGCGAGCGGCAAAAATCCAATACCTTTATTAGAGGAGATCGTCGAGAGAAAGTCTAAGTCTGAGCCCATTAACATATTAAGTTTGACCCACTTTTACTTAAAAACTTAAACCAATAAGTTATAGGTCAACTTAGATGTACACTAATTATCTAATGTAGGGCTTCAAAGATCTCATTATCTCTATCCCACTTCGAACTCCAAGTGTTAGGCGTAGTGGAATTTTCATTTCACCATAAAGGGATTCGGATCAAGAGAGTAAAGTGATTTCAAGGCTTAGCTAGACTGCTTTCATTTCATAGGCTAAAAGGGAGGGTGAACACCCGGAGAAAAATAGATGAAATCCGAACCCTTTCATTCATTCATACGTCATTCCTCGTCTCTGGTCTACTATGAGGTCTACCATCAGGCCGCGTTGCTACACCCCCAAGTTCGAGCTCGTTAACGTATCAAGTTGGACCCACATTCACTCAAAAACTTAAGTCAATAAGTTATAGATCAATTTAGATATTTCAACTGCTTCACACCACGCTAATTATCCGATGTTGGACTTTTCTAACATCTTGACAATCTCTTCTCTCCCTTAATCCAGATATCATTCTATATCAAGATATCTCATTCTCCAGACCGAACTATGAAGTCTACCATCAAGCCTGCATTTCTACATCAATCAACTATCAACTCCAGAATAGATTTGGCATCAATCAGCTATCAGCTATGATAGTATTTGTTGGACCACACGTCAGAAGCCCAATACCTTCATCTCGTGATATCGCTGAGAGAGAGTTAAAATCTGAACCTATCAACATATCAAGTTTGACCCACTTTCACTCAATGAGCAAGTAGCCAATGAGCTATAGGCCAACTTAGATATATTAACTACTCAATACCACACCAATTCTCTAACGTGGGACTAGTCTTACACAATTCACACATACATTTCACTTAACACATGTGTCACATATTTGTTATGTGCAATTTATAGTAGTATATATTCGCCATCACTATTTATTACATTTCAATGATATCATCACAATACATATTGATAAGAAAATCCAAGATATATATATGTACATATATAATGTAAATAATTTCCTCCAAGTCACTTTATAAATGAGGATGCAACACAAAAAATCAAGATATTTTCAAATTTAAAAAATTCTCCTTCACATTTAAGTGAAAACATTTACTCAATTCTTTTCCAACATTTTGATGTTATGGAATTAAAACCAATCTTTTGGACTTTTCTATTGATTTTATCTTACTTCTCCAAAAATACCTAGCCATCCACAATATCTAAATAATGGAAAGTGCATAATTTCAAATTCAAGCTTGAATTAATGATCAAATTTAGTCAAGACTTTACTCCATGGAAAGAACACCGGTGTCGAGTCCACATTGCGGGGAGGTTTTACAGTAATTCTTATTCAACTTGCTTTTGCTTAAGAGAGAAACATATCTGATACAAAAATGAATTATGGATTATTTGAAAAGACCTAGCCGTCTACGGTATCTAAATAATGGAAAGTGCATAATTTCAAACTCAGGCTCGAATTTATCACCAAATCTGGCCAAAAGTTCGCTCCATGGAAAGAAAACACCTGTCGCGTCCTCATCGCATAGATCGCTTATAGTAATTGTCATTCAACTTGCCTTTGCTTAAGAGAGAATCCTATTTGATATAGTAATGAATTACGGATTGTAGCAGCAATTAGGGCACATTAAGTTATCGAAATGGTACATGTTCTAGAGATTTATTATTCGATTTTATAGTAAACTGTTGTTTCTCCATAATTGTCTTATAAATTAGATGTTACTAACAATTTGGCCTCGTGGATTCATGGGACTAATAGCTCGATATTTCTAGGCTTGCCTGCATTCTTTTTAAGTAAGTAGGCCCAAATAATCGTTGCGGTCTACATAAGCACAACTTCATTTATAAAAAGAAATTTAGGCCAGACCACAATGTAACATTTTTTGGAGTGGCCATCTTAACTTCTCCAATTAAAACCAGAATTTTGGTTTTTTTGGGCATAAATTTTAGTTTCCAAAATTAAAAATCTGCTCAATTCCCTAAAAAACCCCAAACTTTAGGTTAAGTCCTAAATCTGCCCCGAACTTTTTTTTTTATCTTAGGAAAAATCCCAAACTTTAGGTCCAGTCCCAAATCTGCCCCGAACTTTTTTTTGTCTAAAAAAAATTCCCAAACTTTAAGTCCAGTCCCAATTCTATCCCGAATTTTGTTTTTTGTAAAAATAACACAAAAATTCAATTTATTTTCAAAAATATACCCCATGATCCAATCCCAACTTGACGTGACACTTCCACGTCGATAGTAAATCCACATCAACAAAATAATGGGGCTTTTTTTAGACAAAGAAAAGTCCGGGGTAAATTTGGACTGAACCTAAAAATTCATTTTTTAAATTAAAAAAGTTTTTTGGGGTGGATTTGCTATCGTCCCTAACTTTCATATCCTAAAACAGTTTTATTTTGGAGAATTTCAACAAATTTTATTGGGTTGGATTTGTTATCGAAGATGCGACATCAGCCTGCATAGATCGCCCTATTATTTTTCTGATGTGGATTTGTTGTCAACATGGAAGTACCACATCAAGTTAGGGCTAGATTACGGGAATATATTTTTGAAAATAAATTGAATTTTAGTGATTTTTTTTATACAAAACAAAATTCAAGCAGATTTGGGACTTGACTTAAAGTGTGAGGTTTTTTCTGAAACAAAAAAAAGTTGAGGGCAAATTTGAGACTGAACCTAAAGTTTAGAGTTTTTCCCGAGACAAAAAAAAGTTCAGGACAGATTTGGAACTTGACCTAAAGTTTGAGGTTTTTTAGGGAATTCGTCGGTAAAAATCCTAATGGTACGAAATTACTTTCTTGCCGGAATTTATGATCAAATCTAGCAACCATTTGCCACACGTCATTGCATTTTTGTTGTCTGTAGTTTGTAGTAGTATTTGTGCAAATCATCTTCTTTATAACTAATCATTACATTTCATTACAAGATGAGAAAATCCAATAAATACATATATTGTAAATAATTCCTTCCAAGTCACTTTATAAATGAGGATGCAAAGCAAAAGATCAAAATATTTGCAAATTTTGAAACATTCTCGTTTAGATATATAAGTCGAAACAAGATCACTGTTGTAAAATATTGTATTGCAAGTATATAATAGAAAGAATAGAGATTAAGTAGAGAAAGCAGATAAATATCAGAGATATATATTTTCTCTTTTCATTATGTTCTGATTTCTTTCGCAATGACCAAAACTAAACTCATATTTATAAGAAAACAAGAATGTACATATCATTAATGTCAATGTATTGAATACATACATTGAATAGGGAGATGAACATTCATTGGAGATTGTACGTAGAATGTAGGTTACAAATGTACCATAATAGGTACATTGAATATAATGAATATTTATTCATGTATTTCATAACACTCCCCATTGAATATTCATTGTATTCATTATATTATGAATGTGCATTGAATGATGCTACCTCATAAAAAAGCTTAAGCCGGAAAAACCCCGTGTGAAAAAACTGGACAAAAAGAAAAAGAGTGCAATGCATAGTTCATAATATCTCCCCCTCAATTTGAGTTATATAGCCACTGCTGGGGCTAGTCAATCCTACATCTTATGAACTCGCCGCATACCAATGCCATATACTAATTTCTCAAAAGTTAATGTTGGTAATGATTTGGTAAAAAACCTGCAAGATTATTTATGGATTGAATCTGCTTAACATCAATTTGTCAACTTTCCTAGAGTTCGTGAGTATAGAAAAATTTTGGCGAGATATGCTTGGTCCTATCACCTTTGACATATCCTCCCCTAACTTGTGCAACACAAGCAGCATTATCTTTATAAATTATAGTGGGAGAATTTGTAACCAGTGTTAGACAACAAGAATTGTGAATATGTGTTATAACGGATCTTAACCGAACACACTCTCTTCCAGCTTCATATAAAGCAATAATCACAGAGTGGTTGGAAGATGTAGCTACTAGCTATTGCTTCGTAGAACGCCAAGAAATGGCGGTGCCGTTATAACAAAATAAATAACAGGTTTAAGAGTGAGCTTTATGTGGATAAGATCTATATCCAGCATCAGTGTATCCAACTAAAACAGAGATAGTGGAATCCTTGGAATAATATAATCTCAAATCTATGGTTCCTCAAAGATAACAAAAAATATTTTTAATTTCATTCCAGTGTCTCCGAGTTGGCTCACCATTAAAACGTGCCAATAAATTTACCGCAGAAGCGATATCTGATCTCATACATTGTGCCAAGTACATCAAAGTCCCAATTGCATTGAGATATGGTACTTTAGGACCACGTATCTCTTCATCAAATTCTCTAGGACGAAACTGATCCTTTTGGAGATCCAGAGACCTTACAACCATAGGGGTGCTCAATGGGTGAGCCTCGTTCATGTTGAAGCGTTTAAGTAATTTTTCAATGTATGCTGATTGATGGACGATTATTCCATTTGCTTTATGCTCAAGCTCTAGACCAAGACAAAGTTTGGTTTTACCCAAATCTTTAACTTCAAATTCCCTTTTCAAATGCTCAGCAGTTTTAGCTAACTCTTCTAGAGTTCCAATTAAATTTATATCGTCGACATAAACTGCTACAATACCAAATTCGGTTTCTGATTTCTTAATAAACACGCATGGGCAGATATGATCATTCTTGTACCTTTCCTTAATTAGGTACTCACTTAGGCGTTGATACCACATGCGACTGGATTGCTTTAACCCCTACAAAGATCTTTGCAATTTTATTGAGAATAAGTTGCGGGGAGTGCATGCATCAGGCATTTTGAATCCCTCATAAATTTTCAAATATATATCCAAGTCTAATGAGCCATATAGATATGCCATCACAATATCCATAAGACGCATTTCCAATCTTTCAGATAGTACCAGGCTAATAAGAAAACGAAATATATTCATTTCTATCACAGGTGAATATGTCTCATCACAATCAATCCCAAGTCTCTGAGAGAATTCTTGGGCAACGAGTAGGGCTTTATACCTGACAGCCTCGTTTTTCTCATTTTGTTTCCGGACAAATACCCATTTATATCCTATGGGCATTACATTATCGAGGATGCAAGCTATGGGTCCAAAAACCTCTCGTTTGGCTAACGAAGCTAATTCAGCCTTAATTGCTTCCTCCCATTTAGACCAATCTTGCCTTTGACGACATTCAATAATAGATTGCGGCTCACAATCATCATCCATAATTTTATGAGCAATTGAGAATGCAAAAGCATCATCAATGATGATTTCATTGCGATTCCAAATCTCATTAAAATATGTAATGGAATTTTCAATATTCCCAGGATTGGTGATCTTTTCATGGGTTTGTGCCTCTTCAAGGGCAATAAGCTCCTTAGGAGCAAGCACAACACCAGGCTCTTCTGGAGCAGATTCCTGATTATTTCCCCTTCGTTTTCGAGGAAGTGTCTTTTGATCCTATGGTCTACCGTGTTTCAAGTGTGGGGGATTTTGATCCATTTTAGCTGGTCCTTCGACAACAGCTATCCTAGCTAGAGCATTTGCAGCTGGAATATGAGACTTCGTTACCTTAGTAGCATCATTAAATGCATCATGAAGTCTATTGGCCATAGCCTGTAAATGGATTATGCGCTACACCCCGTTTTCACACTTAAGAGTTCTTCAATCTAATTGAGATAAGTTTTTCTCATTCCAAGAGAAAACCTTAACCGGTGTTTGCTTCGCAGTAATGTCGGTTTTAGGTGTCCCAATTGATGGAAATATAGTCTCATTGGAATGACAATCTACGAATCTTGCAGTAAAAAGATCACCAGTAGTTGGTTCCAATAACTTAATGATGGACAGTGAATAAAACTCAACATAAATGCCCAAACGGCGTTGAGAACCCATTTTCGTTCTTTTTGGCGATGCTACAGGCACCTATACTGCACAACCAAAGGTGTGTAAATGTGAAATATCAGGTTTATAATCAAGAACCATTTGAAAAGGAGATTGTAAGAGACTAGCAGTGGAACGCAATCTTATTAGGGTTGCCGCATGCAAAACTACATGACCCCATGCTGTATCGTTGAGATTCGTTCTCAATAATAAAGTACGGGCAATAATTTGGATATGTTTAATCAAGGATTCTGCCAATCCATTTTGAGTATGAATATATGTGACCGAGTGCTCAACCTCGATTCCGAGTGAAGCACAATACGTATCAAAATTCTTTAATGTAAATTCACCAAGATTATCCATCCTTATGCTTTTAATTGGATAATTAGGGAATTGTACCTGGAGCTTTATAATATGTGCAAGTAAAAATGCAAAGGTGACATTGCGCGTAGATAAGAGACAAACATGGAACATCTACAGGATGCGTCCACTAGTACCATAAAATATCAAAACGGTCCACTTGGTGGTCGTATTGGTCCACAAATATGACCATGAATTCTTTGCAGGAATAAAAGGGATTCAAGATTAACCTTTGTTATAGAAGGTTTGGTAATGAGTTTTCCTTGTGAACAAGCTTCACAATTACAATCTTTGAACAACAATACCTTTGTATCCTTTAAAGGGTACCCTTCTGTATTCTGAATTATTCTACGCATCATTGAAGCGCCAGGGTGACCAAGGTGATCATGCCATAATCCAAACTGATTAGGGTTTACCAATATCCAGGATACGGTGGAGTAGGTTTCAACGGCCTTAATCATGATACAATACAAACTCATAGAAGAAGCTTCTAGCTTCTCATGGATGGTCTTCAGGCCTATCTTATAAGAGGCAATGCCAATATATTCTTTATTTTGCTCATAAATAGTCTCAATATGGTACCCATTACGACGTACATCTTTGAAGCTAAGCAGATTCATTTTTGATCTACTGCTTAGAAACGCATCCTCAATATGCAAGATGGTGCCTTTTGGCAAAACAATTGTGACATTCCCAAAACCATCAATAATCGGAATAGGACCTGATATTGTATGGGCATGTATCTTACGCAATGTCATACTCGAGAAAAAGTGTCTATTACGAAATATGGTATGTGTCGATGCACTATCAAGCAAACAAACATCTTCCCTTTTCTCGCTATTTTCCATTTGCATTTATGTTGACAACTTCAAGTGTCAAGTATCATAAAATTTTCATATTAGTTATAGGGTCAAAAAAATTTTCAAAATAATAAATATTATATCAGGTTCATAAGCATTTCATTACATAACCATATTAAAGAACAATAAAAGGCAATATATTTAAAGAAAAGCAACTAAAAAAGAAACTATTAGAATCATAAAATTCGAAGTCTAAGTTGTCATCTACCAGTCTGATGCTTCATCAAAATAATCAAAGGTCCTCAAAGAAATCAGAGACATCCAGGGATGCATTTGCTACTTCAGGAACAAGAGGAGTCCCACCAACAGAGATATTGTTGGCCTCAATAGTGGTAATGGCAATAGGAATTAATTTCAATGGCATGAGATTCACCACCCTTGCCCCTATTTTTTAAAAATGCTTGGTATAGATCAACAAAGTGCTTTAGCATACGATAAGTACGTGACCAGTGCACAGTCATGCCACAGTGATGGCAAATACTTTCATTAGTCACCTTCTTTTGCTTCTTTTCTTTATCATGATTCCGGCCAAAATTAGATTTCCTAGGGCAGTTAAATTTCTTGTCACCCCTTCGAGGATTATGTTCTTGCTTGCGCTTATAGCCCTTAAAATGGCCAGTATTTTTCTCAGAGTTAACATGTGCTTCAGGCAATGCTTTTGACCCAGCGGGTCTAAAATCATGATTTTTTAGTAGTCATTAGTTTGCTCAACAGTGACGAGGACAGAAATTAATTCAGAGTAAGTGGCAAATTAACGCTGCCGGCATTGCTGTTGCAATACAATATTCGAAGCATGGAAGGTGGAGAAAGTTTTCTCTAACAGTTCCGCATCAGTGAGCTTGATACCACATAACTCAAGCTGAGAAACAATATCAAATAAAGCGGAGTTATAGTCAGACACTAATTTAAAATTTTGCAGTCTGAGATTTTGCAAGTCATATTGTGCTTGAGGGAGGATAACAGTCTTGGTATGATCATACATATCCTTCAACCTCTTCCACAGGGTCTGAGGGTCTCAAACAAATAAATATTGAGTCCGCAGGCTCTTATGCAAATGACGACGAATAAAAATCAGTGCATTTGCTTTATCTTTTGCATTTGAGGTTCCGCCTTCTATAATTGCATTAGCGAGACCTTGCCCTTGGAGGTGCATTTCCATGTCAATGCACCATGATAGATAATTATTTCCACTCACTTCAAATTGTGGAATTTGGGCTTTTCAATATTTGCCATAATTCTTGCAAAATATATGAATCCTTAAATTAATTAGAAGGATCTCCAAATATCCACCGCCACTTCAGGAGCAAAAGGATACTTTTAGACTGGAAATTGACTTTAGGCCAAGAAAAAGAAAAATGAAGAATTGATAGAAGAAGATGAAGTATAAGTTAATTAATGAAAACAAAGAGAACACTTACCTTGCAAAAATTATTTACTCAGTTGGTAGATCTTCGTGCTGATAACGTGTTGTAAAATATTGGGCAAACGTACACCACAAGTGCCATAACTTGTGTACGGCGATCACTTTGGTGCCATAACTTTTTTTCGGATCACTTTGGTGCCAAAATCGGAGAAAAAAGATCACTTTAGTGCCAATTTGGCCGGAAATCCGACGTGGCATTTTTTATTAATTTTTTACGCCGACGTGGCTCGCCGGAGGGCTGAGTCAGCGTGTACAGTCAGCATTTTTTATTTTAAATAAATTTTTTCAAGGTGTACAATCAGCATTTTTAATTTAAAATATTTTTTTCTTTTTTTTTCCTTTTTCTTTTCTTTTCTTTTCTTTTTTTTTCTCCCCTCGCCGGCCTGTTGCCGGTGGCCGGCCGGCCACCGGCGAAGCCCTACAAGGGCTGGGCGAGGGCGGCCTTGCCCATGGCCGGCGAGGGGCGGCCGACCCTCGCCGGCGACGGGCGAGGCCGGCCCTCGCCGGCCCAGGCGAGGGCGACCCTCGCCGGCGACGGGCGAGGCCGGCCCTCGCCGGCCCAGGCGAGGGTCGCCCTCGCCGGATCCCCTCGCCGGCGTCGGGCAAGGGCGGCCCTCGCCTGGGCCGGCGAGGGTCGCCCTCGCCTGGTCGGGCGCGGGCGACCCTCGCCCGACGCCGGCGAGGGTCGCCCGACGCCGGATCTGGCGAGGGCGACCCTCGCCTGGGCCGGCGAGGGCCGGCCTCGCCCCACGCCGGCGAGGGTCGCCCTCGCCTGATCTGGCGAGGGCGACCCTCGCCTGGGTAGGCCTCGCCCCACGCCGGCGAGGGCCGGCCTCGCCCAACGCCGGCGAGGGCGACCCTCGCCTGGGCTGGCCTCGCCCAACGCCGGCGAGGGGCGGCCTCGCCCGTCGTCGGCGAGGGTCGGCCGCCCTTCGCCGGCCGTGGGCAAGGCCGCCCTCGCCCAGCCCTTGTCGGGCTTTGCCGGTGGCCGGCCGGCCACCGGCAATCAGCCGGCGAGGGAGAAAAAAAGAAAAAAAAAAAGAAAAAAAAGAAAAGAAAAAGGAAAAAAAAGAAAAAAAATATTTAAAATTAAAAATGCTGACTGTACACATTGAAAAAATTTATTTAAAATAAAAATGTTGACTGTACACGCTGACTCAGCCCTCCGGCGAGCCACGTCGGCGTAAAAAATTAATAAAAAATGCCACGTCGGATTTCCGGCCAAATTGGCACTAAAGTGATCTTTTTTTTCCGATTTTAGCACTAAAGTGATCCAAAAAAAAGTTATGGCACCAAAGTGATCGCCGTACACAAGTTATGGCACTTGTGGTGTACTTTTGCCTAAAATATTGTGTTGCGAGTATATGATAGAGAGAATAGAGATTAAGTAGAGAAAGCAGATAAACACCAAAGATACATATTTTCTCTTTTCATTATGTTTTGATTTCTTTCACAATGACCAAAACTAAACTCATATTTATAAGAACACAAGAATGTACATATCATTAATGTCAATGTATTGAATACATATATTGAATAAGGAAATGACTATTCATTGGAGATTATACGTAGAATGTAGGTTACAAATATACCATAATAGATACATTGAATATAACGAATATTCATTCATGTATTTCATAATTTTCATCATGAATATAATGAACATTCATTCAATGTTTCTAGGCTCAGACATTTCAAGTGAATTCATGATCCTTGTGGCCTTCCCAAACACAATTGATTGTTATTAGTAATCCTTTTAGGCCCTTAATATAAACTTGGATAAGGTTTCATAGGTCCAAACCTTCCATGGAGTAGAGGTGACGAAATGGGTCAAGGACTATATTTTAAATCATAATTAATAAGTTCGATGGTATATGGATTGGCTAACTTGCAATGGGTCTAATAGAGGAAAGCCAATTAATAATGTGCTATAATGGGCTAAAAAAAACCAATTTAAACCCATTTAATCCAAAGAAGCTACTTCGGTACGATGGCACTACTTTCTATATTCGTCTTTCACTATCCTTATGGTAATGGTTGGACTTTTCAAGCCCAAAGTAACATAGCCTATTCATTTTTGTTTTTCTCTTGTCGATTTTTGGTGCAAGACATGATTGTGTTTAAAATCCATAAAATAATAAGGTTTTACAAGGTTGAAAATGTATTTCTTTCCTCTAATGCCTTGCAAAAATAAGAAGAAATATTTGTTGTAGTATGTCATAAGTCAATCATCTTTCGTAATTTTACTGATAATAAAGAGTTCTTACGAATTACGTATAAGACTTCACATACTTTGGACCTATAACATTTTATGTTTAAAGTTAAATTCATTATTCGTCTCTTATGTCTAGAAGTGTCAAAATGAGTAATATATCCATTCTCTGACTTGTACTTTTAGGACTGAATTCTATATAGGTAAAAGGTAATGTGAAAATGGGTTTAAAAAATTAAAGTTCAGTCAAATTGAGTCTTAATGGGTTTCTAGAGAATCCATTTAGGTCTGATTTTTACCAATTGCCTATGGGCACTTTGAATTGGATGAGCCGGATCGAACCATGCATACTCACTTGGGTCATCACACAAATTGTAATTCACAATCCAACCAACACAACCAAAACAAGTCACGAAATCAGCATACAGAAATAGGTAGAGATGTGCCACATGAATCGAGAGAGCAAAGGGGTTGATGTCATCGGATGGAGGCGTGACAGCAAGGGCTCTTGGCGGCAATGGTCGGCGACGACGTGGTGACTGATTTGAAAGCTCTTTGTTGTCGGCATTTATCCTTGTTCTTTCATTTCCTTAGCCTTGGTGTCATGATGTTTTTACCCATTCAAATTTGATCTAATCCACTCGTTTGACAGGTATTGACACGATTTTGGCTCAGTCACTAATCAAAATTCACCTTGAAAACCACCCGCCTGGGTGGCGCTGCTGGAACGCACACTCTTCCTCTCGCAAAAGGTCGAGTGTTCGAATCCCGGGCGCCGCAGGGTGACTTAACCGGTGGCACGTGTGTGGTGGCTAGCACGTATTGCCCCCAGGGTTTACTTCCCGGCTGTCGGTCGTGCGGGGGTTCCCTGGATTACCAAAAAAAAAAAAATTCACCTTGAACTTTTATTATCCTTGGCTATGCTATCGATACATTAGACATTGATTGTTGACGCTCCCATATCCATACATTCTACTAGATTTTTTTGTTTTTCATTTGTGGCATAGTTGTATGTTAACTACACGATTTACGCTAATAGTAATGTATTGATAACGATGATGGAGTCAACGAGAAAATAGCCATCTGATGAGAAAAATTCTTATTTCGATGGATTCATAGGCTCGAAAGTTCAATTAATTAAGAAATGACGGAAATATTGAGTTTGTTCTTCGATGTCGCCTGTACTTTTACTCCAATTTTTTGCCAAAATTTCGGCGAGAACGAAATTTTTCCGGTACCAGAGAGGCTGCAATTAAAACCTTTTTATTCTCAGGATTAATTAATATTACCAGAAAATTTTAAAAAAAAATTCACGTTTTTCTTTTTCCGTATAATAGGGGAATTATAAAGCAATTCGGGTTAAACTCAAAGCTTTGAAATTCTGAAAACGAAAGAACAGGAGCCCAAACTCGCGAGGCGGTCGGGTCGTCTTCCTCCTTCGAATCGGCTTCGTGCATCTCCCGGTTCGCTCTGCTTCCGGCGATGGAAGCTGGAGGAGGAGCAGCAGATGGATCCGACTCCGCCGACGTCTCCGCACTGCGCAAGAAGCATCTGGCGATGCTCGAGCGCCTCTCGAACCGCCACCAGCCTCGCCCCGACAATCCCGGCCACTCGCCGCCCGCCTCCGCCGCCGCCGCCTCCTTCGAGTCCACCTCGTCCTTCCTTTCCCTCTTCGGCAATTCCAGGAGGTCAATCGAGTCCCGCCTCGCCCGGTGCCGGCTCGCCGACCCGTCCCTGCTCAAGCCCAGTTTCGACGAGATCTCCGCCTCCATCGCCGACCTCGAGAAGCTCGTCGCGGAGAGCTCCTACTACCTGCCCTCCTACGAGGTCCGGTCTTCTCTGAAGACCATCTCCGATCTGAAGCAGGCCCTCGACAACCTGAGCTCCGAGCTGATCCCCAAGAAGAAGTTCTCTTTCAAGAACAAGCCCGCAAGGAAGGAACCGACCGCGTCCTCGCTGAAGGGAGCCGAAGCGGAAACTAGCGATTCGAGGCCAGCCGCGAAAGCTGGGAGCTTGGCAGTCGCCGTGCCCGATTCGCCGGGTTTTAGGAACAGGGCAAATGAGGTTTTGGCGAAGGACGTGAGGGGACTGGAGATCGGCGAGTTTACGCTGTCGGATCTGGAGTCGTGCGAAGTGAGGCTGATCGGGTGCGCGAGGGCGCTGTTCGTGCACAGGTTGAGGAACTGCAGGGTCTACGCTGGGCCCGTGACCGGATCAGTCCTGATCGAGGAGGCGGAGGATTGCGTGTTCGTGCTGGCGTCGCACCAGATAAGGATTCACAACGCCAATGCGAGCGATTTCTACTTGAGGGTGAGGAGCAGACCCATCATCGAGGATTGCTCGGGCGTGAGGTTCGCGCCGTATCGTCTCCATTACCGGGGAATCGAGCGGGATCTTGAGGACGCCGCGCTCGGCGAAGAAACCGGGAACTGGTCCAAGGTCGACGATTTCAAGTGGTTGAGGGCCGCACAGTCTCCGAATTGGTCTGTTTCGCCCGAGAACGAGCGCATTGAAACTGTTGACATCTCCGATGTGTCTGCTTGAGAGCTCGTGATGGCGTGAGATTGTGCCAAGATTCCGGTGGAGTTTTGTCTGTCTGTTCTGTTAATTGGCTTGTGTTGATTCGACTGATCTTCATCCTCTTCATTTTGCGGCTGTCGTTGATTCCTGTGCTTGATACCTCTCGTGAGAGAAATAGATTGTGTACCAGCACTGAGCATCATCTGCATCACTTGGAGAAATTGATCTGTCCCGGTTCTTGAATCTTGTCTTGCACTTATGGTCGAATCATTCTGCAATATCGTGCATTGCCTTTCAAGAGACTGCTGAAGAGTTCAAACCCTTGTCTTGTTTTTGCATGAACTGCAGTATCAGCTTACTGTTAAGATGAAACAGGTCGAGAGTCATTTGATTATGCTGTGACGTCGTGAAGTCTTGGGGACGAATTTGATGCAGTGTAAGCTTCATAAGATCCACGCAAAGCCCGTAATAGCTTTGGGGATTAAAAGCATCCTGGGATTTCATTTCTTGTTTCTGGAAAGAAAGAAACATCATTGGGTTGGCTGTGAGTGAACGCCTGGTGATCACAAGCACCATTAATCTCGAATCTCGTAGCTCATACAGAGATCTGGTTGTTGCAGACTCGACCACTACCTTAATGTCAAATGTCGTACTTAACAGCTCGAGCAAGACCGGAAAGAACTAAGTTCTGATCTCGGTAGTAGCATTGCGTGAGCCGTGCGTGCGTAACGACTTTCGAAACTTAATGAGCACGCTTGAAACCCTCTAGGCCATTTCTCTGGGTGTAGGCTCAGGTCATTTAACGTCGATGAACTAATGGAGTCCTTCAAGAATTCTGAATATCTCAAGGAAAAACAGACTAACTGATTAAAACCAGAAGAACAATGCTAATTCCATTAAGAAGTCATGACAAGAATCAATATCAACCCGACCCTTCTTTCTTTGTCATCATCATTCAGGCTCGAAACCCTCCGGCATGTGATAAGTCGTCAACGTTTGCAACTCGAGGGATGAAACAGTAACCATAATCAGATCGATCTAAATGCATATTCACAAACTTGACAATGACATTTCCATTTCGAATGAGTATAAAGACCGACTGTTATTTGCCTAAGAGTGCACTGTTCAATCATCCGGATTGAAAATTATTAGTTCCTCTCTTCAGGAGATACAGATCCTACAAATGATTAGACACACTTGTGAGCCAATGAAGCAATGCCAAAATATTATATCTTACTTTTGACACATCCAAGCCGACATGGAGAAAAGACGCCGATCTTGCCAGCACATCACCACGCATCCGTTTTCTTCTTCGATCTTATAGGGTCACAATTGTATCCCTGCATCAACCTTCTCACCTGCAACCTCCCGTAGTAGCTCAACGGCACATTCCCAAATCCAGCCAAGTCAACCCTCTGGATCCACTTCTCGAGCTTCTCGTGTCGTTCCTTCCTTTTGGCTCCCTCGAATGATATAATTTTCTTGATTTCTTCCTTAAATAGCATTTTTCTCCACCTTCAATCTCTCTAAGGATGTCCTCAACACCGTATATTCCAAACAATCGAATAATGCAGCATAAGAGTGCAAAGCTTCTGCGAGCCAATCCGTTATGGTTCGAGTCTTACTGTGTCATTACCATAACTTCTGGGGACAATTCCCACAAAGCATTGAGGAGATTATCCATCTTGCCCGAAGCATTCAGAGAAAGCGGCGACAATGCAGCTGAATCAGTGCTTGGGCTACTTCCATTTGCCTAGTCTTTCTCAAGCAGTTCACCCAGCGTGTTTTGGCTCATCGGTAAGACTCTGTGAGTTAGTTCCATTAATATTCTTAAATGGAAAAGGCGATCTTTTCCGGTGATGTTCATCGTCCAAGGCCGATAGTATATGCAACTGACTAACTGAGCCGATTGCCAGAGCCTCACCAGTCTTCACACGCAACTTTTCAAACTCAAGATTTTCTAATTTGCTAACTATTGGATTAAACTGAAATGGAATATCCAATCTTTCTGCTACTTCAGTCAATCTGCGGACCACAAGATCTAAGACCTCTTTGTGCTGATGAATCCCTGTAATCCTGAGAACGGCCTGTTCTTCAGGCTGTGCATTCTAAGCTTGAAGCAGCGCAATCCACCGTGTGGGTTCAGCTGCATTGGGATCGATAATATGAACCTTCTACTCCAACTCCGTAGCTTCCATTATAGCTTGATTTGGGAGCACAAATTGCGACTTCAAGAATGGAAACAGCTCAATGAACAGCTTGCGGACAAGAAGCTCTTCAGGCAGCAATAACATTTTAGTAGAATTAAGTGCCTTATGAAGGCCAGGCCATGACTTGAGTATCCGGTCAACGAGCGCCTCCATGTAGTATGCCACGATCCATTGCATAGTATCCCCATCGAGAGACGTGAGCCGAGAGATTTGCTCGATAGCAATGTCTGCATTCTCAAGGTTACCGTTGGCGACTTGATTCACGCAAGCTAGCAACAAATGTATCAAGTACAAGCCCCGTTCTTTGGATTTTAGTTCCTTTGACAATGAACGCGGTGACCCAAAACCTGGCGAAAGTGACATCATGGAACAGAACTGGAAAGGAGAGGATGTTACGGACAAAGACCCGTCATCATGAAACATCGCATTACTGATCAAAGACTCAAAAAAACTTCCAAATTTGACGCAGGCGATAATAGTTCCAAAGGAGGTGACTCGGGGACAGTCCACGGGAATACTCTAAACAGTAGTAATCTACTTCACACTAGGGCAGATATCAGGAAAATTACCAAAAAAATCCTAAACCTTTTACAATTATGCCAATTCAGTCCTAAACCTTTTTTTTTGCCAATTCAGTCATAAACCTTTTGCAATCGTGCCAATTCAGTCATCTGGCCACTTTTGGCCGGCCGGCGCTGACGTGGACGCCGGCCGGTGCTAGCCGATTGACGTAGCAACATTTTAATATTTTTTATTATTTTTCGAAATTTTATTATTTTTTTCTCTTTCTTTTTTTTCCCTATCTTCTTTCCCGGTCAACAATCCGGCGACCAGCGAGAGGCTGAGTTCCACCTTGTCGGCCATGCGAGGGCGAGCCTCACCGTCGCCAAGCGAGGTTGACCTCGCCATGGCTCGTCTAGTGACAGCGAGGCCTCGCCGTCGCTGGGCAAGCTCGACCTTGCCCAACCATGGCGAGGTCGACCTCACCCGGCAACGGCAAGGCCACCCATATTTGGCGAGACCTCACCGTCGCCGAGCAAGGTCGAGCCTCACCATGGCCAGGGGCAAGGCTCGACCTTGCCTAGCAACGGCGAGGTCTCGCCAAATCTGAGCGACCTCGTCGTCACCAAGCAAGGTCAACCTCGCCATGACCGGGCGAGGCCTTGCCCAACGACGGCAAGGTCGACCTCGCCATGGCCAAGCAAGCTTGAGCTTGCCCAGCGACAACGAGGCCTCGCCCATGATTGGCAAGTTTCATCTCGCCGGCCTCAGCCTCTCGCCAGTCGCCGGACTGGCGACCAGGGAAGAAGATAAAGGACCAGGGAAGAAGATAAAGGAAAGAAAAAACAATGAGACAAAAAAAAATTTTCAAAAAATTATTAAAATATTACCATGTCAGCGCCGGCCGGCCAAAAGTGACCAGATAGACTGAATTGACACAATTGCAAAAATTTTAAAACGGAATTGGCCAAAGAAAAAGGTTTAGGACTGAATTGGCACAATTACAAAAAGTTTAGGACTTTTTTGGTAATTTTCCCGGCAAACATCTTTCCTCCATTCTAGAAGATGACCGGAAGAGAGAGAATAAATTCAAGAAATCGGCAGAAATGAGACCAGCAAACTCTATCCGAAGCCGATCGAGTCAATGTATTGGATTGGGCAATGAGAATGGCGAAGAACATGCCGACCAGTCGGAGAAGTTATGATAAGATTAAGCGATTCCTACCATCTAACGAGGAGAAAGAAATTGGACCAACAGAATCCAGCAAACCAAACAAGAAGTGACGCGAAGTATCAAAATACAGAGAGCGAAGAACAACAAAAAATCTGTGCCAATTAAGTAAGAGAGCGACCACCCAGAAAAGAAAAACAGATAAAATCCTCACCAAGAGTTGTAATCCGTGAAGTCTGAGCTGTGTTCGCAGGAAAAGTACGACTTGAGCAAGCGAGCTCAGAGAGGGACTCTATCCAGTATTCTAGACGAGACCTATCTTCACGTCTCACCATTTACTTCTCCAACTCACGTAGCCAAATAGAAAAGAGCAGAAACACGCCACCGTATGGAAATCATTATAAAACCTGAAAATCATACCGTTCTTACCGATGTAACCGACAGTTTGCCAAACAAAGAAATTCTGTCCCCGTTTCAAAGAATGACAAATGGTATACATGGGATAATATAATTTACGCGAGCATCTGCTACTGAACCCCACTCCATTTAGCCCAATCTACAAATTGCATCCCACCGTAGATATTGTTGGCAAACCGCACACCGACAGTGAAAGCCATTGCGACAGGTGGGACATTCTTCGCCAAAGGTGATGCTTCAACCAAGCGCTCTAAGCCATTTATAATTTGATAACGAGTGTTGGAAGATACCGCAAGGAAAACACCTGAGAGAGAAGCAAAGTCATCACACAGAACAGAATCATGCAATTTCAAATGGATGTCTAGCTGTTCATGCAAAGCACTACAGTTGAATTTCTAGTGCAGAAAAGCCCTCGCTGCTTCCTCTCCAGCTCTTATAAGACGGCATATAAAGAACAACCAATAATATGCAAACAAGAATCTAGCCTGCTAGAGCCAAAGTGTCGGATTTTTTACTCTAACCACCGGCAACAGCCTTAAAATGCACAACGTGTCGGCAGATAAAAAGAAAAAGAAAGGTTGAGCAGAAAAGAACAAAACATCAGCTACTCAAATATTAAGAAATTAATTTTCCAGGCAATGATCTCTCTATAATAACTTGAACAGATACCTAAAAACTGTCCATTGAACTTACCCCAAAGTGCGGCACTTTGTATAAGAGGTGGCACAGGTATATCCTCCTCCGATTTCTTAATGTTCCTGAAGATAACAATGCACTCATAAGATCAGTCACCTAGTGAAGAGGTAATGGCAAAAGAAAATCCATCACAGCTCTACGACTATTATGACCGAGGTCCATATGCATTGTTCATGTATGTGTGTAGGGAGAGCGGATGTGGGTGTTAGAGAGACAGGGAGCTATGTACCAGAGCAGCACAAGCTATTTCTGTAATCCCAACATCACACGTTTGGAGAGAAAAGCTGTTACCAACCATTTTCCACGAAATCATTTTTTTGCATATATAAAAATGCTTAAAGTGCTTTGCCGGATAATAAAAAATGGAAAAAAAAAAAAAAGAGCAAAGTCACAAAAGCCAGAAGTTCCACATCACACTCCATAACAGTGAAAAGATTATCAAGATCTGCAAAAAAATGCAGGTGGCTAGTAGGATTTGTTGTCTACCTTTTAACAGTCATGATCAAATTTGCCATTCCTTGACCTATAAGACCACATCCAAATCCCACGGATCCATACAATACACCCTGGAACCAAAATGAACCACTCAGCCAACCAAACAATTAAAGTTTACAAGTAGAAACACAACTAGCAAAATCCCGAACACATATTGAGCATAGGAAAGGGAAATGGAAAGAAGCTTGGAAACCACAAAATTCAACCAACAATCTAATTCCCACCTCCAAAATATTTAAAGAAATGTCCTTTGAGATACATAACAAATCTAGCTATGGTTGATACCTTGTAGAAATATGTAGCAATCCGCTGCCTAATAGAGAACCTACAACCAGGCCTTTCAGCTTCAAAAACACTGCACAGATCAAAGGATATGTAACTATAATTATCAAGAGCTCAACAGGAAATGAGATAACATATATCTTCCATTTACAGACAAAAACCATTTTCACTAATTGTGGCGTATCAAACACACAACGAACAAATCAAAACCTGAACAACATGCCAGTACAGCTTCAAAAAAAAGGAAAAAAAGTAACCAGGGGCCACATTACTCCTACCACTGACATTTATCAGGCAGAGAATAGCGGTATTGAGCCTTTAACTACTCAGTCAAAAGAAGTTAACTGACTAGCTAGGGTTGTTCTTCAAAGTAATTAAATTAATTCTAGGTGTTTTCATCAAATCATCTACTTTCAACAATTGCAGGAAACAAATAGAATAGTGATTTACACGATGTCAACAGCTAAATCTCGTAACTCATCATCCACTACTTAAAGTTTCAAATGACAAGAAGAATGTGGAAGGGAAGCTAAACCTGCTGGGAAGAGAACCGCAAGCATGTTGAATGCGTCCAAACATACTTCTCGACGTAGACTTCTGCCCTATACGAACATATGGTGCTAACAAACCAACTAAAGCAATGTCTACCACTACACCAACCAACAAATCAGCCATGTATAACTCAAACTCTGACCAAAAATCCTTGCCCCTCTTCTGAACTTCAGCGAAAGTTGCACAGCAGGAATCGATGACTATCTGCACCATGCAAGACAACAAAAGGAGCTTAGTACACAACTACATGACAGATTTTTAGACTGCACAAAATCCAACCGGAAGGTCAAGCAATAAGCAGTTTCAGTCTCTCTATAGGTGTCAAGTGTCCTCAATGAACACGTGATAACATCACATAATACCAAACCCACCTACCGAAACAAAACATCAATGTACCTCAGTCCCAACTTTGAAAAGAAAAGAAGGATCAGCCAACATCCTGTTCCGAAGCATTGAGCAGTGGTTCATTAGAAAGCCCAGTGGCCAATATGACCCCTGCAAGTATAATTTGAGTATAAGCACCAGAAAAAATAACTTCAACACAGAAAATGCGCCAGAGAGATATAGATTCAACTCCACTACTGGACATTTAAACATGATCAATCCCCTCGGCAACCTTGCAAGCCTGATCTTTACATACAACAAGGTGAAAAGTTTGATGGTAACTGTCCTTTCAGTGCCCAGAAAAGAAAAACCTTATGTTCCTAAAACACACATTTCACCTTCCGATTCCGATTTTGGCTCTCCCTCTAGTAATATCTCAAAATATCTACTCACAATTTCCCGCAACTTTGGTTTGATAATAGAAACACAAGTGAAGCGATGATATTCTCGAAGAACTAACAGCATGGAAACGACAAGTTGAGATCCATTCACTAATTCGAAACGGCGAAAGGACCTGCAAATCCAGATATCGTTGAAGAATAAGCTCGCGAAGCCCCGTACTCTTGGCGGCCTCCAACATATCGGCAGGAAGCTTTGCGCCTCGCGCTTCCGTCTCTCTCGCTACGTCTTCGTACTTCAATATCGGACCGAACTCTTCTTCCTCTCCATCGCCGCCGCCGCCGCCACCACCTCCACCGTGGTCGCCTCCACCTCCGCCACCTCCCCGGGGTCCTTCTTCGCCGCCGCCGCCGCCGCCGCCGCCGCCATCAATCGTCGGTTCACCTCCGCTCTCCAAAAAGCGGGGGGTCGCCGGAGTAGTAGTCCCCATCGAGGCGGGCTCCGAGCTCGAGCATCTGGCGATGGAGAAAGCCGGCCCGTCCCCTGCCGAAGACCGGCGCAGCGACAATGCGGCGGACGGGGTTCCGTAGCTAGGGTTCTTGATGGAGCAGCAGGCGATCCTCAATTCGAGCGTCGCGCCGTTGCTTTTGCTCGCCGGAGCCGAGAAACGAGACGGCTGCAGATTGAGCGAGCTCGCGGCGGGCATGGTCGACGATGCGAATCGGGATCGGGGGGAATGATCATTCGAGAGCGTGCCTGAATCGCGATGCGATCGCAAGAACTTTTGCACTGAGACGAACGTGGGAGAGGCTACCTACATTGCATTTACACACACCAGAGAGAATCCAGAGAGGTTCTAGTTTTGGCTTCTGTCGAGAGAAATGCCCCCCCAAAAAAAAAGACAAAACGATAGAAAAAAGGGAGAAAAAAAACAAGGAGGAGGAAAAGGGAAAATCAAAACGACACGTCGCCTGAGAGATTCGAACTCTCGCGGGGAAACCCCATGTACTTAGCAGGCACACGCCTTAACCACTCGGCCAAAGCGACGTTGTTGCTTCCAGTGCGCAAACATAAAGTAAATATTTATATATTTATATTACAATAAACGGTTCTATCTTCCTATTGAGGATCTTCTTTCTTTGTCTCGTTAAATTTTTTCTGTGGTGTGAGATAAAAGAAAAGGCTTGTCGCTATGAAAAATATGGTTAAGATACTATGCTCAAAAGCTTTCGCCATGTACATTATTGGAAATGTGTAACCATTCGCTCCCACTTAAAAGACAATATTCAAAAACGATCTTTATTTAATTTGTTGACATTGAAAGTCAGTGATCGAAGCGTGTGGGATGAAGGGGTCGATTATCATCAAAAGCACGTTTGTTCATAAGCTTCAGCAACAAAAGGTGTAACGGCCCAAACCAAGCAGCAGACCGCGGGGAGGAGGTATGGCAGTGCATCCCTGCCTCGGTCCTCGAACGTGCGTGGGGAAGAGAGGGAGAGCCTCTCTTGTCCCACATCGCTTAGGGGGGAGTCCTCGACTAGCTTATAAGGCTTGGGGTTCTATATCTATGTAACGCGTTCCACACAAGCTTCCATTATGATGAGAACAAAAAGACAAACGCGGACAATATTATATAGTGTAGACTCGAAGTGTTACAAAAGGTCCCGCCTTTTAAGAAAAATTGCGTGTAAATTTACGTATCAAAATCTTGTACATTGCGAAAATTTCAAGTCTTACATGCTAAGAAAAAATCAAATCATTTCCGTCACGAATTTGAATGAGCAAAAAGAAAAAATCTATCCAGACACTAAATTTACTATGTCAAATTGAAAAATTGTACCATATACCTTATTGCGTAACGAGTATATAGATAAAGTGAAGTGTCATGTGATGAGCATATATAAGTAAAAAATTTATTCGCTCCAACTTAAACTATATGAAATCAAACGTGATAATAGATTACAGTACGATTGATCATCAAATTGTATAGCTTCCCCGGCCGCGATGTAACAAGTGCAGTGAATTCCCAAATTGAAGGGAGTTTAGGGGCATGGATTGCTCTGCATCAACGATGGAGTACGGAAGGGAGTTTAGGGGCATGGATTGCTCTCTGCATCAACGATGATGGAGTACGAAAGCGAAGGCCCATCCAACGAGTTCGTGCGAATTGGTAGGCGGGGCAGCATCGTTACCGACACAGCACATTCAATCAGAGAAGCATCGCTACACACAAAGAATCAAAAGATGCGGATGATGCCAACAGAACGAAATAGGGACATTTGACCAGCGATGCATCTCACACCACGCCTACAGAAGACCCAATACGGTCCCGCATATGATGTGTTCTTTCAATAGCTGGAGACGGACTAGAGCATGCCCAAAAGAAAAGACTACATATACGCAGATTACAGATGCCAGTTCAGCAAACCTACCTTCACCTTGTGAATATAACCTTCAAATTAATGGTTTCTGCTTTCCCAAGCGCTTGCTACAGGAATGCCAAACATGTGCTCCGTATGCTTAATGTGATTGCACTAGAATGATCAATCAATGGAGGAGAAAGAACGAGAATACAGCTTAAACAAAGTTATATAGAATGCCCTTGGGAAAAAATAAATTAAAATAGGGGCACGGCAATCAAACCCCCGGAGCAGATTGCTTTCGTTGCATGCTCTGCATCCCAACTGTAGCTTAAGATTGACTTACGAATTACATCGCTAAGATAAAGATCCCTCGAATGTCTACTAGATTTTGCAGAGACAACATTCCCCGAGCACTTGACTACCGATATGGGAGAGAGAAAAACCAACGTATACAAAAACCAACCCATTTGGACAAACTAAAACCTTATAAAGAATTGAAACGCCTGCAACAGCCAGCATCCAACACGAGAACCCAGTTTTTCGACTAAATCAGCTGGATGCAACTGGCCTTGACATGGCCTTTTTGATGGCCTCAGCGTATGTCCTGTGTTGATAAGTAAGCGTGGCTTCTAGCAAGTCCCAGAGGGATGTTTTGGGATTCCAACCTGCAAGCATGGTAATTTATTTCAGAGCTACATAAAAAAAAAAGGCAGGTAAACCAGAACAATAAAGAACCAGCATACCCAATTGCCTATTAATGATGGTCATGTCCGGGATTCTCTTGTCACTATCGTCATAACCCTCGCCGTAAAACTCTTTGGAACTAACGTCAATGGTAGGTACATCCAAAGCTGCCTCCCCACTGACCTTTGAGTAGATCTGCATAATGCATAAATAATAGTTATATCATTGGACATGGAAGCTTTATATGCGTGATTTAATTTACAATGAAGCAGCAAAGTGCAACATCCTTCACCTGAGTCATCATTTCAGCAAGCTGCCTAACTGTTACTTCGTTGTTGGGGTTACCCACATTAAAAATGTGCCCATTAGCCCTCTCCGGGTTTTCCTGAGAAGTTACTGCACTGTCAGCTGTCAAATCTAATTAACAATAGAAACCTTCAAACGAAAAAGGGGAAAGTTTAACCCACGATCATAAGAAGAACAGCGTCAATGGCATCCTTTATGTAAATAAAAGTTCTCTGTGACTGACCACCATCTACGAGTTTGAGTTGCTCATGACGTAGTAAAGCCTGCAGAAAGGGAGAACAAAAATGCATATTATTAAAGATGCCAGAAGATATATGGAGCAAAATTCAAAATGAATGGATTCCCATAATATAAAAAGGAGTTACATTACTAAAGCATGCCAAAACCCTGGGTACACCCTCACTTGGACCATCAATGCCAGGTATAAAATCCATCCTGGGTCCTATCCAGTTAAAAGGCCTCACTATAGTGAACTCGAGACCATTTTCTGCTCCTTCGGCTGTGCGTAGAGACGAAAGTAAGCATATGAAAGAAAAAAGTAAAAATTTGCAATTCAATGAACAATCGCTCACCATAAATCAACCTCTCAATCAATTGTTTTGCACATGCATAGGACCACCTCTGCTTTTCAATTGGGCCAAAAATGCAGGGGGAAGCATCTTCCTTGAGAACATAATATGCAGGGTCCTGTAAAGCAGACAATGTATACTAATTCAGATTTTGTTTAACAATCTTGCATGCGAAAAATGACACCGTGATGCAAACAGTCTTTTCTTATTAGCCAGAAAACAGCTAGTTACATGCCCTGTTCGCAATAACTGACTGGACCTACTTCCATAAAATTGATCTGTACCTCCCTCAAAACGGCCATCAAGTGCCAAAGGATCAATCATCAATGAGCCAAGGAAGCTCACCAAAATTTAAATGCACAATTTTCATTATGAATACAATAGCATCACATAAAAGAAAGAGTTGATCTTGGATCTCGGTGTAGCAATGAGTTCTTTGCTCGAACTTCCTATTGAATGCCCTCAATTTAGAAGCATCCAGATAGACCACCTAGATTCCAATCACCTTACAAATGAAATATGAATATTGCTATCGAATATCCTAAAAACACCCATTCAGCCAATTACATGCAGTAAGTTTATACACTGGTGATATTGATAATGAATTGAGTATGGTTAATTATGCATCAGGAGAAAACCAAACATGCAACATCTACTCTTAAGTTGTTGGACACAAAAACTATTTTGAAAACAGTAGGAGTATAAATGATCGAGACTTCAGATTTAAAAATACCAATAGCAACAACTTCCAAGACTTCTCCCCCTTATAAGTGCTTACAAATACTTTCTGCACTAGTGCACATTCTCTAATCCCATATCCACTATGGGAAATTCAGTGTACAAATCTCTTTCAACATTTGGGCCAGGATATAATAGGATAAGACCAATCAACAGATCCGTAATCATTCAAAAAGAGCTTAAAGTAATCCGGTCTCTGGAAAAGTTAAGACCATACAAATGCTAATGCACAGCTAGAAAAGCAAGATATAAACATAGAGCTTAATAACAGTGCATTAGCACAAAAGCACATTAAGAAAGGGAAATCACACCTCACGAAGTGGGCTATCTTTGGGAAGGAAGCTACCAATCGTTTTCCCATACACTTCACAGGTTGAAAAGTGAATGAGTCGCTTGTTGTTCTCCGAACAGTACTTGACCTAAAATCGACAGCAGAATCAGACATCAACTTCAATGAATTCCTATAATAAAAAAAAATCGTAGTCTCCATTGCACCACCAAAACTATACATCTCCGAAATCATGCTTGAGAGTGCACATTCCATGGAAACCGAAATGCCATACCACAGGCAGCGCGTCGATGAAGTTACTGTAGATCGTGTCGAGAGGCCGAGTGTTGTAATCGGCGGGAGTACAGATCGCGGCGAGGTTGATCGTCTGGAAGCAAGGGACAACGGAAATCAGCGTCAATCACAATAAAAGGTAACGAGACCACTCGTAAGTCTGCTCAAGGCACGGACAAACGATCAACTAAGACTGAGAGCAGAATCACAACGCCCAATCCATCGACCACGGCATCCAGAACACGACTGATGATGAACCGCTCGTTTTCGGAGAACTCGGAGAGAGCACCACTGCTTCGCAGACAAATCGCAGCTCACGAGCACGAGCTAGCTCGCGTACATCGATGAAGAACCGTAACCAGCGGAATCACGCGAGCGAGAGAGACAGAGAGAGAGAGAGGGTACCAGATCTGCCATTTTGATGAGGCCTTCGAGGCGGGAGTCGTGCTTGATGTTGATGCGGTGGAACTGGATGCGGCCGGCCCAGGGGAGGGATTCCGGCTCGAGGAGGTGCCTGATCTTGTCGCCGTAGACGTCGAGGGCGAGCACCTTGTGCGGCGTCTCCGCCATCAGCTTCTCGCACAGATGGGAGCCGATGAAGCCCCCGGCGCCGATCATGCATATGGTCAGCGGCGCGATCGGACGGCCGTCCAGATCTACTCTCGCCATTGCCGCTGCTCTCTCTCTCTCTCTCTCTAGAGAATCTAGGAATGCAGAAATGGGGGGTAGTGTTGATGATGATGGTAACGGAGGGCGAGGACCGACGCGGTGCTTTTCATGTGCTATTTATCGTTTCGCAGAGAGAGAGGGGGAAACGAATTAAGTTGGATTGGGTGGGAAATCAATGGATCCCGGGTGTCTAATGAGATGCTGGAGAGAGAGAGAGAGAGAGAGAGAGAGAGACGGGCGTGGGAGTGGGAGCTACTCGCCGCCTCATTGCTCCACGTCAGCATATAGGCTTTTCCGGCTTTGGACTGTTCGTTCCAGGGATGAGCATGGTCGATGGGCGCCTGATCAAGGACCAACTTGCACGATGTTGATTCTCAAATTTCGCGATCAGGGATGAGCATGGTCGATGGGCGCCTGATCAAGGACCAACTTGCACGATGTTGATTCTCAAATTTCGCGATCAGGGATCCACCATGTTGAGCCTAAACTGAGGACCGGCGGTCCTATCCGGTTCTAGATAGATCCTTTTTTTTTTTGTTTCGTCATCGAGAAAGGGATTTTTATAATAAGATTAAAGCTCTCAAATCAAACACAAACAATGAAGCCTAAGGAAAAAAATAAATATTATGGGTAAGTATTGTCCGAGTGGGCGGTTTCACCCTGAAACCGAGAACCGCTCATTAAGGATCATTTCTGAAAAATTGGAACCAATAATCAAAGGTTGGCTCCATGGATCCACCTGAAAATCAAACCGTTGGTCCGGTTCGGTTTCCAAATGGATCTATGGAGCCGGTCCCCTAATCCCTCCAGATTCACAACCAGACAAGATGAGGGCGAGAGCCGGATGCGAGATGTGAGGGAGGGTTGGAGGCGAGGCACGAGGCAATTGCGAGTCTAAGATGCACCAACAAAGTTGAAGGCGTGGCCAAATGAGACTCTTACTGAGAGAGTTAGATGAGACTAGCGTTTCTTCTTCTTGTTTTTATTTTGAGGACCGTGAGACGTGAGTAAAAATGTAGGGTAAATGACAAAAGGCATATAATATCGATATACCGTTCCAGGTGAACGGGCGAACAATTCCATACTTGAAACTGGAAACTTGCTCGGTTACTCACCGATTCCAATAAATGAAAATTGGAAACCGCCAGTCCAATTTGGTTTTAGGCGATTCCCAATTTCTTTGTACACCTCTGATAAATACCCAACATTTATCAAGAAATCACACGAGCTTGAAGCTCTCGAATGAAACATAAATCGAGAAGCCAATTTAAAAAAATCAATGCCCAAAACAAATCGAGAACTCACATGAGCTTGAAGCTCTCAAATCAAGCATTAACTTGGAACTCACCAACTGAGCTTTGTTCACGGGGCAAGGGAAGAGAGGTAAGCAAGCTATGTTCATGAGGAGAGCCAAGAGAGGCAAGGTATGTCACGAGCTGAGCTGTGATTGTGAGGTGAGCATTGAGCAAGAAGAGGCGAGATTTCTAGAGAAGAGCGGCAAGAGTGTTTCCTGAATGGCCCAAATATTTTGCCATTTTCATCATATTATTATTTGCATCCATCCCATCGAAGGGCAATCTCATCCTTAACGAAACTCCCTCGTAAACTTCTCCGTCATCTTTATTCTTACCCCAAGCACCAAGAAAGAAAAGCACAAAGACAATGTCCGTTACCGTCGCCATTAAGTCCCACCGATTCTTTGACTCCCGAAAAAAAAAAAAAGCCCCACTGATTCTTCCATACAAAGTCACCACCTCTGTCATCACTATAAATCAACAGTCTAGAAGAGGAGAGGCCTAGGGTTTGGACAAAATATATTATACGGGGTTGGTCCGACTGGACCAATCCTAACCCCGAAACCAAAGACCAACCCTCATAATATCGGTTCCAGGGATCTCGGTACTAGGAAATGGGCCAACTCCCCTTGGGAATAAAGCCAGGACCGGTTGGATTTGGCTGATCTAAGGTTGACCCTATGTCGATGCTCACTCTTAGCTTCATTCCGCGATTTTCTTTTCGTTGTCAGAACAAAATTACATTGCTAGGTACACTAGACGTTTTTGCAAGGTTAGATGTGCTCCTTAACATTGCGATTTTTTTTTATCGAGTGTTGACTAAAATGTGTTTATCTAAGACCTCATTCTTTCAAAAATATAAATCAAATAAAAACAACCAATATGACATTAATAGAATTAGCATCTTGGTAAAAAAGGGTCTTATCAACAAGTTCTCCTACGGCATTAGCGAAGTTAACTAAAAGTGGAAATAAGGACTTTCCGGACACTTTTAATTATAGAACAATCCCGCAAATTAATAAATTCACCTAGTGTAAATAAATAATTTTAAATTTCGAAACAAATATAAAATAATTTCTAGCAAGTGCACAAAGGACACTATTTAATGTGTTTCTTCTCGAAATAATAGGCAATCAGAAATTCGAGATCAAGAACTCAATGCACGGCACGCGTCCTTGAGCGCGTATCGAACGCTCGTGGATTCCAACCTTATAAACGTGCCACATTAGTCGGGGCAACACGACGAAACTAGTACAGTAACTCCTCCTCCCTTGTGAACTAGCCAGGTTCGATTTTGACCAAAACACGTGGCGAATTTCCGTAAGAAGCAGCGACCAGCGGGCGTGATCGTTTCATTTCACCACGACAAACGCTCGTCGAAACCCCCAAGAAAAGGTATCCGCGTTCCGTGCGAGAAACGGGTCACGTGATTGGCTTTCTAGCAGTGAGCTGTCCGCGCTCAGAATGGCCCGCGTGGGTCCCATCTCCTTTTCTTTTTCTTTTTCCTTTCGCCCTTCCGAAACCGGGAATTCTGCGCACCGCTCGTTTCTGACCCACGCGCCGACCGATCCCCGAAAGGAATCTCACGCGCCTCCTCGGGAAGGTAAGGAACATCTCTCTGTCCTTTTCCTGTAGTCGCCATCTAATTACAGAACCAAATCGGAGGTGTCAATCCAAGCCTCTTTCATGCGATCGCCTTTTCTCGCTGAGTGGGGGGATTTGGGAAGCCACAAAAAAAGGAGACGTTCCTTCGTGGGCGGTAGGCTTAAAGTAGCGTCAGAACAAGACAAAGCACGCGAATCGACAGCGCAACAGCAATCGGATCGCGAAGTGCCGAGCAAGGGAAGCGCGTTTCGGTCGAGACTAATGTCGCGCGTGCCTGGACATTTTTGCGGAACGCGTCGATTTTCTTTTTTGGGCAAATTAAGAATCGGAACGCTTTTATATCGCGATTAGCCCGGACTCTGCAGAAGTGAAAATCAGTTTATTGTGTCGTGTAGAAAATTGCGAGATCTTCAACTTTGATTTCACGATTTCTAAGGTACGACGCTTTGGACACCGCGCTTTACGAGTTCAGCAGCACGCCGATTACGACATTGATCTTGTATTTCGCATTATGTTCGGATTGACGTCCTAATAATTCGGTTACCTATGTGTTCGGTTGTAAATTTTAAACAATGGATTGCATACACATCGTTCGGCGATTGAAATAGTTTGGATACCTATATGAGAGTACGCGTAACAGAACGGTAGATCTCTGTTTCAATAGCCATTTGTCTATTGAATACACTTTCTATTTGCTCTAGCTCACATGGCCCAACTGCTCCGGGATTTCTCCGCGGAGCGCGGTTTTTTGTGCTATTGTTTTGTCAAGTCTAGGCTACTTCCACGTCATCGCCATGTCGGCAAATGGGACACGTGGTTAATATGTCATTAATCAGGCTAGTCCTTTGCCACATCACTTAAATGAAGTGTGCTCTACTTTGGTCACTAATCGGTTTGTTTATGAAGTCGGAATTTTCACCGATTTCTCGAGCGTGCTCTTTTTTCACAAATCTCACTACTAAACGGGAGAGATTCTTCAATAGAGTGTAGCGAAAGAAACGAATTTTCCATGACATCGAGTAAGTGCTCATATGAGAGCAAGCTTGTAATCTACATCACACCCACGACATGCAATACATTTCTCGGCACTTCCAGGAATGATATCTGCGAATTTGCTCCACGCGTCACACCAAGCACGATCAATAATCCAAAACGAGAAACACGGGAGACATCTTTTGGCCGAAATGCATCAAAAGATCCAAATCTGCAGGAGAAAATTGATTACTCTAAAATCCCACGATATGAAAACATCTCAAATGGATTATCTTAACGAGTGTCCAAAGGCACCTGTTTAACCCCAAATTAAGGAAAACAACAGTAACTTCGAATGCACCGCCTTCCTATAATTATGTACAATACATTGAATTATCAAGTGTACTTAACAAGTAGAGCCCTATATAATTTTTTTTTTAACGAAGCATCGGTGCAAATGTTATCATCTTCCACTATTTATCATTCGTCACCCCCGTGACTCATTTCCCCTCGAGGATGCACATACATCGAGCTGCTGAGTCCATGCCGAAGGCGGCACCCGGTTTCAGATTGAGAGGGGATCGACGCTTGTAAATCTTCGGGCACACGATCCCCGGCCCATTTCCCATCTGGCGATTTCGAGGAAGGCGCGTTTCCTCGGAGGGTGCGCCTCGCGGGGAACGGCGAAACCCGAATGGGACGCCGCAGCACCGACAGGGAGGATTCAACGCATTTGCCACTGCGAATGCGACGAGCGCCGCGAGCGGCCATTCTTTTCCCGAAGCCCATCATCAATAATGGCCGAGGCCTCACCAAACTAGGCCCAGCCGGCCGATCAGGACGTCGATCCCAAGCGTTACCAAAGCCCGCCCAACCGAGTCGCTTCTTCCAGGATCAAGAGATGTTTGCCCCGACCAGCACTTGATGACGAGACGTGAGAGGACCATGAAGCTTCCAAAGGCCACGGACGCGATCTAGACGGAGTCGTTTGAACTTGACGTGATTCGTTCTGAGCGCCGCTAACGACCGAATTTAGAGTAATTGGAATTCCAGATGGAGCTGGGTCCGGGTTTCTCGTCGCCGGCTTCGGCACCTTCACGAGCTACATCCGAGTGATTTACTTTTGATTGATATCTTTTGCACGCCCCTGCATTTGGGCAAGTCTTGAGAAACTCAAAAGCCCAAACCGAGCTCCCAAGTCAGTAGGACAATCTCACACTCACTCTTATAGGTTTTGTGCCTTTCGGGGTTGAGATTCGAACTGCAAACCGTGCTCGAGTTTGAATAAGGAAATGTCCACTTGGCTCTCGACTCGATTCGTTTCATTTCTCATCTTCCTGTTCTCACGTGACGGGACTCGAACAAGCTGGGTTTCGCTTCCGGAAGGAAGGTATCCAGGGTGCCGACGTTTCCAATGGAGTTATAGCTGCCGGGCGAATGCCGGCGCGGGATTCGACCAGAGTTCTGGACGGAGCGACCGCCGATTTCCACAAGCAATGGGGAGCAACATAATGGATAAAAAAACACAAGAGTAGCAGATGCTCGTATACTGTATGCTCACTGCGGGAGGCAATGAAGACTGGAGAGGTGGGGGCTTCGGAGACACCGCACGTCTCAAAGGAATGAAAATAAAACAAAGGTCGAATCGAATCTTGGTCGCGGCCTTGGAAAAGCTTGGAGGAGTCCTCAGAATGAACCCGCTGTGCTTTTATTACAAGCACACCTGGCAGCCTCGTGGCACGGTTGGAAGAAGGCTGCTCGAGGAGTCCCACATCGGGGGGAAGCACGAGAAAGGGGAGGTGGAAGGAGTATAAGAAACGGGCTCGGATTAAATTGCAACATACTTACCTGGACGGGGTCGATGGGCGATCATGAAGGCCCATGGCCTAGGTTAGCGACCTCCATTGCACTTGGGAGGGGCGCTCGCCTAAGGTCAACCCATAGTGGTTGAGCCTACGTCATAATTTGTGGCAGCGGGGGCCTGCGTTCGCGCGGCCCCTACCATTACTAGTAAAAGGCTAATCTTATCATTCAAATTTAGGTGTCTCGACCTTCCTCGTGAGTGCTGACGCGTACGAATCGGATGGTTCGTATTTACCAAAATTCCCCATGGACTTTCTCTGGCCAACAGTTTAGTTTGGTCTTTCTTTTCTAGGCCTAATTCCCTCAAAAATCGCTCCAATTATATCCTCAACTTTTTTTTTATCTCATAAAAAATCCAAAACTTTTATTTTTGTCCCAAATCTACCATGTTTACTATTCATCCAATTTTTTAATATTATTTCGAAATTTTTTCTTTTTTCTTTTTTCTTTTTTCTTTTTTCTTTTTTTTGTTTCACCTTCAATCTCCGGCCGGTTGCCAGGGCGGGGCCAGCGAGGTCGGCCCCGCCGACCGCTGGCGAGGCTCGGCCTCGCCGTTGCTGGGCGAGGCCGGCCTCGCCGGCAGTTGGCGGGGTCGAGCCTCTCCAGATCTGGTGAGGCTTGTCCCCGCCGGCAGCTGGCGAGGTCGGCCTCGCCGTTGCTGGGCGAGGCCAAGCCTCGCCGGCTACCGGCGGGGCCGAGCCTTGCCGGCCCCCCCTCTGGCAAGTTGCCGGACCGGCGACCGGCCGTAGGTTGAAGGTGAAACAAAAAGAAAAGAAAAGAAAAGAAAAAATAAAAAAATTGAACAAAAATAAAATAATATTAAAAAATTAGATGAATAGTAAACGGGATAGATTTGGGACAAAAGTAAAAGTTTTGGGTTTTTTATGAGACAAAAAAAAGTTGGAGATATAATTGGGACAAAGAGTAAAGTTTGGAATTTTTTAAGGAATTAGGCCTTCTTTTCTAAGAAGCTTGGATAGCGTGCGAAGACTTGCATGTGCAGCGTTATATCGCACGAGGTGTTTACACATCCAAATTGGTGTTTGCCGTTTCGTGATGTGATAAAATTGTAATCGAATTATTAGTACTTGGTTAAATTTTAACCCAAATTAAAGGGAGAAAAGTTATCTTGTGTAAGAGATATGCCTTGCGCCGCCACCTCGGGTTTGCTTGAAAATTCAAAAATAGACATTTTTCTTATAACGCACGATCACTTTGTGAACAGGGACTGGCATGTGCAGTTCATTACTACACGTAACACTTTGAAAATATTATTTGGAAATTCGCAAGGCGCCTCGACCTCAAACCTCAGTATATGCCGTCTCTGATCTCTATGGATGGTGACATTGGAACAGCAACAGAAGTGAAGAATCGAGGATGCACGACACGAAAGTAAGAACAGGGTCAGAAGAACACATGACACTGCCTTAACTTCGAGTGCCAACCACATTCCTCTAGTTGACCCATTCAGCAATTCAGCTCTTCTTTGTCCCCTTCTCTGTTTTTGCTTATTCAGAAACAGGGATTCTTGTACACGCCTTGTGAATCATAATCATCATCATCTGCTTGGTAAAGACGAAAGAGTGCCGCGGAAGCCACTACAGCTCAAATGCAGAGTTCATCAAGACACGCCATTAGGGTATTATAGGTGGAACCATCGCCCTTTATTTTTTCCCTGTTACAAAACAATCACTCTGTCCCTTGATGTATCGGGTCGGATCTCATTGATTTCAATGTTGAGTGAAAAAGGGTCTATGCTTACGCCCATGATGATCGCAATTACTAGCTAAGAGAGTGATTTCTTGGTAGGTTGAATATTAGAGAGAGTAAGGTTAAAATGCAGCAAGATTCAAGTTCAACTGATAGATCATGCACCCTGATTAGTGATTCCTGGGTTTGTTCTTGCTAAACTGACTAATATATATGTTAGGATTGAAGGAATATCATAGCATTGTTCCTCGTGCATTCATGATCGATTGGATAAAATTTAAATGATTGTCTTGGAGAGATTGCATTTTATTCATCGGTGATATCACATGTCGTGCGGTGCCAATGCAATATCATCGAACTATCCATAATTCTCCATTTTGATTGACATGCTTATAAACCGGCATGGTTTGAAATTTCAAATATCAAAAGATCCGAACAAATTGGTGATACTATTCAGCTCGACACATTCATACCACCATTAGAAGATGTTCTTCTCTTTTCTGTGCTCAGTAAAACTACAAAAGTACGCTTTGACAAAGTTAAAGTTTTTTTTTTACTTGTTTCTACGTAATTTTCTTGCAAATCTATTCCTTTCTGCTCTCTATACAGTCGGGGACGAAATGTCAACAAGACCCTTTGATGAACTCACTTGAAAAGTAACCTCTTCAATCAGGATTGCAATTCTTTTGGCACAATTATATCAGGTCAACGAGGTTCAACACATGATGGCCACCAATCATCTGCCGGTCTAGACAAGATCTTTGTTTTAATTAATTAGGTCAGACCAGGCCTAACGCCATTAATGAACAAGGTACGCGTGAATCTTAAGCTTGGTGATTTCATCGGGTTAATTTCTTGCGACACATGCACTTTCAACCTCCAGCAATTTCTTTCCCTTTCTTTTTGTTTTCTCCTTAGACCTGTTCGCGCGCTTATCAGCTTCTTCCAGACTCTCGCGCTCTCTATTATAATGTCCAACATTTAGTCCTCACTACAGCGTATCATAGTTTATCCGCAAGTTTTCTCGTGTTAGAGACAATGGGCTTATCGAGTCTTTTAGGCGCTTCATGCTTGCTTGGAGTGATGATGATGACAATGCTGGGCGTGGTGATCGATGGCCAACCTCTGGTGCCTTCGATGTTCGTGTTTGGGGACTCGGTGGTGGACGCCGGCAACAACAACCACCTCTCCACCATCGTGAAGGCAAACTTCCCTCCGTATGGCCGCGACTTCATCAAGCACCAGCCCACCGGGAGGTTCTGTAATGGCAAGCTCGCTGCTGACTTCACTGGTACACACATAACCGTACTTGTCATACCCCATTTTTTCAAATTCTGTACATTCTCTATTCCTGTTCCTTCTTTTCTAGGCTTTTAGTTCAACTTATTTCTAACATTCATCTGGGTTTTAAGGATTTAGTAATGTGGTTCATGTGTGGCTAATGATACGTGTGATTGGTGGCAGCTGAAAACATTGGGTTTACTTCTTACCCACCAGCCTATCTCAGCGAAAAGGCCAGAAGAAAGCACCTTCTGATTGGCGCTAATTTCGCTTCTGCTTCTTCTGGTTACTATGACTCCACAGCCAAACTATATGTACTCTCTCTCTCTCTCTCTCTCTCTCTCTCTCTCTCTCTCTCTAGATTTTGTAACATTTGATAATACTAAGCTGGTTATTGCATCTCTAGCCTTGATCTGGACTTTGCCAGTCAAATTACTAATTAATAATGTGCAATTGGGAGTTGTGGTGGGTGTAGCACACGATTTCGTTGACCGAGCAGCTGAAGTACTACAAGGAGTACCAGAACAAGATCATAAAGATTGCACCGAAGTACAAAGCAAACGTCACCGCGATAATATCAGATGGACTCTACCTCATCAGTGCCGGAAGCAGCGACTTTGCCCAGAACTATTACATCAACCCTCTTCTCTACAAAGTCTACACGCCCGACCAATTCTCAGACCTTCTCATCCACTCCTACTCCATTTTCATTCAGGTTCTTTCTTTCTTTCTCGAGGGTCTATGTTCATTCTAGTCAATTTAATGTCGGCCTATATAATTATGGTCAGAAGAGAACTGCGATGTATAACATCAAAATGGTGTTTTTCTGCGGCAGGAATTATATTCGTTAGGGGCAAGAAAGATTGGGGTGACCACGCTGCCGCCGCTTGGGTGTTTGCCGGCGACGATCACGATATTCGGCAACCACAGCGAGGGCTGCGTCACCAAGCTGAACAGGGACGCAGTCTCCTTCAACAACAAGCTCAATGCCACTTCTCAGACCTTGCAGAGCAAGCTCTCTGGCCTTACTCTGGTGGTCCTAGACATCTACCAGCCTCTCTACAACATCGTCCAAAAGCCCTCCGACAGCGGTATGTGAAAATTCCTATTTCAAATGTTCAGGGCATACACCTTCAGAGTCGGGCGATGGTCACCTTAAGCGAAAATACATAACTCGGTGACCTTGACAGGTTTTGCCGAGGCGAGGAGAGCGTGTTGCGGAACAGGCTTGTTAGAAACATCGATTTTGTGCAACCCAAAGTCGGTGGGCACGTGCGCGAATGCATCGGAATATGTGTTCTGGGACGGATTTCATCCAACAGAAGCGACCAACAAGATACTGTCTGATGATCTGCTCACCAGCGGCATCTCCCTCATCTTCTAGCTAGGATCATATATAAAGAACTCCAATCATTTTAGTTCCACTCAACTGTCTTTAATACCTAGTATACCATGTGTGCGAGAGAGGTAAGAATAAATTATATGTACGAACACCCCTGTTTGTGTTACAGTACCTGTTCATATGAACAAAGGCAATAACTTTTTATCCCTTGACCTGTAAAACAAATAACCATAGCACCTTCTCTAATTCCAAACTAGCAATTGAACAGCTCACGATCACAACAGCAACCATACTAATGATCTTGGTAGTTTAGTTTAATGAAGACAAATAAACCTAGAAATCCTCATATTGATGTTTTCTTTTCTTTTCTATTCGTTTTCCGCATCTTCTTTGGCAGCACAATTCTTTTTTGCCCACAAAACTCGCAGCTAGTCCAGCTAGGAAACCCAGGGTTACAATTCAGAATCATGTCACTCTTTAAAACCTCCTAGGACTAACAGGAAGAACAATGGCGGAAATAAAATGTGCCGTAACTGGTCCACAAATCCAAAGCATGAAAACCGGTGAAAACAAGGATATGCACTCTGGGAGACCGTATCCCAAAAAAAATAAATTCTTTTCCATGTCACAGCAAAGAATCATACATCCTCCTTGAAGAATGCTAAGTTTGTCTGATGAACAAGTGAGAAAGCTGAACTTGAGTAATCCAGCAATTGGGGCATTAACAATCCAAGACTGGAGAATAAGATAGGCGGGTGATTTACTTCTCATTACTTCATCAAAATTTTTTCACAGTAACCATCTGCAACTTCAATAGAGCTTCAAGCAAGGGTGACCGCTACTTATATCTATATACGTCCCACAAAATTTCCAGTAAGAGCTCAGACGATTTGTGTGAATGCAGAGGGACAGACAGAACACGAGACAAAACAAACAGGCTAGTCATGTCTATTTGGTCACATCGGATGAAGTTATAGTTTCCACTCGTTGCTTGGGAGCTCCATTGACTTCAAATTCCCCCACGCGATGCTCCATTGCTTCCCTTTCAACCTTCTGCTCCTTTTCATGAGAAACATCGTTACCAGCTGTGGAAAGCTGAATAACTCGAGGACTCCCAGAAATCCACTTATGAACAAGGCATCGGGCAGCTGTAGGCCTCTTTTCAGGCACAAAGTCAAGTATGGGCAGAAGAAAGTCGGCCATGTCATTTGCATCCTGCTCACTGAATTTGTACTTTTCTAGGAGGACCTTGTTAAGAGGCCAGAAACGTAATCTGCGGATATGTCTCAACTCACCGTTTCTGTTGAAGAAATCACGAGAGTATCGACTGCCTATTGCAATCTGAAAGAAATATCACTTTAGTGGCTTGAATAAGCTTAACTTAGAGAAGCACGGGATAACCACTGTTTTTTTTTTTTTTGGTAAAGACGGGATAACCACTGTTGTCACACAAAAAACAAACAAATTATCTATAAAAGTGTAGCTTAATGCACCTATAGCTACCAGATGAATTACCTTACGGGGAATCACACCGAGAAGTTCCATCATAAGAGCCAAATGGTCCTGCAAAATTAGCCAAAAAAAGTGAAATATCACCTAAATATAAGCATCTCATAATTAACAAAACCGGAAGATCTAATATATTCCAGAAACCTCAAAGGAACCGTGACATATGATCATAGACTGGGTTTTCAATAGAAGAAAACTAGTTAAAAAGGAGAGAAATCCCACAGGAAACAATAGTACTCGAAGCTTCATTGATGAGTGAATACCTCATCACGCTCGTAGTTCTTGCCGCTATGAGGATCAAAGAGGACGTCGCCAGTGGCCAACTCAAAGCAAATGCAAGCAAAGGACCATAAATCTGCAGAAGTCGAATATCGACAACCCAAGATAACCTCTGGACACCTGTACTGTCTTGTCTGAATATCATTTGTAAATTGTTTATAAGTCCAACAAGCATTTCCAAAATCAACCAATTTACATTTGAGATCAACTTCTGCGAGGTCCTTCTGCCTTGTCGCTCGACTCCTACTTCTATGATGTGTATTTCCTTCGCAGGCATCCTTATTGTCATCACTCTTAGCTGAATCATCCTTGTTCAAAGAATCATGAGATTGCACATCGACGGAATCTTCAGATTCTTTCTCATCATTGTTACTACTTGCTGGTTCAAAAGCTTTAGAATCTCCCTCCTCACAAACTTCCTCTGCCACACAGCCTTGAGCAGCCTTCTTGGCCTTCCTTCGGATCTTCTTCTTTTGCTTCTTAGTTAAACTCCCATTCCCGCTCTTAGTCTCCTTGGAAATAGCAGATAGTCGTGCTGCCTCATCCTTGTTTGTGAGAATAAGTGCAGCACCTGATTTTGTGGGATCTTTAGATGGATCGATCATTGACAAAAGTAAGATGTTCTCCGGCTTCAGATCAGTGTGTATGATAGAAAGCTGTCGATGTAAATAATCCAGACCCACTAAAATATGGAAACAGAGTTCTTTAACCATGTTGAGAGGAACCCCTCTATAATCACTATACTTGATAAGGGTCAAGAGATTATCCCCCAGGTACTCGAAAACCATACAAACATGCTGTCCATTTGGCCCAGAGTGCTTAAAGTGATCCAAAAGCTTCACCACACACTTTTTGTCACTGGGATCTCCCTCTGCTATCTGCTTGAGAATCTTTATCTCATCCATTGCAGCCTCTGTGTAATGCTGAGCACTCTTTTGGACTTTTAAAGCTACATAACGCTACAAATAATGAATTTCTCCAGTTGTTAACGACTAGAACAGAGAGAATTTTTGGCAACTTCCCCAATCAGTTGATGCAATTAAGTCAAAAGTTCTCAACATAAAAAAAAAACATGAAAAATCTCAAGAGTAACCAGAGAAACTGACACTTACACCAGAGACAAAAATACCTAGGAATTTCCAATAGAGGAATCAGCAATTTTATTACTAAGACCTAAGGAGCAAAGCCGTCTGCTCAGGGAAGCCTCAGACAGCAGCAAAACAACTATCCATGAAGACTCTATACACATTCCTTTCTGCAACTAACATACCTGAGTGAACTGATTACTGGCTCAATTAAACCAAATTTCCAGTACTCCGAGCAAAGAACATCACACTTACACATTCATGCTTCTACATCACTTAATATGTCACTAATCTCTATCATCAATGCTTCTGCTCAAACAAACAACAGCAACTTACGAACCAGACAACACGCATTACAAAATGTCTATCCTCAGTCATTTTCGTTCGAGGCCAAATCTTAAAAAACAAATCTTTACTCTCGAAAACTTCATTCTCAATCCCATTTCCCTCATCGCCGTACTCTTGCCAATCAAAAAGCAAACTCCCCGAGGGAGGACGAACGCACGTACCGACATCTGAGTGTCCCAAGCGAGCCACACGGTGGAGAAGTGGCCCCACCCGAGCTTGCTCTGCACCACGTAGCACCCGTTCTTGAAGGCGTCGCCGACCCGCACCGCGTGGTACCCTCCCTTCCTGTAGTCCTCCTTCCCCTCGTCCTCGGACGAGTAATCGCCCGCCGCGCTCCTCACGTCGCCGCCCCTGTCTTCCGCCATTGACGAGAGGGACCTCCCAATCGGCGACCGGCTTCGAATTGGCTCGATTGATCCGGCGACGAATGGTGGACTGGTGGCAGTGAGAGGGAGGGAGGAGAATTTGGGGGTTAGGGTTTCCGGGAGCTGTTTGCCTTGCCGGCAGCTTAAAGAAATGGAGAAATTATGGGGACAGCGAGCGACAGGGAAGGGGCGGCTTCTTTCTCGACGGGTGTGCGTGGGCGTGGGGTACGGCCATCGTTTCGCAAAATAGGGGGCGGGCGACGGCGCGTGACGCCCACGCGCCGGCCGAAAGGCCCACATCCGGCCCACGAAAGGCCCACGTGCCGAGCCCATCCAGCGACCCGACTTGACCGGGCGACGCCGGATCACCCCAATATCCGCCCGGAATAGCCTCGGTCCCTACCCGACCCGAGTTTACGGGCTTGAGCTTGGAGAAGCGTGTGCGGGGCTAGGCCCAGTGGGCCGAACAAAATGGGCCATTTGTTTTTCCGTTTTTGCTTTCGGCCAATTCAGGGGCCCATTTGTTTACGTGAATCTCCCGTGGTACAAGATTTTCTAGAAATTGAACTCCGTCTTTAAGCCTTTCGTATGCCAAAAGTGACAAATTCCTTTTACCCTCTGCTAAAATGATATGATCCCGAATGACGCATATCGTAAGGAGAAAAATTCACACCTCAGTTCGTAGAATCTGGCTCAACAGCGAGAGACATCAGCTCAATTTGTGATAGCACGAGAGATTCGCGTGATATGAGCAAATGGGTAAGCGCCGTGCTGCAGATATTAATCACGCGCACCGGAAAGTCCGACTAGCAGAATAGCGATGGCCCACAAGTCCGATACAGCGAGCATGTAACACGAGTTCAAAAATTTCGTGTTATCAACTCGTTAAAATGGAGAGGGAGACGCATGCAAAGTACGGAAATGTTTATCTGTATGCAATGCTCGTATTTAATCTCTAAACATTGCATTAATCATCCATACCTAGCAACCTTAGTCAAATTAATCATGCGATTAACTGCGCGGAGGGGAAAAGTGTCAAAAAAGTCTTAAAACCTTTTGCATTTATGCCAATTTAGTCTTAAAACTTTTTTTATGCCAATTTAGTCCTAAACCTTTTATATTAATGCCCATTAAGTTATAAATCGTTTTTTGGTGTCAATTCAATAATAAACATTTTGTATTTGTGCCAACTGAGTCCTAAACCTTTTGTATTTGTGCTAATTTAGTCCTTCAACACGTGAATAGCTATTAGATGGAAGGACTGAATTGGTACTAATGCAAAAGATTTATAACTCAATTGGTACAAATGCGAAAATGTTTAGAACTAATTTGGTACAAAAAAAAGTTTAGGACTAAATTGGCATCAATATAAAATATTTAGTACTGACTTGACATAAAAACAAATATTTATCTTGATAAAAAAAAAGTATTTAGGACTAAATTGATACAAATACAAAAGATTTAGGGCTGAATTGACATAAAAAGGATTTAGGATTAAATTGACACAAATATAAGAAGTTTAGGACCTTTTTGACACTGTTTTTCCTGCATGAAGGACGGTCCCCCGAGTCAGACTACTGCTAATGTCGGCAGGGAAACAAAGAGTATCTCAATTTCGCCCCTGTTGTCTCTCTCTTCTGTCATTAACATTGTGGCCAATGATTGCACTTTTTCAATTTTCGCGTTCACAAGCAAAACATGGGGATCGGCACCGGACGACCCTAAACAAAGAGGGTGCGTACCAAAGATTAGGTAGCGGTCGTTTTCACGCCTTTTATCGTTAAAGTAGGTAGGCGATAACGAAGGGGACTATCCGGCGGGCGGGATCATGCAAATCCATGCGCTGGTCAACCAACGCGACGGTCCAACACGTCTCTCTCGTCCCGTCCTCCCAACCACCGAAAGACCGAAATTCGTCACACCGGCCGCGGACAGGAGGCGTTGATTGGCCACGCAGGTGGGCACGCATGTTTCTTTGTGGGACTAATGACATCAGCGCTGACGGACGGCGCATCTGATGGTTGACATTAACATTGCATATGTTGGTTGGCTTCACACCGGCGGTGGACTTAACTACGCGGCGAAAACCAGTGTGTTTCTGAGTGCTCTTTCTAGTGTAATAACCACCATATGCGCGTATGCATATGCGCGTGTATATATCTATTGTTGCACTGGGAATCTTTCGTTTTATTATTTCTTGTGCCGAAGGAGGTCAGTCTGAGGAATATGGGACACCGTCAGAGAAAAAACTCACACGTCTAGGAGATATTTACGCTAATTCATTCGTTTAATGTGTGACACGGAATTTGACAGGTAAAGTAAGTCCATTTACTCTCTCTCTCTCTCTCTCTCTCTTAAATTAAGAGAAATGACAAATGCAACTGCCTACACTTTTGATGAGTATTAGGGATGAGTGGTTTCAAGATAGGTAGGTTCGGAACCCGAAAATTGAAACCTATCATGTTGGGACCATTTCCCAATTTTTAGAATTTAGAACCTACCCTATAAATTCCGGAATCGACCACGTTGGTCCGGTCTAGTTCCGAGGTTTACTTGGGAACCGACCAATTCCTATATTTTTTTTATTCCTTGAAAGGACGAACTTTAGTAAAACTTTAGTAAAACACTTTTTTATTCACAATCGAGACAAATAGTAGTCATGGCAAAATAGTAAGGCAACAAAATGGCGAGAAGTACCGTACAAAACAAGATTTATAAAGGAATTGGGAAGTGTCCAACTCACCCCTTAGTCAAGCAACATGAAAGTTAAAAAAATAACAGAAATTTCCATCCATCAAAGGTGATAATTCATGAAAGATGAATACATAAAATAAAATAAACAATAAAAAATTCAAAACATGTTACATAAAACATGCATTATTGAGTGATTGGCATGATAATGGATTTTCTGATCCTATTTGCTTAAAACATAGATCTCACTTGTGGTCGTGGTGCAAGTGTTTTGGGTCTTATGGTCCACAAATGTGACAAAATGATTGGCTCTTGACCTGTGTTCGGTTATTAAACAGCTTAAGCGGAAATCCCACACAAAATACATGAATTAGGGTTTCTCAATCTGGTTCAGCCTGACTCTGAACTCAGAACCGGGAACCGAACTAGAACTGGTTGGGTGGGGTTGTCTGTCCGATTCTAGGGTCTACATTAAACCAGTGTTCACCCCAAACGAGTACCTAATGCGATTTTCTCATGTAATGGGAGGGAGCAGGCGAAGCGTGTCGTTCGTAATGGAAAGAAAGATACCGCTACTTCGCCTCGAGCTACGAGTGATCCAGAATGAGAATGAGAGACCGTTGTCATCGCTGATAAGAAAGTGATTAAGGTCTATGAGTATGCTCTTGGAAAATTATGAGTAACAATATCCTATCAGAAATCCTTGATTTCAAAGAGCGATTCTGTTGAATTTGCCAAGAGATTACGAGTTCGACTATCTCATCATGTTTTGACTTGGTATTGTGCAGACCAGGTGTACTTTTGTCTATCAGAAATCCCTCGGAGAGTGGCTCAACTACCCACCAAAAATAGGTTCGAGCGCATTCAAGCCTATGTGACCAATGCACTTATGGCGCCTTCCCTCAAGAGAAAGCATGCTATGATTAACCAACACGACGGTCCAACACGTCTCTTGTCCGGTCATTCCAACCATTGAAGACCCAAAATCATCACACCGGTCACGGACAGGAGGCGTTGATTGGCCATGCAGGGATAATCCCATGATTCTTCATAGAACTAATGACGTCACCGCTGACGGATGGTGCATCAAATGATTAACACTGAGATTGCATATGTTGGTTTCACACAGCCGGCCGTGGACCTAACCACTCGTCGAAAACCAGTGAGTTTCAAGTGCTATTTCTAATGCAATAAACACCATTTGTGTGTTTGCATGTGAGTGTGTGTCTATATATTTATTACTGCGTTGGGAATCTTTCATTTTATTATTTCTTGTACTGAAGGAGGTCATTCCGAAAGAATATGGAACACCGTCAGAGAAAAAATTCATACTTCTGGAAGATATTTACGCTAATTCATTCGTTCAACATGTGCTACGATATTTGATAAGTCCATTTACTCTCTCTCTCTCTCTTAAATTAAGAGAAATAACAACACAAGTGCTTATACTTTTAATGAGTACTAGGGGTAAGCGATTTCAAGATGAATAAATTAGAAATCTGAAATGGAACTTATCCGATTCTCAATTTTTGGAACCTGAAACTTATCATATAGACCCTAGAATTGGCCATAGCGGTCGGATATGATTCCGAGGTTTATTCGAGAACAAGCCAATTCCTTTTTTTTTTATTCGCAATCGAGACAAATGGTAGCTACAGCAAAATAGTAGCGCAACAAAACGGCGAGAACAGTACAAAATAAACAGAATTATAGAGGAATTGGGAAGTATCCAACTCATCCCTAAGTCAAGCAACGTAAAAGTTACAGCATAACAGAAATTCTCATATGACAAAATTAACAATGCATACGAACACGTAAAATAAAAGAAACAATAAAAATTCAAAACACGTAACATAAAATACGAATTATAGAATGCTTGGCATAATAATGAATTTTCTGATCGTATATGCTGAAAACATAGATCTCACCTGTGGTCGTGGTGCGAGTGTTTGAGTCTTTTGGTCCACAGATATGATAAAATGATTGGCTCTTGACTTGTGTTTTTTTGTTTTATTGGTCGCAGCTCTTGACCTGTGTTCAGTTATCCTTCTTTTGCTGTGATTAATGCTTGATAGTTGAAATGAAGTCCCGCCATGGTGTTGATAAATAGCTTAACCTGAATTCCCACTCAAAATACAAGAATTAAAGTTTCTCGATTCGGTTCAGCTCGGCTCCGCACCCAAAGCCGAGAACCAGACCAAAACTGGCTGGCTAGATCCGGTCAGGTCCAATTCTAGGGTCTACCTTAGACCAGTAGTCACCCCTAATGAGTGCCTAATTCACTCCAATAGAGATTGAAGAGAGAGAGAAAGAGAAAGAGAGAGAGACTAAGCATCAAGACTGTTGATGGACATCGGCAAATGGAGGCGGCAATGACGAAGATGGTGGCAACTGCCCAATGTGGACATTAGCAGTTGAGATGGTGATAGTGTGGACATTGACGATAATAATAAACGGCATGTTGGAGCCTGGAAGCGAAAGTGAACTGAGGAAGAAGATAAACGAGTTGGTGCAAAAAAAAAAAAGAGGAAAGAAAGATGAAACAGAAAAACATAAATGAAAAAGTAAAGTGGCAAAAAGTGAAAGAAATTTTTTTATTCATTGTAGATGAAGAAGGCATAAAACTTGTTGAGTAAGTGAGCAACGTTAGTAATTGTGCATAACTTTTATTTATTAAATAAGTCACGTCAACAAAAATATATGTCATGGCAATTTATTTATGATTAGGATAATGTTCTACTTGGCTCAATAATTTATATTCTTCATCGCGAGTAAAATGGAAATCTATGTGATAGAGTTACTAACTTAATATATGAAACACTTTACAGTCTTGGAGTAATTTGTTTCGATGCACATCAAGAGACAACGTCCTTCTCGTGTACAATATCCCGAGCCAATCTTCAATAATGGGCCAATACATGCTTTGTTATTCATGAAGGAACCTCTCATTTTTCCTTCCAAACCGTACACAGATTTTCAACGACCAAGGAGCATCATTACAAATAGGGACAAGCGACCGACTTGCTCCAAGCCCGATGATCCCTTCCCCAGATGTTAAAAACACATAACAAAGGACAAATCAAACTTTCTCTACCTACAACTTAGATTTCTTTATTCATTGCCCGACTAGTTTTCTCTGAATTAAGTAGGATAGTGGATGCCAACTTTCCTCGATTATTTTATCCTTTATTGTTTATAGTTATTACATAAATCTGAAGTGCATAATAGTAAGACTAAAACGACTGCAAATAGCGACTGCGGGCAAGTATGCGTTTGGTAGTCTACCAAACCCCAGGTTTTAAAGGGTATAGCAGTTCCCCAGAAACCTCTCCAGGTGATCCTTGTGAAGTGGTATGAATGCATCTATGCTTCCATCGCCCTTAAAAGAAGGTGAAAGAAGCATGATCCCCTCAATTGGGAAGTAGGAGGGCATGAACATGTAAGGGCTCCCACATCCGAAATCTAGGTCGTAGAACGGAAATCGCAACCAACTATCCACCTCCAAATTGGCCGGCGATGGGTTTATATTCTCCGTGGGATAGAGATCTTCCGCCTTCACCTTGTGGCTCGCAAAATCGATGAATGACTTGAAGTAATGATCATCGACCTTCAAAACGGCCTCGTGGATGACCTTTGTCGCATATGATATCGGCTTGGTCAAGAGATCCTCGACCTTAGCCTTCGGAAAAGCCCAAAGGACCAAGTTGCCAAAATAATTGTTTGGAACTCTAGGGTTCAGCCTCATTCGACCATTTACAGAGATTCTCACCTGAGTTGTCTCGAATCCATTCAATGCACGAGCTCGAGTTATGCATCTCCATAGATGAGCAACCAAGCACTCAAATGTGCTAAACATTTTGTTGGGCTGCGTTAGGCCACTGGAAATGCCGGTTGGAGATGATACAATAATCTGATCGGATTTAAAATCTAGGGGACTTCTCATATCCTCAGTACGGGACAAAGAAGCCCTAGATTTGAGCTTGGCAAGAAAATCCGTCGTAAAATGGACTTTGTGAATCACAACTTCTTCGGCGAGAATACTGTCATCAAAACCATCATCGATCTTGATTGGCTTTTTGCTTGTATACTCCACCCCTCTGTGCTGGAACTCGAACTTTGGTGGATCTCGAGGAACGAATATGGTTCGGTCATGCGTCGGAAGTGGGCCCATCTCGAATCCTCGGCAAGCCTTTCCCCATGCAACCAAGAAGTTGCTGGTGGCATGACCGTCGGCTACAAGGTGGTGAGCAGTGAACCCGACCACGAGCGAGCCACAACTGAACCTGGTAAGTTGAACTTGGACCAACTCCTCTACATCCGTCAGGCTCGGATGAAGAGTCAATAAAACGGGCGATGGCGAAGAGGGCATCGATTCATCGATGGGATCATTGACAGATGCCTCGACGAACCGAACCCCTTTGTCATTCAAAAAAATGACCGTGTCGCCTTCCTCATTCTTACCCAACCTCCCTGCCCACTCTCTGTACACCGATAAAACCTTTTGCAACCCTAGTTTTATGGCAAGGTTCGGTGGTGTCGGGGGACGATAGGCGTAGATAACTGCCATTTGGCCATCATAGTTTGCATTATCGAAAGGGGTAAGAGGAATGCACAGGGTGGTTGATGGAGGAGGACCATCATAACAAGGCTTGATGATCCTCGAGCTCTCTATCTTGACCTTCATGTTGCCAAAGCTGGTTTTCGTTTCAAAGGCTTCTTTGTTTGGATTTGTACATAAGGAGAGAAACAGAGGGAGCTTTTATAGAGCGGCTTTGAAATGCTGACCTCAATCTAATTTACAGAGATTTCGGGCACTATGCGTTTTTCCTATATTAAAAATTGCGTAAGGTGCGCTTCAAAGAAAGAAAAACTTGGCCCATCCAAGAGGACACTTATTCTATCATGCGAAGCTGTTGTTCCTAGTGGTTACGAAAATCTCATCAGCAAACTTAAGGGTTGACTTTAGCATGAGTTCATATTATTCTGGTATTTCTTTGTTTTATATTTCAGCTGGCGAACGTGTGGACAGTACTCTTTGGGAAGAGAGAACATAACGAGGAGTTGGTTGATGCGTATATAGACATTGTACTGTGGATCCGTAGGAAGAACAGAAGATGATGTGCTGATCGATAAGCGGTGGTCTGGCAAGGTTTGGCATCGGTTTACATGCATGCATGATCACTTGAACGATAGTCGATAATCGTGAGCGTGAACTCAAGCTAGTTCTTGTGAATATTTACTGCCGTTCGATGGCCCAAAGTATACTGATTTTCTCATCAGATGTACATTGAGAATATTTTGATAATTTGTTATAATCAGTCTAGTTAATCAGGTTGATGATGCAAAGCTCCATGAACTTTTTTTATGAGAAACCCTAGTTTCGCTCGTAGCTTTATTGTGGGTAAAGTGGCACGACACAAAAACGAGATACTTGACGATATCGTTCGATAAAGTTAATCACACTAAAGATGTTGACTAGGATGTAAGCTAATTGAGGATTATTAGATCATATGAAATCCTCCGCGCATTACAAATCTTGGGAAGTAAATGCCGGTAGGGAGTATAGTTCTTTTTAAATCTATTAGTTAAAGGATCAAGCCACCCAAAGTTTGCCAAACTCAATACTCCTAGTTCGACACGTGTACATGTACTGGGGAACAATAGGAATATGAGTGGAACATGAAACACTTTTTATTAAGATTATGTCGACCTACCCATGAGATCCCAAAAAAAGAAGGTGTCCCCTCTATCTTAATTGGAAAAGAAGTTGTTAAAAGGACAATGATTGTGTAGACGGCGATAATTTTTGGTCTATGATTGAATGCCATCAAATTCATTTTTAGTAGCAAACTATGGGTTGCTATTAAAATAAGGATAAGGACAACACAAGCTTCATAACTTTTGTACAGCGCTCACTTAAGTGCTATAACTTTTTTTTTAATCACTCAAATGCCAGAATTTCTCAAAAACGATTACTTAAGTACAATCACTTTCAATTGATTACTTGAGTGCGATAATTTTTGAAAGCATTCGCCCAAGTGCAGAAAATCCGACGTGGCATGGCAATTATCATGAACGTTTTTAAAAAGTTATAGTATCCAAATGATCGATTGAAAAGTTATATAACTCTCAAGTAATCAGAAAAATAGTTATAATACTTAAACAAGCGTCGTACATAATTTATGACACGAAGACCCTTGGGTCCATCAGTGAAGTGAAAATCGACATTCATGCTTCTCTACTCAAAATTAAACCATCAAGATTCCCGAATCGCGTTTGAGAGAGAGGAAAGAATTAGTGGAACTCTTTATAATCGAATTGTGGCCGGAGATTGCGCTCCATGCATTTGAAATTCAACACGCGTTTTCCAATCAAAATTCTAGTTGAAAATCTTATTCGTCTACAAATTTGTTTTTTAATTTTTTCGAATGGGCTAAGGGACAAAATCCTATCCGATCTACCAAAGAAATGCCCTCCCCGCCACATTCCTTGACCTCAGGCTGAACCCCATCTCATTTTCAGTCAATTCACAATCGAACACGAGATAAAGTTAGTTTGACCATTACTATCACGATTAAACATATCATGGTTTTCTTTTTTTCACGTCTACGCATTAGTTGAGACATGATGATCACATGTATACATCATCCAGTCGCGACAAAATTAACAACAGTTACAGCACACTAGGAGGTTCACACGTACCAATAGTTTTCGCATCAACAAAATCATTGGATCCTTGTCATGGATGAGTCCAAAGTTAATAAAGCTTGTCAAATGTTCATGGTTGGCATCGCGGGGAATATACAAAAATCAAGGTTAGGTAAGCACCAGTGAGAAAAGATTAAGAATTTTGGGGGCGCCGTGGAAGTCCTAACTAATAAATAACGCGATAAAGACATGGGAGGCGGCACCTGGACTGGGCGACCGGCCCTTTCGGCTCGTTTAAAGACTACACCTAACACATAAGCGGAAGCATATCTCAGGACAATCACATTCAAAACAACAGCGGAATTAAAACAAACAGCATCATGAGCAAACCTTGTATTTACAAGACACGCAAACATATTTTACAAGCCAACTTAGCCGACTTTACTCATTTACACAACAATAACATGTGGCTTGGGTGTCCTAAGCCCACTACTTCGGGTTTACGGCTCCTCGCTTTTCCCCGAACTTCAACATGGCTCAAGCTCCCCTTGTTGCTGCTGTCCGTTCGACCAGCCTATGTACCTGAGGGTGGAAAAAATGGGGGATGAGTCGGGGAGACTCAGCAAGTGAAAACACTAATATCAAGCGAGGATATATTGATTGCCGTTAACATAAGTGGACTCTTACCGCACCCGCATCAATGACAGATCAATAGCAAAGTTCAACAAGAGAATATCAAGCACGGCTATAACACGTGCACCTTGCCATTCAAGTCTCAATTCTATCTCAAAACAATATCAAACACGAAACATGATCAAACTAAGGAAATGAACCAACTACGGCCAACCAAACGACAGAGAAACGGTCCAAGCAAACCACGTCACAACGCATCTCAATATCCTTTCTCGATATTAGGGAATTCACTTACACTATACTGAAATAAGAACTAGAGAGAGAAGAACGGATGGTGAGAACAACGGCCTTGGAGTCTCGGTGGCCCTTTCTTTTCTCTCCCACGGCTTTCTTTCTCTCTTGATTTTCTCTCGGCAACTCACGGTGTCGAGCCCTTTCTTTTCTTTCCCTTGGCTTTCTCTCTCTCAGTTTTCTCTCTCTCTTTCTCTTTCTCTCTCTCCCTCACGGCTACTCTCTCTCTCTCTCTCTCTCTCTCTCTCTCTCTCTCTCTCTCTCCCTTGGCCAAATGGCCTTCTTTCTATTTATAAGGAGACAAAATTTGGGGCCTAAGTTTGGATGAGGTAAGCGTGCGTGTCATCGGAGCGATGAAGTCATCACTTACCTCGCAAGCCATTATGAAGGGCCATCAAAGTCCAAGCAATTATGAGGGTGGCCTTCAAAGTCAAGAACAATAATGGCCAATTAATGCATGTCATCATGATAGGGACTCCAAAGTCAAGATCATTTAATTAGACTTCTTGAACAAGCTTCATCCTTGGCCACTCATTTCCCAGCTTACCTCTCTCTTTCGTTTTCCCCCTGGTCCGACCTCCAATCAAAGCATAAAATATGTCATTTGAAAGATCGGAACGTGTACTTTAAATCATCAGAAGACATCAAGTCGAAATTCCCACATTCTCATGTAGAAAATGCCGAATCGTTGAAATCTGACAAAACGGGACAGTTCTGCACTGTTCACGAAATTGGACTTGAAAATATAGTAAATGGACTTCGAAAATTCTCAAATTCGGATATGTCATAAACAAGCCCTTAATAAACATTTTTCGTGAAGAACACACAATCTAAATCTCTTTGTAAATACCGTTTTCAGTCACTCAAATCCAGACTAAAAATAGTTCGCTGGAACAGAATATTTGCTTCTCAAAATAAGCTCTGTCTAGAATCCAAATCATCTCAGAAAACTCCAAATTTACACACTTTATAGAAAAGGAAGTTCTCAACAACTTTCATGAAGGAAACTTTTCTAAAATCGGCCAAAAAAAACTTGTAGAAAATCAAGACGGTGTAAACATCACCGAAATTCCTATTCCGGGCAATTTCACACAGTCCGAAAATCAGGCCATCGTACCACTTATCTCAACTCCAAAAATTTTGAAATTAAATCATGTAAAACTTCAAAGTGTTTAGAACAACTTTCCAGAAGAAAGCGTTTAGAAATTCGGATCACAAAAGTCTCTCCAAAAATAACAAAACGAAATGGTACAAATGATACGAAAACTAGGTTTTCCAAAACGAGAGAAAACAATTTAGTTCTGATTGGAAAACCGCCAAACTTAAACCATAACCATTTCTCAGGAATTGAAATTGAGGATATTATAATTTACCTGCGGCTTCCCAGGCCCAAAAATCTGGATGTGACAGCCCCGAATTATTACTCAAGGTAAAGTCTGTACCTTTTTTTGCAATTAGGCTGTTGATACCTATTTTTTAATTGCCCAATTAAATTATACAAAATTTAGGGATTAATGTCCTTAATTCCTAAATGAAAAAGTATACATATTTTTTATTTAATTGCATTACATATAGACATTAGGCTCATTTGTATTAATAGGGTCTATTAGAGCATATTTATTTTTTTCTTTTTTAAAAATTATTATTAAATTAAAAATATTTTAAAAAAATCGGATCGGTCTGAGTTGAGTTCGGGTCGACCCGGCTCTCTCCTTTCTTCCCCGCGGGCCTAGCCCACTCCCTCCTTTCTTTTTCCCCTTTCTTCTCGCCCGGCCCAACTCCTTCCTTCTTCTCCCCCACTAGCCCGGCCTCTCTCCCTCTCTCCTCCTTCCTCTTTGACTTCCCCTGCAGCCGACCGCCACTTGGGAAGTGCGGATAACCCGCTCCACCGCACAGTATGGCCACAAAAGTCTTAAATAGGAACAGAGGCTGGTGCAGAGTATTCAATGGACAACTTTCGGGACAAAGCAAGTGACTCGTGACCACTATACAAACCGACAAAGAGGAGAGAGAAACGGCAGCCAAAAACATAGCAAAGAGAGATCGAGAGATTTTGAGAGAAATTGAGAGCAAGAGTGAGAGATGAGTGTTTGAAGGGACTGAAGAGGAAGCCAGTCGGCCTTGTCGTTACCCGTAGATTGACCAGCGACCCCCCAACATCAGCCACAACCGATAAGTCCTTCTCGGCCCTTGTCGAACTCTGTTTTCCCCTATTTTGGTTTATAGGTTGGCCGGGACTCGTGTCGGCCGTTTCGCGCAAATCCTCGTCCATATCGTCCTTGCTCACAGTCTAGAGGTTGACGTCAGAGGTGAGTTACGGTCGTCGGAACAGGTTTGAGTCTGGGAATAGGTCGAAGTTCCCATGTTTCGGATGCGCACTCCACGTGTTCGATGAAATGCCCACATGGAGTCAGTTTTATTTAAGTCCCCCACCGGCGATACGAGAGCTGACCGGCAAATCTTCATCCCCTTGGGTGGTCTTGTGATGGCTATTGGAGCCCAGATGAAGTCAAAGTATGACCTGTGTTGGCCGGCCAAGCTCCAACCGGCATTTGGGGCTCAATGAGCCTTGGCCGAAGCTTGTTTGGCGACCACTTCAGTCACCCGCCAACGATCCGCCCACTCCTAATCTTCTCTGCTTGAGGTGCTGAGGAAACTAAAGCTAAAGGCCGGGTGAAATAGCCGACAAATTGCCGAATTTTTGCTCGGCCGATGGCCTCTCGCATCTGAGAGGCCCGGAATTCGGCTTGGACCGGCCAAAAGACCCATCGGACCGGTCTGCATGCCAAATAGGGTCAATTCGACCAGGTCTATTTTGGCATTTTCCACCGGGCCCAATTCGGTTTAGGACCTGGGTCATCGAATTTGGGTCAAATCTATTGACTCGGGTCGGTCAGATCCGTTGACTCAGGTCGGACCGACCCAACCCGGTTGAATATTATATTAATATTATTATTTTTTTAATTAGAAATTAAAAAATTAAATTTTTTTAAAATCGTAATTATCATCATCATCATCATCATTATTATTCTTTTTAAAAAATTAATTAGGAAATAGTTTAGAAATTAGTATTTTTGAATATTTTTCTAAATTATGTGAATTATTTGTTTAATAATTACGTCTAAATCGGATAAGCCTATAGGATTATACAGTGGGATTTTGCATGTTATCATTACTACTGTTGAATTATTATTATTATGCATGTTGTTTCTAATTAAAATATAATTGCATAAATTGTCATATTTTGAATGTTGCCGCCTTAGTTAAGGTTAGAACCCTAGGCTAAACATCTAGTTTGATTGCTAATATTTAATAATTATGCACTCGTTTGATCACCTCACATGTTAGGAGATAGATTATAAAATCAATCCAAACTGCCTGACAAATATTTTCTGAAATGTACAGGATGAAAGGTATCGAAAGGGCGCTAGTTACTCAACTAATGTAACCAAGTTTCCGAACTCATTTAATCTTTGGTTCGTTAAAATAGAGTGATTCTCCCATCACTTTACTTGGATTTTTAATCAACCCACCCCAAATTGATTAGTAGTGATTCCTAGATAAAAAACACTTGCAAGTTAAAAACCTAAATCATAAGTTGCGATATGATATGGGCTTGGGAGAGCCCAAGTTAAGTTCCAAATCTAGACTTAGGGTGCGTAGGGCAACAATTCTATTATCAGAAACTGATTCTGCTCAGAAATGATTCTTTTTTATTATGTGCCCGAGAACAATTTCTAAGTATTTGAATGCATTTGGTCACTATCCAAAATTTCTATTATTAGAATAGAAAAAGAACAGAAATGCAATTAGTAACTACACAAAATTTATTTGTATTAATAATATTTTGAATTTTTAATAGTTCTTTCTCTTTTTTTTTCTTTTTTTTCCTTCCCTTCCTTGGCCATGGCCAGTCGTCGGCGCCGGCGATCGGCCACAGGCCAAGGCCGGCGAGTGCATCGCGGCCCTTGCCACTGCCCTCGTCCTCACCCTCACCACCCCCGGCATCAGTGAGGTTGGCCTCACCTTGGCCGAGTGAGGCTCGACCTTGCTTGGATTTGGCGAGCCTGAGCCTCGCTAGCCACCGGCGAGGGCCGCACCACCTCGCCGACCCTGGCCGATGGCAGATTGGGAAAAAGAAGAACAACAAACCAAAAAGGAAGAAGAAAACCAAAAAGAATCAAAAATGAAAAAATTGTTTCAGAATTAAGAAGATACTTTTTTTTTCTTCTTGATTATGTTCCAAAACTGATTCTGAGAACAATTTTTTGTAAATTTGTGTCCGGCCACAAAAATTTTAACAAACGGATTTCTGTTCCCAAACTAATTTTGAAAATAAAAGAATAAAAATTTTCATTATTTGGCAATTTGTCAAACGCCCCCTTAGCGCGTACCAAGCTACGCCATTTTCCCTCTTCCACAAAAATTTGGCGGGTCGCGACATAGGCCCAAAAATAAGACGCAAGAGAGCAAACAAATAAAAAATGGTGCGCCGAGCAAAAGATCGCATAGGTGCATGAACAAGGAGGGTACAAGCATGGGCATGCACATCTTGAAAGGAAAAACAACGGAATAAAATGCGTCAAATGGTGTCGCTGGCCACAAAGTTTGCCAATAGCGTCGCCGGCCTCGGAGGACACAAGACATGGGATCTCCAAGGTCAGTGATGCCGTATCTGGGATCGGCGACGTCGGATGCAACATCTCGAGCGTAAACTCGTAAAGACGGAGAGTGGAGGAGCTTCGCTCGACGCTTGAGGCTACACCTAGGCTTGCGACGGCGGAGGTCGCCGGCCTTGGAGGACAATAGATGTGGGATCTTAATTTAAGGTCGGGATCGGCAACAGGGATTCACAACGTTTAACCAATGTCCCGAACCAAGATCCTTCCCATGACCCACAGAGATAGAGGATAAAGGCAATGGGGCTTTGCTCAAAGCTTGAGGCTGCACCGAGGCTTGTGATGACGAGGTGGTGCGACAGCTAGTCGGCGCATGGCAAGCTGGCGGTGTCAATCATGGTAACCATGTTGTGCCATCAGAAAATCAAATCTAGAGGCACGAACTCGACCATGCCGTCAAGGCTTGTGGCCCATCAAGCCTTACAGCCATGGATAGTCGTCGTCGAATATAGAGGTGAGCTTGAGACCCAGGACTGTCCAGTCGATGAGCTTGAAAACCTGCTGCACCTGCAGCTTGAGCATGCTCAGCATTGTGTAGAAGAAGGAAGAATGAAGAAGACGATCAACAGTAAATTGAAAAGAAAAGGAAAGCAGTGGTATTGGACGAAAAAGCCGCTAACCATGCCGCCAAAATTGGCATGTAAGATGCAGGAGTTGGCCGAGGCTTTTATTTGAGACTAACTAAATCATTTCAAGCCCTTATTTTAAACAAAATTCACTTTAAATCCTCTTTTAAGAAAATGATAACACTTCATACTCTTATTTGAAATTTTTCCTTCTATGCCTCACGGAATGAGATTGAGAAAAATATTCTCCGAAAATCCCCGTTCTATACAAACAATGCTCTCTTCAAATGCGTTTGGGAGAGCAATGGTTTTATGACTTTGCATTTAACCAAAGGACGCTGACTAGGAGGATTTTCACGAAAAGCAAATATCGTTTGGTGAGCATCTTATGAATTACTTATTGCAAAGCAATTTCTAAAATAAGAATAAGGGCGCATTTGCTGTGCTAAAAATGAATAATTGGGAAAATATCTCCCTAAAACCCGAACTCTTTTCCCCTGCTCTCTCTTCCCTCTACCTTTAATCATCGCCAGCCTCTGCCATCTCGCCGTCGGCCCTTCTTGCTTAGGCAAATTCGATATCGTCGAGCCGAGAAAACCTTTCTTTCTTCGTGCCACCATGTTAGATTGAGAAACTAAGGTTGATACCAGACAAGACTATTCTGTACGTCATCTACATGGCTTCGTTCGCCTTGGACTGGCTTTCGAACGTAGAAGAACTCCGAACTGGGATCAATTAACAAATGCGTTTGGCGCCGTTGACAAACTCACCGAGAACGAACCGATGTCATCGTCATCAACAACTTCTCTCCATTTTTGAAAACCAATTCCTTAGCATCGGCTTATCGGCACCGGCTAAGTCAATGTTATATCCCGCGAACAGGGGATCGGGTGAACTTTCACATGCCCGAAAGATCATCTCGAATCGCGTCCACATTCATTGCTTTCGAGGACTTTTCAGCATGATCGAGGGAAGCGCATGTCCCTTAATGCATATTTCTTTGTTAGGTGTGGAATAGATTTAGCCCCGACGGAAGGCTTATCCAAGGTAGAAGGAGAATGGATGTCCCTATTTTTCAGCATCACATGGGCCAATTCAACGACAAAAACTCACTTTGTGATTCAGATCACTCTGGTCTGACCACTCCTTTTTTGGAGAATGAACCTGGAAAGGTGGATGCTAGTTTCCCTAGCAGGTGATTGTGAGTTGCTGTTAGAAAATTGAGTGTCTGAGGGCGCTTGCATGCCATGGAATGATATTTTGATGAACTCCATAACATCCTCTCTTTGATAAAGAATTCCGTATGTACTTATTAACTGGAAATTACTAAAAATACTTTGCCAATTGAGTCATTCTGGCCAATTTTAGCCTAAAAATACTGATGTGGATGCCGGCCCTATTAGGAGGCGTAATCAGCACAGACGTGGACAATTTTTGTAGTTTCTTTTTAATTGAATTTTTCATTTTTCTTTTTTCTTTCCTCTTTTTTCATTGTGCCGTCGAGGGTCACTAGTGACCCTCATCGGCCAAGGGTGAGGACGCGGTCGCGAAAGCCCTAGGGGAGGCCATCGTGGCCTTGCCGACTACGCGCAAGGGCCTTTGCTACCTCGCTGGCCATGGGCAAGGCCATTGTGGTCGACAAAAGTCACCGATGACCCTTGTTGGCACGATGAAAAAAAAAAAGGGAAGAAAAATATAAAAAAAATTCAATTTTTTTAAATAATTACAAACTTTGTACATGTCAACGCTAGCCGTGCCACTTAAGACGACCTGCGTCCAGTCAGCGATTTTCGGCCAAAATCGACCGGAATGATTGAATTGGTAAAGGTTAATATTAATTGGTCAAATTAAAAAGCGTTTAGACTTGAATTGACACAATTGTAATATATTTATGATTTTTTCGATAATTTCCCCACCTCATCGACATACGACTTGGGCCAAAAAGGTGGGCGGGTGGTGAGTGGTGGAGACCTATAGGTGGGCTTGGCTACGACCCTTGTATTAAAAGGCCCCGCGAACTTCGGCCTGGGTCTGCCCGCCCGAACGAATGAACGATGCAATGTAAATTTTGGGTCATGGCCGGGCCTGAGCAACCCGACATTCATTGAGATTTTGTTTTGCAAAACTGGGGATAACGCATTCCGCAATTTTTTTTCCCGCCTCTTTTCTGTTTCTTTTCATTCCCTTTTCTTGGTTTGGTTTTGACCCAGGCAAAGGAAGCACTACGTATTCCTCTATATGTCCTTCACCATTTGGGCACGCACGTAAACACGTTTCCACCGCCTAAACCAAAACCAGATCCAGTCATGTCTTGTTCCGAAGATAGAGAAGGAGGTAATGGACCTTGTCTTTGCTGTCCAAAAATGAAGATGGCTCCTCGTCGGGTTTAGAACTTACCCAAATAAGAGGATAGTGCGATAGGCCGTCACCTGATAGGATTTGGGCTCGGGAATAGTTCAACTCTCGGCCGCTCAAGACAAATCGGGGCTATTAACGGGCTGGTAGAGATGATCGTTGGACAGAGTCTGGGTTGAGCAAGGCTCGTTGTCGGATGTTCGACCTGTTACTTTAACCCATATTTAATTAATTGAGTTGTTATATGGGTTATTTATATTCAGTAAACTGATCATAAATAGATTTAGAATGGTAAAACTTAAAATAATATAGTTGTTATATGAGTTTACAACTTCCTTAGATTCAACCCACCTTTATGACTTTTTCTAGCCCTTGCTGGACTCGCGCTCGCTCACTCCGCATTATCATCTCGATTTGGATATGAGTTTTCTTAGATTTTGCTAAATTATGAATGAGTTTTAGCAATATGGGTATTAGACGGGGTGCAAGTCGCTAGATTTGTATTCAATTGAATTTGATCATTTTGGATTGGACCATTTTCGACATGATTTAAACTTGACCCTACTCCCCCATTTGAGGGGTCTAGACGTAACATTGCTGTCCAATCCGAATAATAGAAAGAAAAAGCACGCACACATGCCAGCATGAAATCACACGCAATTGTTCAAGCTGGGCCAGGCCCAGTTCAATTGAGTCGAGATGTTCCACGTTAAAATCCTTGCTCGTGCGTCGTGCCCCACTTAATTAGCCTTTCGAGCCTCGCAAACCTCGGTTTCAGCTCGTGCTAATCTCACGGGCCAATTGCGTTCGTAGCCACCCTCGAGCAGTGAATCATTGATTTTGATGTATGTATGTATGTCCAAAAGCAAGGTGTTGAAGTAATGAAACACACTTAATTGCGGTCACATGAAAGATGGCACTGATGCTCAGCTAACACAATCGAACCTAAAAATTAGAGGACTGGCCAAATTAATTTATATGTCTTTGTTCACAATGGCACGTTGCTTCTTCTTTTTTTGCGCAATGAACTGAATAGTCGCTCGGCAATGATATCCAGTTAATATTTCTCAAATAGCCTTCCTTGTGCGACTCGTGCATGATCATGGCTATGGGATAAACGGTCTATATATACTACAAATGCGAAACTAATAACTTTCCCGTTCCGAAAATGCCAATAGAAAGCGAAATCAGTCCAACTTGATTCAAATTATGATAACCCGCGTGCCGTGGAAAAGGGTAACGCTGTTTTAGTTTGAACGCTCTTCTAAAAATGTTAATTTTCAACGTCGTAGCCAAAAGTGAAGCTTAACCTCACCACACTTAACTCTGCCCGGTCAAATTCACGGTCGAGAAAGGGTACCTGCAACGGTGGCATCATTCTCTTCATGTTTGACTCCGTCCAACGTCGCCCACGTCGAATTGGCGCGAGATAACGCGACTGGATATCAGAACGCCGTGTGCGTCTCTCGATTGAACTCGACAAAATCCAAAAAATAGGGGACGTTATTAATCAATTAATTCCTTGCGATGTGGGTTTGGTATGTTTTGGACGGGGACAGCTAATCAATCAAGCCCCTTTTTATAAAGAAGCAGAAGCGCCCATCTGCAGATTGCTGAGAAAGGGGATCTAATGAAATCCCCACTAAGCAAAGACCTTCGCGCGGCAATAGTCCACGACGACCCGACCGGGTGGTCCATTTCCCCGAAACACCCCCTTGCCCACCCGGGGTGACTTCTCCGCTGCGTCGCGCCCCACGGGAATACGGTGGGCGCGATCCTCTCCATCCGACACGCGCACCGACTCGGTTTCCTCTAGCCGGGCATGGCGAGAGCGGACCAATATCTTCTCGGCACGTGTCCGAAGGAGCACGTTCCGCGACGCGCGCGTTAATTCCTCAGTTCGTTCCGAGTGTACGGACAATGCGTCCGCAGCCTCGTCCCTTTCGCGACCTGCAAGGAAACGTGCCTTTTTTTTTGGCTTTCTTTTTCCCTTTTGTCGCTTGCGCTTTGAATTCCTTTTCCACGTCGCCTTCCTGAGAATTATAGTCAGACGACAAAGGGGACTAAATGAAATAGATCGGTCCGATGCAGCTTCCTTATCTTTTGCTTCTTCTTTTTTTTTTTTTGAAACTTTTGCTTGATTTTGGAGAGGAGATGCGGGCCTTGGTCCAGTCCCGCAGAGAAAGGGGGGCTAATGTGAAAGGAAGCCAGTTCGGGGAGTAAAAGTTATTCGATTCTTAAAAGCGCGTCGTTGTATTGGGGGGCAAAGAGGAAAACATTCTTACCATGTGTAATTATTGTGTTTTCGCTTTGACAATAGTGTTCGACACGCTTATTAACGAGACCCGCGGGAATTTGAGCAATTTAGAATATGGTCTAGGTAATAAATTTCTCCCTCTTCTTCCTGCTTTGTCCTCTTCGGTTTTTTTTTGGACTCACCGGATTTCGTTTATCGTCCGGTTAAAAAAGAAAAACCTTTTATGCTGGTTGAGGGAACCATGCGAAAAGTTTGTGCAGGAGTGTATTTCTATCCCGTAGACAGACTAGCGAGGATCAAATGGTATGTCGCGTTGTTGTTTTGGGAAGACGATTGCTGTTGTTGACATTCAACAGCAATCATTGCTTAAATCCAGTTCACGTGAATCGAATGAATCTCGTCCATTATTATTATGGAATCCATGCAAGAGCTATTTCGTCCCAAGCTTTTATTTAATCGCGCGGAGAAATTGTAATGTGAAAGGAAGCAAGTTCGGTTGTAAAAACACCTCATTGCTATGTATGATTGTTATGTATTCGCTTTAAAAAATAGTTTCCTATGACTTTCTTAACAAGATGCAAAAATTTGAGCATCTTATAAACACAGAAATATTGCTTACTTCTGAATTAAAAAACAATTTTGTTAGTGCCGGGAACAAGCCAAAGCCTATTTGTGTATTTCTATTCCGCAAACAGACTAGTGAGGATCAAACAATATGTAACATTATTTAAATGAAATAGATCGGACATATGCAATTTCTTTATCTTACTTTTTTCACATTTGTTTAATTTGGCAAGAAGATGCAAGCTTTTTATCTTATCGCACAGGAAAAGAGGGTCCTGTGAAAGGAAGTGAGTTCGGTTGTAAAAGTTATTCAAGTCTTAAAGTGCTTCATTGCATTGGGCCAACGAGGAACATCCTTGTCATGTGTACCATCGTGTTTTAACTTTAAAAATAGTGTTCAACGATACTTATTAACGAGACGTATAGGAATCTGTCCAATTTATAATGATCTACGTACAACGTATGGGAATAAATTTCTCCCTTTTCTTGCTCCTTCCTTTTTTGAACGCACCGATTTTGTTTATTGTCGAATTAAAAAGAAAAACCTTTATGTTGGTTGCGGGAACATGCGAAAGGTCTGTGCGAGGGTGTATTTATATACCGTGATAGACTAGTGAGAATCAAATAGTATGTCGCGTTGTTGTTTTAGGAAGGCGATTGCTTCTATCTACTACATTCAACACAGGTTTTTCACACACGACAACAAATAAAAGAAAGGGATGGAATGCATTCTAGAAAATTATTGCTTAAATCTAGTTCGCAGGAATTAAATGAATCTCGTCCATTATTATTATGGAATTCATGCCAGAGCTATTTTATCCCAAGCTTTTATTTAATCACGTAGAGAAATGGTAATGTGAAATGAAGCAAGTTCGGTCGTAAAAGTTGTTTGATTCTTAAAGTGCTTTATTGCATTGGGCCAAAGAGGAGCATTTTTACTATGTTTGATTATTATGTATTCACTTTAGAAAGTAGTTTCCTATGACATTTCTTAACAAGATGCAAAGATTTGAGCATCTCATAAACACAGGAATTTTTTTTTTTTTGGGTAGAAACACAGGAATATTGTTTACTTCTGAATTAAAAAATAATTATGTTAGTCCAGGTAACAAGCCAATGCTTATGTGAGTGTGTATTTCTATTCCACAAACAGACCAGTGAGGATCAAACGATACGTAATATTATTATTTAAAAGAAATAGATCGGACATATGCAATCTCTTTATCTTATTTTTTAACATTTGTTTAATTTGGCAGAAGATGCAGGCTTTTATCTAGTCGCATAGAGAAAGAGGGTCCTGTGAAATGAAGTCGGTTCACTTGTAAAGTTATTCAATTCTTAAAGTGCTTGATTGCATTGGGCCAGTGAGGAAGATTCTTGCCATCTGTATTATCGTTTTTTAACTTTAAAAATAGCGTTCGACGAATACTTATTAACGAGACCCGTAGAAATTTGAGCAATTCATAATGATCTAAGTATAACATATGGTTAATAGGCATGTGGCCGTGTTGATAAAGGGATTGAGGGGTTGGGACGCTAGTACACGTGCAAGAAAAGAGCAAAAGTCTGAGAGTAAGAAGAGTTAGAGATAGGACAAACAAATAAAGAGTACAATATATGGAAATAAATTTCTCCCTTTTTCTTGCTTCTTCTTCTTTTGAACACTGATTTTTTTTACTATGGAATTACAAAGAAAAACCTTTATGTTGGTTGAGGAGACATGCGAAAGGTCAATGCAAGTGTGTATTTCTATCGCATATACGGGCTAGCGAGAATCAAATGGTACGTCACATTGCTGTCTTAGGAAGGCAATTGATGTTATCTATATTCAACACTGTTATTTCGCATGCGACGACAAGCAAAAGAAAGGGATGGGATGCATTCCAGAAAATTATTGCTTAAATCCAGTTCACATTAATAGAATGAATCTCAACCATTATTATCATGGAATCCGCAGGAGGCCCATTTTCCAGGCTTTTATTTTAATCACATAGAGAAAAAAGGCAATGCAAAAGGAAGCAAGTTTAGTGGTAAAAGTTGTCCGTTTCGTAGAGTGCTTCATTGTATCGGGCCAAAGATGAAAATTCTTACTATGTCTAATTATTATGTATTCACTTTAAATATCTGTTTACAATTCCAATTTTTTTTTACTTAAGAGAAAAAAGACTTTTTTTTTCATTGTACAACGAACAATATTAAAAATAATAATAGGATTATTTTTTTGATTTTTTCTTTTATTGATGAAAACTATTGATAAAAATAATTAGATATAATAGCTTCGACCTTGTCAAAAGATAGTGAGAGAACGAAATCTGGATAAATACCAATAGCTATTATTGGTAGAAGGATAGAGATCGAAACAAATAACTCTCGCGGCCCAAAATCAAAAAAATAAGAGTTTGGAACATTAAATAACTTGTATCCATAGAACATTTGGCATAACATAGATAATAAATAAATAGGAGTTAATATCATTCCAATTGCCATTACAAAAGTAATTAGTATTTTTAAAAGTAATTTCCTATGACACTTGTTAATAAGATGCAAAAATTCGAGATCTTATAAACACAAAAATATAGTTTACTTATGAATTAAGAAATGAAAATTTTTATGTTAGTCCAAGGAATAGGTCAAGGCCTATGCACGTGCGTATTTCTACTCCACAGACGAATTAGTGAGGATCAAATGGTACGCAACATTGTTGTCTTAGGAAGGAAATTGTTGTGATCTACATTCTGCCTCGATATTTTGCACGCCACAACAAATAAAAGTCGGGGATGAGATGTATTCCATAAAATTATTGCTTAGATCGAATTCACATTAATTGAATGAATCTTAACCATTTTTATCACGATATACCCGTTTCATCCCGCGCTTTTATCTAATCAAGTAGAGAAAGGGCAATGTGAAAGGAAGCAGTTCGGTTGTAAAAGTTGTTTAGGCGTAAACTGTCGTCGACAACAAAAATAATTTTGACCAATTAATTATTTCAAATGGTACAGACGATCCTTTCAAGAAAATATTTTTCATATTATTTACTTTCCACGAACAAATGGAGCCTAAGGGAAAAAATGTGGTGGCTCTTTTTTGAAAGACCTCGATCCTGTATTCGAGTCCTTTACTAAAAAATTTACTCGGCCATCAGCAAAGACCAATTTGAATGTTGGTCCCTCAATTATCAGAGAAGGTGTGTACTTAATCGGTTATGTTTACACCAAAAAAAGAAAAACTTTTTGTTATTATTGACATGGAATAATAGACTTGATCGATAAGAGCAGAGTTTAGTTATTTAAAAACAGAAATATCAGTAACTTGAAAATAATTAACAACTCGCCAATGAAGTCATTGGCGACAGACAACGTGAAAGTTACCAATGAGAACTTTAAAGTTTATTGACGAACTCATAGATATTGACAGCAAGCAATTGACACGAGAATAGGCATTGGGTAGTTATTCCTATTACCACTATTTTAGAATTGTTTTAATTTCTCATAAATAAATTATTGCCAGATAATAGGAGATTACGGAGTAACTTCTTTGTGAATTGTGTAACCTCTTGTAACCACTGCGAAGTTATATATTTATTTATTTAAAATTTAGTAACATTTGTATGTAATCCCAGTGAGTTTAAAATACTCCGAGTGTGTTCATTGCCAGCCCCCACAATAATGACAAAAACCTTCTTATCCTTTAGCAATGCAAATTTTCAATTATCCTTAATTCCCTTCTTATCTACAGTCTCAAGATCTCTCGTTGTTGATCAAGCTCTGACAAAAAAAATCTTTTAGCCATCGTCCAGAATATATCATCATTGCTCCTTGTGATCAATTGACACTCGTACATGAGCCGGCACAAAATTCATCTCCATCTAAAGTGGTGAAAACTCGATTCGTCATCGATTGAATTCTGGCGAAGCAGGTTCAATGGACTTTGCAGGGTATTTCATGAACTTCCAAGTAGCTGGGTCTCCGTGCTCAGCTATATCTCCCCTTCTGCTTTCCAAAACTACCATTTAACGAAAAATCAAAACTACCCACTACAATCTTTTAAAGAAGTAGTCACTGGATTTACACATTTTTAATGACTACTTAGGATGTATCCAATATCTAGTCAATCCTATCAAAATCCGATTCCTATTTTCTCGCGATGCTCATGCACACGCGTAACACATGCATCGACACTAGCCATTGCTAGCTTAAGAGAAGATATAATTGTTGTCTTCGACGAACTGCGACTATATTTATTAAGCACTCGTTAAGTATAGCTAAGGAATATACTGTAAATGTTATGCATTGAATAATTTGAAAATTATCTTTTTAAGAACTAATTGTTCAATGAATGAAAAATATATTTTTCGTATAACAAAAAATGAACGAAAAATATTTTCATCATCCACGAAAATGTTTAGATATAAATTGTTATCGATCATGAAAATATATTTTTCATTAATTAATTATTTCAAGGGATACGAGCGATTATTTTTAGAAATCGTTTTCCAAGTCATTCATTTTTCACGAAATAATCGGAGTTTTACGATACAAATTACAGGCGACGTGAAAAAAAAAACATGCTTGTTGAAACCTATAGTTTTTTTTTATTGCTTGTCAAATATTGGAAAACAATTACAATTACTAAGAAAAATATCAACAGAGTAATTCGCAAATATTAGGGTCAGTATCACAAAAAATCGCAAACTGGTACACCCGTAATAAATTTACCAAAAATTAATTTTTTAATCAACCTAAATTAGTACCCTCCGTTATTTTTTGTTAAATTTTATTATCAAATTGTCAAGTTAAATGACATATGCTAATTGACGAATGTACTAGTTTGGGGTTTTACTTTCAATTTATCACACGTGTATTAGTTTGTGGTGTTTTTTTTATTAATCTAATATAACAGATGATAAATTTATCATAAATGTATTAATTTTAAATTTTTTATGGTCAAAAAATTAATTTGAGCTAAATTTATGAGAGATTTTTGGTGATAAAAATTTATTATGAATATATTAAATCATAGATTTCCATAATATTAATCTTAAATATTAAATTCTGAGTTTCCACCTCCAACCCCCCCACCCTCCTTGCTCTGTCTCTCGTGACCCCTTCATTTCGCGCCACCTTCTTCGTCTCGCGTCAGTCCAGCCCGTACCAATTTCTTCGCAGGCACGTAAATTCGAAATCGAATTTAAAAAAGAAAAAAATCTGGCGATCCTGAGGGACCCGGAAGGAAAGCCAAAGTGGCAAGAAAAAATAAATGAAAGTGAAACAAAAGAGACCGTCTCGGTCTGGCCGGGTGACGCTGTACGTGCGCAGATGTCTTTAATGACCCATCTCTTCCGACCCCCCCCACCCCACCCAATAAAAAAAAGAGGGAAAGACCCATCTTTAATCTTATCTTAATCGCTTCAAAAAGGGCTCGGTCGCTTAGCCTTGAGTTAACCTCCACTTCTTCTGTTTTTCTTATCATTCCGGATGTCGTGGGGGAGGTGGGCCCCCCCCGGCGCGATCCTCGACGCCCGTTGGGCGCTACACGTGTCGCGATCGGGGAGACGGGCGGCCAGGTGGCGTAAGGGAGGGAGAGGGGTGTTTGACTCGGTGGGCCCCCCCCCGACCCCCGTTTCCCCGGATTCCCCATAATGCCCTCGCCGGCCTACCGTCGGAGAGACTTCTGCAGCTACTGCTCCTCTCTCTTTGTATTCAGCGACTCTTCTGCTCCCAAAGTGCCCAGTGGAGTCCCGTCCGTAAACAGTAAAAATTCCTGGTTTGAAACCGTGCCTATATATCCTATCTCCTCGCCGTGAACAATTCCGTGGCCACGCTTTATCCCCATCGCCCTACTGAATTTGTCTGTGTACACGGACGCACGGATTAAAAGGGCCCGTTCGCGTACCGCGATTTTTCGAAAAAAATAAGATTTATCGCGTCATGTCTTGAACCAAAACGAGTCAGAGGAGCGCGGCGTTGGTCGCTAGATCGACAAACCGCTCCGTCTCTTCGACGCCCCACCATGGGATCTCGCGCGATGAGCTTTTGCCAAGAAAGCACCGCACCCGAGAACAAGTGCGGCTTTTAGAGAATTGGTTAGAATCCTCGAGAGAGCACGAGATCAATCGATGTATGGTAACGGAATTGCTTTCTTCAAGCTCGTGTTTTGGCTTGTATATGTACCGCAGGTTCCGCTGCTTAGATACTTCATGTTTACCTAGTTCGAACTAGGCACTCGTGTGGCGATAAGTTCGTCGTGACCTGACTTGTATCCCGTTAACTAGGAAACTCGACGCGGGCTATGTTCCTCCGCGATTAGACTCTTAATTCCAATTTTCTTACTTGACTCTTCGAGTGAGATTGGAATTCAACGGTGACGCGATTGATTGAAGCGAGGTTCGGCTAAACTTTGTGACACGTCCTATTACACAGTACGTAAGTTTGCTTATACTTTATAGGTCAGGAAAGAAATGAATATCCATCTACCAGGCGGAAAAATTATATACGAATATACATAAATGAATTTATTTGGTCAGGAAAGAAAAGAAATATTTTATCAGGCAAAATCGTGGGCGAAAATTTTCCCGCAAAAGCCTGGGAATCCAAGTGGCATGAGCTCCACGTCACTTTCCTTAGCGGTCAAGTCCTCCGATTTTTTCTCCACGAAATTTTCTTTTCCATTTTATTTATAAATATCGCGCTGCTGAGGCGATCTTCTCTACTGCTTCTGGCTTTGTGTCGCTCGACACATTCGTCGCTCTCGCTCTCGCTCGCCGGTGCGCTGCGCACCTCAACCGCATTCCCCTCTCTCGAATCGCCCATCTCTCCTCGATTCTTGTTCCCTCCACCAAATGTCGCGCCGTGGAGGAGGCGGCGGCGGCGGCGGCGGCGGCGGCCGCGGGGGAGGCAGGCGATCGGACTCTCGCGGCGATCAGCAGCCGCCGGCCCCGTCCTTCCAGCGCGGAGGAGGAAGAGGTGGCGGAGGAGGTGGCGGTCGAGGCAGAGGCTACGCCGCCGCCGCCGGCGCTGGCGGTCCTGGCCACCGTCCGCCTCCACAGCCGGCTCCGGCTCCGGCTCCACAGCCGGCTCCCGCTCCAGCCCCCGCACCGGCTCCCGCTCCCGCCCCGTCTCCTTCTCCGGCTCGACCGGCTGTTGCCTCTTCCGCCGGAGCATCGAGTTCGGCGGCTCCCCCTGTCGCGCCGGCCCCGGATGCTTCTCTGAGCGGCGAGCTCGAGCAGCGGCTCACATTGCAGGCTCCTTCGCCGCCGCCCCTCTCGTCGAAGTGGGAAAGGTTTCCGCTGAGGCCTGGCTTCGGAACGCTCGGGAGAAAGTGCGTGGTTCGAGCGAACCACTTTCTAGTCGAAGTAGCGGACATGGATCTCCACCACTATGACGTAATGCATCTCCTCCTCCTCCTTCGTCTTATTTGTTGAAAGTTTTTCGTCATCTTGCTGAAATCGTCCTGTTTTTGTGCCGGTCTTGGCCATTACCAGCAGGTGTATGTGTGGGTTTCACTGCATGCTGTTTTTTGTTTTCTGGGTCATTTTTTGCTTTCTCTTTTCCTTGATGGATTCATCTGCGTAGTTGAGCTCTTGTCACGGTGTTTTTCCCCTGCATCATATGTTCCTGTCTTACGTTTCGGACATTTTGCTTGTCCTCCAAGCTCAGTCCACGGATCATGAGCCATTTCAGGATCTCTCTTTGTTTTTGTTGTCTGCTTCTTCTTCTTTTTTGTCATATACCCTGTTTTTTCTGTTTTATAGCGATTATTTGGATGATTGTTCTTTTGACTTTTACGTGTTGTTTGGGATTTTTCCCCTTTACCTGTCTTTTTTTGTTTTCTTGTTGATACTTGGGTCGGGTTGCAGAGATACTTGCCCAAGATTAGTTGACTGGTCCAGGAGCTTTCGTGGTGATCTTTCCGTCATCGTTCGACCCAGTCTTGAGTTGAAACTTTTCTTGTTAATTTTCTGATATTATCTTCTGACACTGGATTGATTTTTTTTGGAAATTATTACTAGTTAATTTTTTGGACTAGGATGTTGATCATGTTTCCTGAGCAGTGCCCTGTTCTTTGTCGTCTTGGTTTTGTTATCCAAGTTCTGCAACGCTTTTTCGAGGAATGGGAGAATTCCTATTTACATTCACTTCTCCCCCTTAATATATGTGATTCTGTTGAGCAAATTGTTTCTGGTTAGCATTTTAATTCCTCATAGCAATGTACTTTCGCCGTTGAGTGTTTGTCTATTTTGCACTCTTTCTGTATTGTGGTGTTTCATGCAGCTCATTGTTGTTTTCGTCTGATTGATGAAATAGTCCCCATTTTTGTTTCTCATTGGTTTTTATATTATAGTATTCCTCAGGTCTTAATTGCTTGACTTTGTTTCAGTTTCAGTTTGCTGACATCTTTTTTGGTATTGGTACTTAGGTATCGATTGATCCCGTGGTTGCTTCCAAGAAAATCAATAGGGAGATAATAGGTGTTCTTGTCAAACAGTATCGGGAGACTCATTTGGGTAGTAGGAGGCCGGCCTACGACGGGAGAAAGAGTCTCTACACAGCAGGACCCCTCCCTTTCAATAGTAAGGTGTTTTCTGTTAAATTGGTAGAAAAAGATGAAGCTGCCGGTAGTTCTTCTCAATCGAGAAGGTAAAGCTTCCTTATTGTCTTGGCACTAAATAAGCATTTGACCACTTTTTAGTTTTTAATTTGGAGGCGTCATGCAGGAAGGAACGTGAATTCAAGGTGACTATATCGCTGGTCGCTAAGCCTGATCTTCATCATCTTCAGCAGTTTATTCAGGGTAGACAATTAGATTGCCCGCAAGAGATAATACAAGTTCTTGATGTGGTGCTTAGAGCCTCACCATCTGAAAAGTAATTTTGCGTGCAACTCATATACATTACTTCTTTAGGGTGAACTTCTGTGCACCATGCACTTTTGCTTCCTCAATCTATCCATCTGTTTACTTGCTGAATTCATCACCACAGGTACACTGTTGTTGGACGATCATTTTTCTCACCTGATTTAGGGCATAAAGGTGATCTCGGTGAAGGTTTAGAATACTGGAGAGGATACTACCAGTCTCTAAGACCTACACAGTTTGGGCTCTCTCTGAATATAGGTACTTCGCTTGAGCAGCCAGTTATCTTTGCTTGTGTACATCAGCCAATTTTGCACATCTGTCTGAATGGTACTGATTCACTCTATGCGATTTTCTCGAGCTGTAGACGTGTCGGCTAGAGCTTTCTATGAGCCAATTCTTGTTACCGAGTTTATTGCAAAACACTTCAACTGTCGAGATCTGTCGAGGCCATTGCCTGATCAGGACCGTGTTAAGGTATGACCTTTAATATCTGCAAAGGAAGCCCATATTGATTTAATTGATAGCAATGCCTTTCTTTTGCTGTTCAACGGCCTTAGGGATCATAATGTAATCTTAGATAAGAGAAGTTATCAATATCTTGTCCTCTATCTTATGGTTCGCAGAAGAGATTTCTCTTCTATTTAGGCAAAAGCCCGTCTATAATGTATTTCAAGTATGGAATATATGCAGCTAATTCAGTTGATTAAGTCATTTGATGCTTGGATTAAAATATGTTTGGTGGGGTTCGAGCAATTTGTTATGAGTATCTTTTTCATTATTCGTAATTATGGAAACTTTGTTTGTTGAAATCGTGAACAAGAACAGCTTTTAGAACCTGTGAATGCATCTGCATTGTGTCGAGGGAAAAAAGCAAAAGGAAGAAGTACATATCTGTGAAATCTGCATTAACTGAAATGGTATTTGTTTCCTTCATATTTTTCCCTGTATGTGTGGGTTTTTGTCGGTGAGCATGTGTGTTTCAGGTGGAGGGAGAGGGGTATTTCTGTTTATTTTCTCTTTAGATGGTTATTTGGTGATGGTTTTTTCTTATGCAAGTTGCGAAAGTCTCTACCATTTAGACATTGACCTTGCCCTTTTTGGGATCTTAGGTGAAGAAGGCTTTGAGAGGAATTAGGGTTGAAAGCACTCATGCAGGATATCGGAGATCTTACAAGATAACTGGATTGTCAGATAGGCCAATGAGCAAAACAACGTGAGGACTCTTTTTGCATTGCTCTGTCTGGTTATACGCTAGTTTATAATGCATGTATGGTAGCGCACAGTTTACATCTTGAAGACTGTGTCGTTTACATTTTGTGTGGCATTGATATATCTGGAACAAAACATGATAACCTGAGATATTTATCTACCTCTCTTGCGGCAAAAATTGCTGTGCTGGAATGCTTCATACGTATTGAAAAAAATAGTCTCCATGTTGGATGGGTTACCATTAAGTTATATGTTTCCAACAACGTAAATGTTCTTTGAACAACTCCCCCATTGTCATTTTGTCGACGGTCTTTTTTTTTTATGAAAGTTTCTTTTCAGGAAATCTTTGATGTGACTTATTAAGTAAAAAAGAAAAGAAGGAAACATTGACACGAGATGATGGCTCGTAAGAGCTGTTTTGACTTGTTTTTCTTTTGAGATAGTAAGGACTTTTTGCCCGTGGTGCGGTGCTTCTTTTCATTTTTTTAAGTTTTAAGCAAAATGTCTTCACTTGGTATCCTATTGACATGACTATTGTAACATTATGACAATCCTCCCTTTATCTAGTACATGCTCTTGTACTCTTCAGTGATAAATGTGACCTTGAGGGACTGTAACCTATCTTCTCAATTCTCACAGCAATCTTTGTGCTTTACAAAATGTTCATGATGTGTATTTGGTCAATCAGGTTTATGCTTGATGACCGCAAAACAGAGATATTTGTTGTCAAATACTTCCGGGAGAAATACAATATAGTTTTGCAATATGGATCGTTGCCCACACTACTAGCTGGAAGTGACACCAAACCTGTCCTCTTGCCTATGGAGGTTTTGTTTGATGATTTTCAGATTCTCTCGCAGAAGTCTTCTTTATTTAGCTCTGGTCATTAAAGGTCTCGCTTTTCTGTTTACAGCTTTGTAGTATTGTTGCTGGGCAGAGGTACACTAAGAGATTGAATGAACGGCAAGTAACTGCTCTGTTGAGAGCGACCTGCCAACGCCCTTACGACAGGGAAAAGAGTATCAGGGCGGTAGGAATTGTTAGCTGGCTTCATTTCTACATCCTTTTGATAAGGTTCTTCTATTCAGTGCAATATCCAGGCTTAAGCCACCGCATGCTTGTGCAGATGGTTGATGGGAATAAGTATGACGAAGAACTCCTTCTAACAAAAGAATTTGGAATGTCGGTGAGAAATGAACTTCCTTCCATTGAGGCTCGTGTTTTGCCACCACCAATGGTAAGCTGTTGTACCTCTTAGTTGCATTCTATTTCTTCTAGTTTCATCAGCTGATATTTGCCATTGTCACAGCTTAAATATCATGAAAGTGGTCGAGATGCAATGGTTGGTCCGTCAATGGGACAGTGGAATATGATTAACAAGGTAAGCTATTTACATCTATTATCAATTAACAATCACCATCTGATGCGCACTCAATACATCGCTGCAGTGATGGTTTGTGAAGAAAAATTCAAAAAACAAACATCGCATTGTTATCTTTTAGTTGTTACCGTAACATTTTGAGCGTGATTAATTCTTCCCTTTGCTATTTCTCTACAGAAAATGATCAATGGAGGTAGAGTGGACACCTGGATGTGTGTAAACTTCTCAAGGAGGTGGAATGGAAATATGACTTATCAGTTTTGTGACGAATTGGTCAAGATGTGTAGTAGTAAAGGGATGGTAGGTATCTATTGACAGAGCACTGTCATGTGATGGAATATTCTTCTTCTTTTTTATCCTTTTCTAGTGATGTTACGAGATACAAATTATTTGCACCTTAACAAATTTTAATCTCCTCGCAGGATTTTAACCAGCAACCAGTACTCCCTATACGCGATGGTCAACCCCACCAGATTGAAAGAGTTCTTGCGGATATTAATAGAGAATCTCGGGCAACACTTGCAAACACGAATCTAACTCGAAAAGAACTTCAGCTGTTGATAATTATCTTGCCAGACATGACTGGATCTTATGGTAAGTTATCCTTTATTTGTCATCTTTAGAGCTCTTAGGGAGTTGGAACTTTCCCTTTTCTAATGACCATTTCCTTTACAGGAAAGATTAAAAGAATATGCGAAACTGAACTGGGAATCGTGTCACAGTGTTGCCAACCTAGACAAGCTGCAAAAATGAGCAAGCAATATTGTGAAAATCTTGCACTGAAAATTAATGTCAAGGTTGCAAGGTTCTTTTCTACATGAATTTTCTATTTCTTTGATTATGATTATTGATCATTCTGCTTGATGGTCATAGGTTGGTGGAAGGAATACTGTTCTGAATGACGCCATCATGAGAAGAATCCCTCTCGTCACTGATATGCCAACCATAATCTTTGGGGCAGACGTAACACACCCACAACCTGGAGACGATACTAATCCTTCCATAGCAGCGGTATGCCTTTTTCCCTATTCTGTTGTCATTTTTTATTTTGAAGTGTATAAACAATTAATGGTATTGATATGACCAGGTGGTAGCTTCCATGGATTGGCCAGAGGTGACGAAATATAGAGGCCTTGTGTCTGCACAGACTCACAGACAAGAAATCATTAAAGATTTGTACATACCCAAACAGACTCCGGAGGGGAAAGCTGGAGGAATGATCAGGTAGGGTGCCGTTTGTTTTCTGTGGCTCCTATCATTAATATATTATGTTTATGCTTTCCCCCAACTCACTTTCACGTTCTGTTCTCTTGCAGGGAATTGCTTATTGCCTTCAGAAGAGCTACTCGGCAAAAACCTCATAGGATAATATTTTACAGGTGATGTACTTTATCGTTGTGCTAAAGTAGATAGCTTTGTCTGTCATTGCCATTAAAGTTTGGTTATCACTGCAGGGATGGGGTCAGTGAGGGTCAATTCTCTCAAGTTCTTCTCTATGAAATGGATGCGATTCGCAAGGTACTTTAGTGGGGAATGAGTCCATGGAATATTCGTAATCATCTTTCTTTAAGTAGATCTAAGAGTCATTTTTCCCGTTATAACTTGAGTTGGTATTACCATAGGCTTGTGCCTCACTTGAAGAGGGTTATCTGCCACCAGTTACTTTCGTTGTGGTGCAAAAGAGGCACCACACGCGCCTCTTTCCTGAGGATTATAACAGACGCGATTCAATGGACAGGAGCGGCAATATACTACCTGGTATGATACTTCTTTAACTTTCTTGTTAATTTACTGAAGCGAGTTAGGTTTTCGAGTGCTTAAATTTTTAGTACGTTTGATTAGGTACTGTTGTTGATACTCGCATCTGCCACCCCACTGAATTCGATTTTTACCTCAATAGCCATGCTGGGATTCAGGTGACATGCATCTCCTTTATGTCAAGCGAAACGCTCTTACGGATGTTACCTTTGAACTCTCTTTGTTATGTAAATAAAGTGTCCACTATAACATCTGTTCATATGATGTAGGGTACTAGTAGGCCGTCGCACTACCATGTATTACTTGATGAGAACAAGTTTAGTGCTGATGCTCTCCAAACCCTCACTAACAATTTGTGTTACACGTAAGAATTATTATGCTGTCTATTTAATCGATTTCGCTCATTGCCTAGAAAAAAGGTTTATTTGGTATGATATCTTTATTGTTATATTTGAATTCTGCAGATATGCTCGATGCACACGCTCGGTCTCTATAGGTTGGGCTAAGATCTGTTATTTTCACCATTGACCTTTTTTCTTTAAAATGTCCATGTTGGATTTTTTACTCTTTGCTGATATTTTGTTCATTCTGCAGTGCCTCCTGCTTATTATGCGCATTTAGCGGCGTTTCGAGCGCGGTATTACATAGAGGGGGACGGGTCAGATACTGGGTCATCGGGAGGAGGAAGGGGCACTACTGTCGAGATCCGAGCACTTCCTTTGATCAAAGACAATGTCAAAGATGTGATGTTCTATTGCTGATGCGTTGGGCACCAAGGAGGGGACTCGCTATTTTACTGGAAATAGACTCGGCACTTGCTCACTTCACAAGACATACATTTGGGTTTTTGGTTCATGTGAAAACAAACGTTAGACTCAGTTAACTGGTGAGACATCTTAGGCAATTGACTGGTTTTGTGTTGGACACCTCTTGATGTTTGGTTATCGTTTTTGGTGCGGATGTTTGATATTGAAAGTGCCTCACATGCGCCCGATGAGGTTTTACTGGTTTGTGCAGAAGAAAGCTGCATGTGGGACGAAGTTTTTACATATGCAGTCGGAGATGTTTATAAATGAAAATCGAAATGTCGATCGATCTTTTTGCTCCGTGGCATGTGGAACTGATGACAAATTTCATTCATTGGTTATGCTTTCCGGCATTCTCACTTTATGATTTGAAAGATGTGCCATATATTTGGATTTCAAATTAGTTGTCATTGGCATTATGGGTTTGAGGGTGGTGAAGAAAGATGATGTTTAAGACTCTACTAAGCTTTCCCTTCCAGATTGGGAATGCATTCGATGCAATCGGATATCATTTTACCGTGAGAAGCCCAATCCTAAAGCCCAATCCTCGCATCCGGTACAATTGCCGACGCTTCCCGAAAGTCACATTAGATATAATCAACATTAATTTAACAAGCCTAGTTGAAAGGAGAAAAAATTACAATAATTCTCGAGCGGATGTTTTCCTAGTGCAGATGCTAGCAAAGCCTAATAATACTACCGAGGAAGGATACGGTGATCAAACAGACTCTCAATCCCCATTGAATGAATTCAAAAGGTGCAACCCTGTCCGAACCACTCCCACGACTCATTTGCCCCGCATGGAAGTATGCTCCTTGGTCCTTGCCATTGGTCGTGGTTGTGGAGACGTTGACCGAGAGGGAACCTGAGAAGAATTATTCATGCAAAAACATGGAAAATTTACTGTTTGGTGAAAGGATGGAATCACTTGTTCAACTTGTGAAAACCCAGCTGGCGAGAAGAAAGATGATGGACGACCTCATCCTAAATAGATTCTTGCTCAGTCTCAATTTGGGACGAAGAGAAAGCAACTTACAGTCGTAGTTAGTCCATCCAAGCCGCTGACCAGCCAGGTCATACACAACGATTTTGTTTCTCAGAACAATATCTGTAGAATAAGGCAGTAATCTCGATTGCTTTAGACGTAGAGAATCCAAGTATGCACATCCATCTTGATCCACATTTACTACGTCAAAACATGATGTGAAGAATGCAAAAGAGTGTCTTTTCTTGAGGTCCCCCCAAAAATAAAGAATGAGAACTAGCTTTGGCCCTAAAATAGAAAAGACCGGTCTATAACGTTTCCACTTCTCACAATTCACTAAGCATAAACAAAAATCAAACTGAAAGAGTAATGCTTCATAAATCTTTTTCCCTGGGCTATATTAATAGGAAGTTGTAAAAACTGAAAATGCCAAGCTTATCGAGGCACACACGGGGAAAACAATAATCATTCTTTAGGAAACTTTCGACTTCATATGGATGAATTGATCCATCTGATTGGGTCACCTTTGATTCATGTGAGGGGGGAATCACATAACAAGATATTAGAATATTTGTTGAAAAACATTAAAAACGGCATAGGCTGGGACACGAGCAAATGCAAGTTGTTTGAGTCGAGAGCAATAAAAAGTTAAATTCAACTTATACAAGAGTGTTCAAGCCAGAAAAAGGGGGGCAAGAGGGATGAAACATACACCAGAGGGTCTCACCTCCTAATATTGTTCTAGCTTGGCCCCGAGCCTTTGTAAAGCCCATACACCAGAATGTAGCACCATCCTGTGAGGACAATATTCACAACATCTGTCAGCATAGCGCATACTAAGTCAGCCACCTAACAGCCCATGTCACTGAGCAAAATGAAGCAGCTCCTATGACTAGATCAGATGCAGCTTCACAGGAAGAGAACAGAGAAGCAAATGTACAGACTTGTAAGTTTTAATTGACAGCATTCAACAGTTTCTTCCAGAGAAATCTACTATGAACTCGACTAGCCAAAAGAATCTGATAGTGTAGCAGCAGCAAGACAAGAACAAGAAACCTATTGACGCAACAACAATCCAGAACCACAGTCCTCAACATAAAGCAACATAAACTGAATTATTGCAAATCACAATCCAATTACTAGTCATATCCCAGCAAATTTAAGTTGCAGATTGTCAGCAACTGAAATAAATCGTGAATTCTGACCAAAAAAAAAAAAGAAATAAATTATGAATGTTTCGAAGAGTCTAAATAGATAGAACCATGACTTCATATCATTTTTAACCGCTTACAAAAGAATATTGCTGCACAAGATACTCCTGAGGGCTTAAGATCATCGAGGCCCCGCCTTCAAAATCAAAACTAACTTGAGGGAATGTGTCAACGACACTGCACATGCAAAAGCCTTCTGTCAGTAGTAGCTTTTTTAACCAGTGGGACTTCATATAAATGAATGGAGAGACCATTTAGGAAAGACTGACTTGGAGGTAGTCAAAAAACAGCGATTTCCCTCGTTCATAAGCATGCGTGCAGTTTGAGAAACACTGTTTGCAATCTGTATGAAACAAATAACAAACTGGTAAAGAAATGGTGTTTGGCCTGCAACCTTAGTCCAACTTCTTCGGAACTTTTGTTAACTCCTGGTGGACAATTAACTTTCTAACCTAGTCATCCCATTTTAAGCATGTGCAAGCAATAGCATTTTCTTCCAAAACTTACAGCATTGACGAGTGTATCGTAAGCTTCCTCAACAAGGTATGCCAAAGTTGTTCCCGTGTCAACTACGGTTCCTCGATCACTGAATGTTGCAAATACTGATGGATCAATGGAGAGAGGTTGACCATTCAAGGAAATGCTTTGCAGATTCAAGTTATAATAAGGCCTGCAAATTGGACAAGCGGCCTAGTAAAATGAACATAGAGGCAACATGATTTGTAAATTTTTTGTGCTATTAGAAGTTGGAAGGTGGGATAAGACTGACTAGTGGTTGTATTAGAAGGTCGAAGCACTCAAAATTTTCATTGAGTAGAAAAATCTCCAGATTAAGGAAGAGGGTTAAGACCAACAATACTTTGACATGGTACAAAAGGGATCCAAAAGGAGCTTTCCTATTATAGAAGCATTCATCAATGCCGTACTGAGTTCATCCTTGGAATGAGAATTAAAGCAAAACTTAGTTAGGATGGCAAATTTACAACATATTACATCACAATAACACAGAAACATAGGCTCCAACATCTTGGAGGCTGTGAACCATCCAGCTGGCACACTAACAAATGCAGATTATAATACACAGAGCTACACAGTCAAGCCTTCCAAAGAGAAGAGAAAACATAACAAGTCTATCAGCTTCATTTAAAACTCTTAGAACTATGCGCAACATTCTTTCATTTTCACCATAAACTTACTGTGAAGGCACGAGTGGGGTGTAGACAACATTTGGATCCAGAATTTCACCAAGAACTAGTGTACCCCCACCATCACCATCTCCTCTCAAGCAGTGTGAGAATGCTCGGGGAGCTACTCCGAGTAAAGCCAGTTGAGAGACAACAGATGTTTCCTGCTGCCCAAGTCCAAAAATCCCGTCAATTGTCTTATCTGACTCTTGCAAGTCTCCTGTTTGTGAAGTGCTACACCTGCTCAATCCACCATCAAATTAATAGAACCCCTTCAGTTTCATTAAGAAGGACCGGCAAACTTACTTTTGACATGTTTACGATTTGCTTACCCAAACATAACGGCAGCTGATGAATTCACAGCAGTACTCCCTTCTATCACGTCGAACGTAAGCAAGTCCGTCACGTAATATCCAGAAGCCCTACTACCATCTTCATACGCAAGCGAGTAACTACACAAATTGCCATGAGCGGGACATACAGAATCCAGTGTTTGAACTCCTGGACTGCATCTTTCATCTGAGCAATAGATCACTGAAGCTGAGGACGAGCTCCCCGGATCGAAAACATGGAGCGGCATCTATTGGGAGTCGCAGCATACCCAGTGACATTCACTCAGTTTTTTAAGAACTATAAGCATTATAAAGCGTAGGGGTTAATACACATGCAATGCTAAAATATGTACATTGAGCGCATTCGTTCGAGGGCAGCCATTACAGGAGCTGCAACTGACCCACAGGAGGTCGCTTCCGGTGTCTATCTGTACATAGAACTCCCTCGGAGGAGTGCCTAATTGAATTCTCGCGTAATACAGCCTACAGAGAAGAAGCCACAATCTAAACATAATCAGCACCACGTACGAGGTCAAATCAAATGGAACGAAGAACCCAAAACCTCTCTAATCAGCACCAGCTCGACAAATTTTAGCTCCACACGAAGCACAAGCTGCATTCGAAGATAGTAACCGGGCATGCAAAGGACGTGCGATTTCGAGGCGGAACTTCAAAAAAATGTGATCGCACGCTGCGGGTATCGAATTCGGTACCCGAGGAGGGAAGGATCGGAGTTGCCTCCGACCGGAAAATCGACGACGCCATCGAGAGCCCGCAGCATCCCCCGATGCCTCGCCCTGTCGCGATCCCTGAGCCGGCCCAGTCCGACGCGATGAGCCGGCGGGAAGGCCCTCTCCAGCGCCAGCGCCGCCGGGAAGCCGCCGGGGATCGCCGCCGACGACGGCGACGGCGACGGCAACAGCGCGAGTGCGATCAGGGCCCACGCGCCGGCGGAGGACGCGGCCATGCCCTCCCGTCCGTGTTTCGCCGTTCTGAGGAGGGAGGGAAATCAAAGCTCGAATGAATTGAATAGCGTGGAAGTTTTCGAAGGTGGGACCGTGGGAGCAGTAGTCAAAACCGAGTCTTCACGCCTCGTTTAAAGAAATAAATAAAAACAAAAGAAGAAAGGGCCCCACTTTCCATTCATGGGATAAAATCTATCTTTTAATTTTCGGAATAATGACAAAAACGGTGCTTAAATTTTGAGCGCATGTACAATGAGATTTTTGAATTTTAATTTTTCAATATAGACTTTGAACTTTGGCAAAATATGTAATGTGGTTTTTGAGCTTTAACATTCAATTTTTTATATAGTTCATGGATTAGTTTGAATATATACCAAAGGTTTAGGAATCACATTAAACAGATTTAAAATTTATAGATGATATTGCGCATTGAGTTAAAGTTTAGAAATCACATTGAATAAATTAAAAGTTCAAAGATCATATTAAGTCATTTGCATCATTTCAATATTCTAAGGTCTTATAAAGTCACCCCCCAACCCCCAAGCTTTTTTGAAAAAATTTTGTATTCCAACTTTGGAATATCTCGTAAAAAAAAAAAATCCTTTCGGAGTTTCTCCTGTGGGATAAATCTGGCCACCAGTAGAGTTTCGGTTAGACTTTTGCTTCTATGGCGCCTGATCGGTCGAACGGAGGAGCGGCGACCGCCGCAACATCAACTCAGCTTAAATTTACTAGATTTAAACAGCGCCGTGCCCCTCATTTTAATCAAAAGCATATTGCTCGAGCTAGGGCTTCGTGAAATCAGATCGAGGAGAGGAGAGGAAGAGGGAGCGGGGTTAGGGTATTTGATCTCGATCTGGGGCTTAGGCTCTTGAGCTAAAAAACAGAGCAATGCAGCTAGTTCAGTCAACGCCGTCGACTCGATTAATTAGTTGAATAAATCACTCATTTTTCCCCTTTTCGCATCTCAATTTTGATTTTGACGAGTGAGTAAGTAAGTTCAGTTTCGCCCAAATCCCTCAAATTGGGTGCCTCTCTCTCTCTCTCTCTCTCTCAATCTAATGGAATCAAGCCCCAAATTGAAACCCTAACATTCTCCAGTGGACGAACTGGTATCTGGCTCTCAAGAGCCCTAATCCTAAAGCCCCAAATCAAGCTTCTTTCCCTTTATATTTGATTTTGAAGCCCTAACTTGACGATTTTGTTTTGGTTATAAAAGGGGATGGTATTGTTTTTGTTTGGGGTTTTTGCCTTGTTGACTATATCGTTCTCTATTTATAAGATCGGAGACCATTTAAGTAAAGTCTAATGGTGGCCATATATGTCTTTGGCATGAAAGTTGTGGCCTTTTTACGAGACACTTGATAATTGAGGACAAATTTGCCCCGAGAGTAAAAGTTAAAGCCATTTGTGAAATACTTGAAAATTGAGAATAAATTTGCCGATAGCCGAAAATTGTGGCCCTTTCTCGGGAAAAAACCCTTTGAAGAGACAAAAAGTGAGAGATGACTCGTTCGTATAAACAATTTTTGGTGGCGTATCGGGATTGATTTTTCATTTTTAACCTTTTACTTAGTTAAAAATTTCACCGCTAGCGTATTTTGACCTCCTTTTTTTTACCCCTATTAAGTTGAGACACTAAAAATTTTCACAAAGGACATATGTTGAAACGTTTATTAAACGTATAGTCTTTTCGTATTTTAAAATGTTAATGATATTTTAAATTTTGATAGGAACTTTCGCGTTCTAGTAATGCCAAACAAAGAGATGTTAGCCATGATGCTACACCGTGCTAAAAACGTCGTGCTTGTTGAGCAATGAAAAATTACGGTCGCAAGTGCATTATTTTTCTTATATTGTTTATACTTAATGTTTTGAAAATTCAAGCACTTTTATCGGCTATGCTCGATAAATATCGTGAAAGTACTCTTTTACCCGCATTTTTTTCTATGAAAAAGCTGAAAAATTGCATATGAATCATTAGTTAAAATCACCGAATTGAATTGCCACATTGTAGATGTAGATTGAACAATACATAAATGGGTTAGTGTTATATCTAACTTGACTGCTACAAGGAACCCAACTTATCCCAGAGCACCAATTTTTTTATTTGACAAGACGAATCACGCTGCTTTTTCCAAGAAGGTTCTGGCACTTGGTGTGATTCGGGCCGTTTTTGATGTTCGAAAAAGTTTCAGAATAATAGAAAAATATCCCTGAGCATGTACTAGGATTCGCTCTCCTATTTTGCCCTTGACTCAATATGAAATTCTCATTTATTGAAAAAAAAAAACCGACAGGAGTGTCGCAATGTGCCTGACCCTATGAAGAATGTTTGCCACATCGAAGCCTCCCAAATGAACAGTGGGAAGCGATGACGACGGCAGTTTTGATAGACTGAGTTGACCAAGGTGAGCACTAGCGGTACGAGAAACATAATGAGAACCAGCGCTATTGATTGAATCAAAATCGGAAACCAGAGAAATAAAGAGAACTTTTAGCTTCACTTTCGTCATGACGATCGAAAGAAATGAAGAATTCAATCTCGATCGAGCTTCAATCATGGCTGCTCTTCCCAAATCAAGCGATGAAGCCCTCTCTGTTCATTTTGATCTGTATTGTCGCTGGAACTCTGCCATGATGAGAAGAACGCCAAATCCGCCACGCAAGAAGAGATTACGGCTTGAAGGTGTGGTCATTGGCCGCGATGATCAAACAGGAGAGCGGAGGTCCCGGAGGCATCATCGCCGGTGATCGGCACCATTGAAGGAGGATCGAGCGAGCGGCAAGGCACTTCAGGTGATGGGCTTGGATTCTGGACAGCGACCGAAACCAATTAGACCCGGGACTTGCTATTCAATTGGATTGGCGTCATGAAGCTTTTGGGTTTGGCTCATGGCTGAACCCCAATGCACTTTGGCACTTGGCTCGCTTCACCCGATCTACATGCGCCCCGACGTGAGAACAAAGTTCTTTGACCTCATTTGCACTTTCCTTTCCCTCGATGAGGTTTACTTGATGATGCCAGAAGAAAGCTGCACGTTCAAGAATTGTACGAATGCAGTTGATCATGTTCCTAAGTGGAAATGAAGGTATGAATGGATCCTTTTGCTCCGCAAAATGTGGAGTTGACGACGAATTGCATATCTTTGGATGCTGCGTATGATTGAAATAAGTGCATCAAATTTCATTTCGATTCCGGTGTCATTGGCATTACAGTGGGGTTGAGGAGGGCGGCAAGGATGCTCTATCGAGCTTCCTTTTGGATAGGAATGTAATCGACGTCTTCGCTTTAAAAAATACAAATGGACATCCCTATGTCACGACAAGGTGAGGATGCCCGTAATAATGGTTGCGATTTCTTCATATCGACTCGGTCCAACTTCACCTGCATCGAGTTAGTGCAGGAGAACGCAACTGGACTAAATCGGGCTAGTAATACCCACGTGCAGGCAGCATAGAGACATTATTAATTAATTACTTGCGGCGGAGGTTTGGCATGTTCGGACGTCACAGCAGTTACACAAGTCCCTTTTGAAACAAGAACAGCATCTGCTGACAAAAGGGATCTAATCCCCAACAAAAAGACCTCGCACGGCACAACTCTACACGACCCTCCGTATGGTCCATTTCGCTCTCTCAATTTCTTGCCCTTCTGTACGTTTCTACTCAGGCGCTCTCCTTTTCCCAGTTGCATCTCTCGCACACGCATTGCCATCGGTCTCGGTCTCGCACGGTCGCTTCGCTCTTCAATTGGATTCCTCTCTCTCGAATCAGGATTTCTCTTGATTTTCCTCAATGTCAACGCCGTGGTGGTCGCCGTGCAGGAGGCAGGCGATCGGACTCGAGTCACAAGCAGCCAGTCCCGTCGTTTCAGCGCGGAAGAGGTGGCGGCAGAGGCAGAGGCAGAGGCTACGCCTCCGCGATTAGATTTTCGCCGAGACCTTTGGGAACGGTCGGGAAAAAGTGCTTGGTCCGAGCGAATCATTTTCTAGTTGAAGTAGAGGACAAGGTTTTTCACCACTATGACGTAATGCATCTCCTCCATGTTTTAACTGAAATTTTTTTTTCATCTTTGCTCATATCCGGTTTTGGTCATGACACTGCGTATGTGTGTGTGGGTTATACTGAATGCTGTCTTGCTTTAGTTCGCTCGCTAGAGTCACCCTTTTCATTGTTTGGCTCCCTCTTTTCCTTGATGGTTTTATCTGCGTAGTTGAGCTCTTATCATGATATTTTTTCCCTTTGTTCTCGACGTCGACTTGTTCAACCTGTCTTTCATTTTTCCTTTTCTTTGTCCTGGCATTACCGCTCGTCTGTGCGATTGAGTGTGGTTTTTGGTCTTTGTTAGTCATCTCCACAAAGTTCAGCGGTCTATTTTCCTAAAAATGATCCCTTATAATGCTTACAAAATTGAATGAACGGTGAACATTTTCAGGATCCGCCAAAATGTATAGACATAAATTGTTGTTAATAATGAAAATAATTTTCATTAACTAATTATTCTAAATAATATAAGTAATCATTTTTCAGAAAATATTTTTCAAGTCATTTATTTTTCGTAAAATAAATAGAGCCTTATTTTCTATAATCTCTGCTGACACTGCATCTCCTTCTTGATGATGAATTGTTTTTCTTTTATATTTCTACTACATTTTTTGAGCTAGGACCTCCTAGGTTGTTGATCATGTTTCCTGAGCGGTGTTCGGTTTTCAAAGTTCTGCAATGCTTCTTCCTGCGTTCCGTGGTGGGAATGGATTCCCTTCTCATCATTAATATTTAACTTCCTTCTGCTTAGCACTTTCATTTCTCAAAGCAATGTACTAATTTCCCCTTCAGTGTTTGTCTATTATGCGCCCTTTCTGTATTTTATTCAGATAGGCTTGTGGTGTTTCATGCGGCTCTCTGTTGTTTTCGTCTGATTGATGAAATAGTCCCCGTTTTTGTTTCCCATCGGTTTTTGTATTATATTATTCCTCTCGAGTCATGATCTTTTAGCTTAATAATATTACTGCCCGTGGTTCATAACAAGAAAACCTGTAGGGAGATATGAGGTGTTCTTGTCAAACAATACTGGGAGTCTCATTTGGGTAAGAGGAGGCCGGCCTACGACGGTAGAAAGAGTCTCTACACAGCAGGACCACTCCCCTTCAACAACAAAGAGTCTCTACACAGCAGGCTCTGAAGAGCTGTTCTGACTTGTATACTATTGAGATAATAAGGACTTGTTGTCTATGGTGCGGTGCTTCTTTCCATTTTTGTAAGTTCTAAACCAAGATGTCTTTTCTTGGTATCCTTCTGACATGATTATTGTAGCATTATTTCAATCCTCTGAATCTAGTACATGTCTTCTGCGATAAATGTGACCTTGAGGAACCGTAACCTATTTTTCTCGATTCTCATAGTAATCTTTGTGTTTTACAAAATGTTCACAGTGTGTATTCGGCCAATCTTTGTGTTTTACCATCGCGAGTGCATTATTTTTGTTATATTGTTTATACTTAATGTTGTGAAAATTCAAGATCTTTTTATCAGCTATGCTCGATAAATATTGTAAAAGCACTCTTTTAACCGCATTTTTTTCCTATGAAAAAGCAGAAAAATTGCATACGAATCATATCTTAAAATCACTTAATTGAATTGCCACATTGTAGATGTAGATTGAACAATACATAAACGTGGTTAGTATTATATCTAACTTAAGTGCTATATGGAACCCAATTTATTCCGGAGCACCAATCTTATTTGACAAAAAATATATATTTTTTTGGTAATCAAGACAAAATATATTTGATTTTCCGTAAAATCAAGAATTAATTGTCCCAATTCAAAATGCCAGAACTACAACTAGGCCGACACAAATCCATCATATATGAATCACACGGCTCTTTCGGAGAAGGTTCCGGCGCTCGATGTGAAAGTGCGTATCTTTTGCTTTTGTTTAGTCGGGCCTTGTTGATGTTCGAAAGAGTTTCGGAAAAATAGAAAAAAATATTCCTGAGCATGTACTAGGATTCGCTCTCCTATTTAGCCTTTGAATCAATATGAAATTCTTATTTATCGAAAAAAAAAATCAACAAATGAACGGCGGGAAGCGATGTCCACAATACGAGAAAGATAACGAGATCCGGCTCTATTGATTGAATCTTAATCAGAAACTAGAGAAAGAGAGAGAACTTTTAGCTTCACTTTCATTGCAACGATCAAAAGAAATGAAGAATCGTATCTCGATCGAGCTTCGATCACGGCCATTCTTCCCGAATCAAGTGATGAAGCTCTCTCTGCTCATTTTGATGGGTATTGTCGCCGGAACTCTACCGTGACGAGAACAATGCCAAATCTGCCACGCGAGAAGAGACTACGGCTTGAAGGTGTGGTCATTCGCCGCGATGATCAAACAGGAGAGTGGAGGTCCCGGAGGCGTCATCGCCGGTGAGGCAGGATCCGGCGAGCGCAAAGCACTGCAGCTCTTGGGTTATAGGCTCGTGGTTGGACCGGGCCGAAGAGGGCCCAACCCCAATGCACTTTGGCGCTTGGCTCACTTCACCCGATTTACATTCTGGGTTTTTTTGGGTTCATGTGACAAGAACGACATTCAGCTGAGCTTATGAATTGGTGGGGGGACATCTTGGCCACCGTCCGGTTTTGTGTCAAGAGAATTCTCAAACGTCACGGCAGAAAATGTGCCCAATCTCGTTGTACTCAATTCTACCCCTGTTAAATTCGCAATCGCGAAAGATACCCGCGACAATGGTCGCGGTTTCTTCGTTCCGCCTCGGTCCGACTCCACTCACCTCAAATTAGCGAGGAAGAATGCGACGGGTACCGAAATACGCGCCTGTCCTTAATCGAATTGGTACGTTCGGACGCGACATCAGTTCACGAATCCCCTTTTGAAACCAGAACAGCGTGTATCTGCTAACGAAAAGGATTCGATCCTAAGCCCTAACGAAAAGGCCTCGCGCGGCACGAGTCCGCGACGACCCACCGGTGCGGTCCATTTCTCCGAAACCGCCCCCGGGGGGGGGTCAGTTCTCCGCTACACCGCACCCCGCGGGGAATACGGTGGACACGGTCCTCTTCATCCGACACGTGTACGGCTCCTCTTGCCGGGCCCCGCGAGAGCCGACCGGTAGCTTCCCGAAACGCGTCCGCGGCTAGCGCATTCCCGCACAAATGCGCACGTCAATTTCTTGGTTCTTCTTCCCGAGTGTACGGACGACCCCGACAAGCCTCGTCCTTCGCGACCTGCGAGGAAACGAGGTTTTTTTCTTTCTTTCTTTCTTCTTTTCTCTTTTTTTTGGGGGGGTGTTTTTGCCTTTTCCTTTCCCCGCTTTCGCTTTCGCTTTAAATTCCCGTTGCCACGTCCCCTACCTAAGAATCAAAGTCAGAAGGTAACGTGGGAGCTTAAAATTTGAAAAAGGTCGGTCAGATGCGGCTCCTTTTCTTTGCTTTTTTCGACTTTTGTTTAATTTCGCGACCCCAAAAAAAAAAAAGAAAAGACTTTTGTTTGATTTGGCAGGAAGATGCGGGCCTTTGTCTAAGTCTCATGGAGAAAAAGGGAAATGGGAACGGAAGCATGTTCGGCGAGTAAAAATTATTCGATTCTTGAAGTGCTTCATCGCATTGGGCCAGCGAGAAATTATGATGCTTTTACTTAAAATAAAGGACAAAAAAAAAACAATCAGTATGCTTTTAGATTAAAAATAGGGCTCGGTGATATTTATTAACGAGATCGCGGGAATTCGAGTAATTCATAATGATCTAGGTACAGCGCATGGAAGTAAAGGTCTCCCTTTTCTTGCTTCTTCTTCTTTTCTGAATGCATTGATTTTGTATATTGCTGAATTAAAAAGAAAACCCTTTACAGGCGGTCAAGAGAACGTGCTTTATGCGAGTGTGTTTTTTCTATCCCATGGATAGACCGGCAAGGATCAAATGGCATGTCATGTTGTTGTCTTGAGAAGGCAAATTGCTGTTATCTATGTTTAACACCAGTATTTCACACATGATGATAAATAAAAGAAAGGGACGGGATGTATTTTCAGAAAATTGTTGCTTAAGTCCAGTTCACGTGAATCTCGATCAATATTATCATGGAATCTACCCGAGACTCGTTTTATCCCGGGCTTTTTATTTAATCAAGTAGTGAAAACGAGTAATGTGGGAGGGAGCAAGTTCAGCCGTAAAAGTTATTCGATTCTTAGAACGCTTCATTGCATTGGGCCAAAGAAGAACATTCATGCTATGTCTAATTATTATGTATTCATTTTAAAAATAGTTTCTCGCGACACTTGTTAAAAAGGAAATTTTTTATGTTAGTTTAGGGAATAGACCAAAGCCTATGCAAGTGTGTATTTCCATTCCATAGACGGACTAGCAAGGATCAAATGGCGTGTAACATTATTTTCTTAGGAAGGCAATTGTCGTGATCTACATTCTATGCTGATATTTCACGCGCGACAACAAATATAAAGGTTGGGGTGGAATATATTCCAAAAAATGGCTTCTTACATCCACGTAGAGATAAGGTAATGTGAAAGGAAGCAAGTTCAATTGTCAAGTTATTCGATTCTTAAAATGCTTCATCGCATTGGACCAAAGAGGAACATTCTTACTATGTCTATTATTATGTTTACCGTAAAGTTTCCAATGACACTTGTTAACGAGACCACCAAAAATTTGAGCAATTTACAATAATCCAGGTACGACATGTTGAAACAAATTAATCCCTTGAGTTGCTTCCCTCTTTGTTTTTTTTTTTTAATGCACAGATCTTGTTCACTATCAAATAAAAACAAAAACCTTTATGTAAGTCTAGAGAACAGGTAAAAGTCTATGCAATCGTGTAATTCTACTCCATAGACAGATTGTTAAGAATAAAAGGATAATAACACAAACAATCTCTGATAATTTGTTCAATGTGCAATGTGATCCCTAAACTTTTAATTTGCTCAATGTGTATGGTCATTGAATTTTTAATCTATTCAATGTAGTTCTGGACTTTTGGTATATGTTCAATGTAATATGAACTATATGAAAATGTTCAATGTAGTCCACGAACTTGAATTGGAACGCCCGTGATAAATTTACCCCCTGTTGGTTTCTTTTAAAATTTTACCGTCAATTTGCTAAATTGGATGACACACGACAATTGACGGTCTGGGACACCTAAGTCTAGGAATTTTTACTGTATTAATCCAATTTAACGAAAACTAACGGAGAGTCGGGTGTACCAATTTCGGGATTTCCAGCGGTAAAAAAATTAGTTCGTGGTAAATCTGTTAAATGTATATCCGTTCGAGATATCCGGCGCTCAAAATGTCGGTTCGAGACAAATTCGTCGAGGCTATATCGATTCGGGATTTTTCGAGATGCCGGTCCTAAAGGAGAACGAGGTCTCCGTTGACCCGAGGAAGTTGTACCGAACGTTCTCTCCCCTTGAGGACCCATCTTCGATCTCACCTCGACGACCTAAAAAGAAAGACCCGGGCGCCATTCAGCCTTCAGCACCCTCCTCCTGCTCTTTCTTTTTTCCTCCCTCCTTGTCCTTTCTCCCTTCGAAATTTTGAAATGGCGCAAAAATCCCCAATTTCTCCGTCGACCGGGGACAAAAAGGACGCGCGCTGTGTCTTGATTTCCCGCCGCCGCAACAGCCGAGACGTCATGGGGGGGCAGCTGCTGCTAAAGCCGAGCCAAACCATCATTCCCTTCCCGTGGTCGCGGGTTGGGGGGGCCCCCCGCGTGATCCCCCCGACGTCCGTCGGGCGCTCCACTTGTCAAGATCGACACGCCACGCCCCCCCCGGGGCGGGCCCGGGGTGGGGGCGGGGGCGGCGCAGCTTCCGCGCGAAGATTTAGCGATGGGGCCCAGGGTGACTTGAGGGGCTGCGGGGTGTTGACCAGGCGGGGGCCGCACCGGGGCCCCCGGGTTTACGCTGACCCGGGATGGCCCCACCCCAACGGTGCCCTCTCGCGGGCGGCCACTGGTCCGCGGGGGCCGGGGGGGTGACTTTCGCTGCGGCTCTTTCTGATTCGGCGACTTTTCTGGCCCCCAAATGCCAACCGCCTCCGTGACCAATGTTACCGTTCCATTTTTGGAAGAATTGCCAAAACGAGCCCCGTGGTGATATAGCGCGCGCGTGTCGATTCGATCCCGAAACCTTTCGATCGTCCCGATTTGATCTCGAGGGTTTCGCCGATTTGCCGATTTAGTGGTTCCGTCCAGTCTCGATCTGAAATCGCCGATATGGATAATTTTTAAAATTTTTTTTCTAATTGGTTTTGCTTTATTTTGTTCTTTCATTCTCTTTTTTCCCCTGACGTTGGGCCGGTGACCCTCGCCTGGTCTGGCCGAGGGCCTCCACGCCCAGATGTAGGCTAGGGCCGCGACGCCCTCGCCCGGTCTAGATGAGGACGTCGCGGTGGTCGTCGGCCCAGGCTTAGAAAAAAAAGAGGAAAGAAAAGAAGAAACAATCATAAAATTTTAAAACAAATAAAGAATTTAAAAATCATTTATAAAAATGTCGACCGTGCCACGTAGGATCTCGGCGATTTATAGTTAAAATTGGCCAAAAAACTAAATTGGCGAATCGTCAAAAAATTTTAAGATTAAATTGGTAAATTAAAAGATTTGTAAGTGAATTTGAATAAATGTAAGGGAAAAAATCACAAAAAACCCCAAACTTTACCCCATGTAACATATTTACTCTGAACTTTTTTTTGTGACACTAAAAACCCAAAACTTTCTTATTTATGACACATTTACCCCAATGTACATTATCCATGGGCATTTTTGTCTTTTCGGCTTTTTCTTTTTTTTTTTTTACTTTTTTTTCCTTTCCAGCGAGGGCTGCCCTCGCCTAGGCGAGGGCGAGCCTCGCCCGACGCCGGCGAGCCTCGCCCTCGTCGGATCTAGCGAGGGCAAGCCTCGCCGGTGTCGGGCGAGGCTCGCCTTCGCTCGCCCAGGTGAGGGCGACCCTCGCCCGACGCCGGCGAGGGCAGCCCTCGCCTGGGCGGGGCGAAGGTCCCTCGCCCTCGCCGGAAAGGAAAAAAAAAGTAAAAATAAAAAGAAAAAGCGGAAAAGACGAAAATGCCCATGGATAATGTACATAGGGGTAAATGTGTCATAAATAAGAAAGTTTGGGGTTTTCGGTGTCACAAAAAAAGTTCGGGGTAAATGTATTACACGGGGCAAAGTTTGAGATTTTTGGTGGTTTTTTCCCTAAATGTAATAGGTTTATAACTTTTAAGTTTTCTCTTTCTTTTGTTTTGAAACTATGTTTATATCTCTCTCTTTTTTTTTCGATGACCATCTCTTTTTGAGAGAGAGGGGAAGAGGAAGGGATACTACCAAGCTAGTTTCTATTCATTTCGCGCTTAATTTTCCCTCTTAAAAAAATGGCCATGCTTGCGGGGGATTTTTGGACAGGAGGGTCCCTATTCTAGTTGCCGAAAATTGATAGGGAACTTGGGCCTTTATTTGAGATCGATTAATCATTTCGCGTCCTCATTTGAATCAATATCTATTCGGGTCCTTCTTTTGGAAAAAACTAGACCTATCAAAATGGATCATAAACCCATTTCTTAACCCATATATTAATAAATGAATCATAAATGGGTTAATTATATTTATTAAATGGGTCATAAATGGGTAGAAGTCTTATATTAATGTTAAATGGGTCATAAATGAGTTGTAAATGGGTCATAAATGAGTTTACAACTGATTTAAATTCAACACATCTCTCTTGCCCTTACTCAATCTTGCACTCACTCACTCCGCACTCTCATTTCAGCTTGGATATAAATTGTCATATATTTAACTAAATATGGAAGTATTTTAGCAATATGGATCTGATCGGGTATGGGTCGGGTCAGGTATGGGTCGGGTCAGGTATGGGTCAAGAAAATTGCATTGCGCATAAAATAGGTCATAAACGAGTTAATAAATCAATTTGGGTCGGATCATTTATGACTCGACCCATACTTAATCCGACCCACCCATTTAACGGGTCCAGAAAAAACCTAACCCCCACTTCGTATTCTCATTTGCAAATTCCCTCGGGATGCTTCGCGGTCGAAGAGGGGAAAGAGCGCGCGCGCGTGTATACGCACGTATAAAAAGAAAAGAATATCCATTACTTGCGAAGCGAAAGTCCGGCGGGGCAAAAAATACTTTCGTCGCAAAACCCTGGTGTTCAAGCGACTTCAGGTCTAAGTCACGCTTTTTTCCTTCTATATATACAGCGATCTACGCAGAGGCGCTCTCGTTTTTCTAATTGTATCTTCTCTCACGCTCGTTCGCTCTCGGCCTCGGCCTCGGCCTCGCACATTGGTTTTCGCTCTTCAGCTGTATTCCTCGCTACTCTCGATTTTCGCCAATGTCAGGCCGCGGCGGGGGCCGCGGCGGCCGCGGCCGCGGAGGAGGCAGGCGATCGGACTCTCGCGGCGATCAGCCGGCGGCCGCCCCGTCGTTTCAGCGGGGAGGAGGTGGCGGCAGAGGCAGGGGCTACGCCGCCGCCGCCGCCGCCGGCAGTGCCGGTTACCGTCCGGCCCCGGCCCCGGCTCCGTCGCCGGTTCGACCGACTGGAGCTGCGTATCCTCCCGGACCATCTACTGCTGCTGCTGCTTCTTCTCCCGGAGCTTCTAGCTCGGGGACTTCCCCTGCGGCGCCGGCGTCGGATGTTTCTTCTCTGAGCGGCGAGGTCGAGCGGCGGCTCACATTGCGGGCTCCTTCGTCGCCGCCGCCCCTCTCGTCGAAGGGAGTCAGGTTTCCGCCGAGGCCTGGGTTCGGAAGGGCCGGGAGAAAGTGCGTGGTTAGAGCGAACCATTTTCTGGTCGAAGTAGCGGACAAGGATTTTCACCATTACGATGTAATGCATCTCCTCCCGAACGAATCACTTTACCTGTGGAAATTTTTGTCGTCTTGCTCAAATCGTCCTGTTTTGTGCCCGGGTTTTACCGAACTCTGTCTTTGCTTTGGAGTTCGCTCGCCAGCGTTTATTTTGTTCTACTGTTTTCCTCCTTTCGTCATGTGTTTTCTGTCTTACGTTTTTCCTTTTCGTGCTCTGGCTTTGCGATTGGGTTTGGTTTTTGGTCTTTGTTAGTCATCTCCACAAAGTTCAGCGGGTCGTTCTGCTGTGTCTTTAAGCTCAGGCCACCCGTGTCGGATCTCGAACCATTTCAGCTTCTCCCTTTGTTTTTGTTTTGTCGTGATTATTTGGTTGATTGTTTTTTTTGTAGACTTTTATGCGCTGTTTGGGATTTTTCCCCTTCGCTTGTCCTTCTTTTTTCCCCCTCTTATTGATACTCTGGTCGGGCTGCGGGGACACTTGCCCAAGATTAGTTGTCTGGTCCAGGAACTTTTGTTGTGATCTTTCCCTCAGCGTTCATCCAGTTTTGAGTTGGAACTTTTCTTGTTAATTTTCTGATATTCTCTTTTGATACTGCACAGATGAATTGTTTTTTTTTTGGAAATTAGTACTAGTTAGTTTTTTGGGCTTGGATGTTGATCATGTTTGCTGAGCAGTGGCCTGACCTCTTGGCTTCTTCATGCGTTCTAATGGGAGAAGTCCGATCTTCCTTCCCTTCTCCTCATTAATATCTGTGATCTTTCTGTTCTATAAAATGTTTCTGGTTAGCACTTTAATTCCTCATAGCAATGTACTTTCCTCCTTCAGCTTTGCAGCCTTTCTGAATTTAATTTAGATAGGCTTGTGGTTTTTTTATGCGGCTCATTGTTGTTTTCGTCTAATTGATGAAATAGTCCCCCTTTTTGTTTCTCATCGGTATATTGTAAGTCATGATTTTTTAGCTAACTAATATTGCTGCATCTCAGTGGCTTGACATTGTTTCAATTATGAGTTGGAGTTTCAATTTGTTGTGCCATATTCGATTTTTATTGGAGTCGAAATGCCTTGAAATTACTGACCTCGTTTTTTTGGCATTGGTAACACAATGATTTAGGTATCTATTGATCCCGTGGTTTCTAACAAGAAAATCAATAGGGAGATTTTAGGTGTTCTTGTCAAACAGTATTGGGAGACTCATTTGGGTAGGAGGAGGCCGGCCTACGATGGGAGAAAGAGTCTCTACACGGCAGGACCACTCCCCTTCAATAGCAAGGTGTTTTCTGTTAAATTGGTAGAAAATGATGAAGCTGCCGGTAGTTCTTCTCAATCGAGAAGGTGAACCTTCCTTATTGTTTTGGTACTAGGTAATCATTCGAACACTCTTTAGTTTTTAATTTGGAGGCATCATGCAGGAAGGAACGTGAATTCAAGGTAACGATATCGTTGGTCGCTAGGACCGATCTGCATCATCTTCAGCAGTTTATTCAGGGTAGACAATTGGATTGCCCGCAAGAGATAATACAAGTTCTTGATGTGGTCCTTAGAGCCTCTCCATCTGAAAAGTAATTTCACGTGCAATTTGTATCCATTACCTTCTTTAGGGGTAACTTGTGGGCACTGTGTACTTTTTGCTTCCTCTATCAATCCATCTGTTGACTTGCTGATTTCATCACTATAGGTATACTGTTGTTGGACGATCATTTTTTTCAACTGATTTAGGGCTTAAAGGTGAACTTGGTGAAGGTTTAGAATATTGGAGAGGATACTATCAGTCTTTAAGACCTACACAGTTTGGGCTCTCACTCAATATAGGTACTTCGCTTGAGCACTCAGTTATCTTTGCTCGTGTACGTCAGCCATTCTTGCATATCAGTTTGAATGGTACTGATGCACTCTATACAATTTTCTCGACCTGTAGACGTGTCGGCTAGAGCTTTCTACGAGCCAATCCTTGTTACCGAGTTTGTTGCGAAATACTTCAACCGTCGAGATATGTTTAGCCAATTGTCTGATCAGGACCGTATTAAGGTATGACCTTTTTATATTTGCAAATAAAGCCCATATTGACTTTATCGATAGCAATGCCTTGCTTCTGCAGTTAGACAGTCTTAGGGATCATAATGTAAGCTCAGAGAGCAGAAGTTGTCAAGATCTCGTCCTCTATTTTATGATTCGCAGAATAATATATTTCATGTATGGAATATATGCAACTAATTCAGTTGCCCAAGACATTTGGTGCTTTCGATTGAACTATGTTTGATGGGGTTCGAGCAATTTTTTACATGTATTATTATTTTCAGTATTTGTAATTATGCATACTTCATTTGTTCACCTCGTAAACAAGAACAGCTTTGAGAACTTGTGAATGCATCTGCATTATGTAGAGGAAAAAAGGCGAAACGAAGAAGGGTATTTTATCCATATTATCTGTGAAATCCACGGGAACTGAAATGGTATTTGTTTTATCCATACTATCCTTGTATGTGTGGGTTTTTGTCGGTGAGCATGTGTGTTCCTGGTGGAGGGATAGGGGTCATTTTCTTTAATTTCTCTTTGGATGGTTATTTGGCGTTGGATTATTTTTATGCAAGTGAGTTGCTTTCATCTCTCTCAATTTAGACATTGCTCTTGCTCTTTTTGGGATCTTAGGTGAAGAAGGCTTTGACGCGACTTAAGGTGGAAATGACTCATGCAGGATATCGGAGAACTTACAGGATCACTGGATTGTCAGATAAGCCAATGAGCCAAGCCACGTGAGGGCTCTTTTTCTTTTGCATTGCTTTGTCTGGTTCTACCCTAGTTTATAATGCATGTATGGTAGCGCACGGTTTATTTTGTATTTGGGAAAGAAGATTAGATGTTGAAGATCCTGTTGTTTAATATTGTGCCGCATCGATGTATCAGGAACAAATCACGATAACCTGAGATATTCCTGTGCCTCTTCTGTGGCAAAAATTGCTGTGTACCAATGCTTCTAGTCTCCATGTTGGATGGGTTACCATTAAGTTATATGTTTCCACCTTCTCTGCTAGCAAAGTAAATGTTCTTTGAACAAATCCCCCATTGCCATATTGTCGACGGCCTTTTTTTTTAAAGAAATTTTGTCTTCAGGAAAACTTTGATGCGACTTATCAAGTAAAAAAGGAAAGATTGATGTGAGATGATGGCATGTAGGAGCTGTATTGACTCGTTTTACTTTTGAGATAATAAGAACCTGTTGCCTATGATGCGGTGCTTCTTTTCATTTTTGTAAGTTTTAAACCAAAATGTCTTCACTTGGTATCCTTTTGGCATGATTATAGTAGCATTTTTTCAATCATCCCCGAATCTACTACATATTCTTGTACTCTTCTGTGATAAATGTGACCTTGAGGAACTGTAACCTATTTTCTTGATTCTCATAGTAATCTTTGTGTTCTACAAAATGTTCACAATTTGTATTTGGTCAATCAGGTTTATGCTTGATGACCATACAGAGATGTCAGTTGTTCAATACTTCCGGGAGAGATACAACATCGGTTTGCAATATGTATCAATGCCAACACTACTAGCTGGAAGTGACACGAAGCCTGTCCATTTACCTATGGAGGTTTTGTTTGATGATGATGAGATTGTTTATTTCTTCCGATTCTCTTTTTAGAAGTCTGCTTTATTTAGCTCTGGTCATGAAAGGTCTGGCTTTTCTGTTTACAGCTTTGTCGGATTGCTGCTGGGCAGAGGTACACTAAGAAATTGAATGAACGACAAGTAACTGCTCTGTTAAGGGCGACCTGCCAACGGCCGTATGACAGGGAAAAGAGTATTAGGCAGGTAGGAAATGTTAGCTGGCTTCATATGTACATCCTTTTGATAAGGTTCTTCTAGGCAGTGCAATTTCCAAGCTAAGCCACTGCATGCCTGTGCAGATGGTTGATGAGAATAAGTATGATGAAGAACTCCTCCTAACAAAAGAATTTGGAATGTCGGTGAGAAATGAACTTGCTTTCATTGAGGCTCGTGTTTTGCCACCGCCAATGGTAAGCTGTTGCACATCTTTGTTGTGAGAAACTGGATGCCTCAAGTTGTTGCATTCTATTTTTTTTAGTTTCATCTGCTGACGAATGCCATTGTTGCAGCTTAAATATCATGAAAGTGGTCGAGATGCAACGGTTGGTCCATTGATGGGGCAGTGGAATATGGTTAACAAGGTGAGCTACTTCCTTCTAGTATTAATTGACAATCATCATTTGATGCGCACACAATGCATCACTGCAGTGATGGCTGGTGCAGAAAAATTCAACAAACAAACACCGTGTTGTTATCTCAAGTTGATTAGTCTAACATTTTGAGCACAATCAGTTCTTCTTTTTGCCATTTCTTTACAGAAAATGATTGATGGAGGTAGAGTGGATACCTGGATGTGTGTTAACTTCTCAAGGTGGAATCAAAATATGACTCATCAATTTTGTGACGAATTGGTCAAGTTGTGCAATAGTAAAGGGATGGTAGGTATCTACTGACAGAGCACTGTCATGTCATGGAATATTCTTTTTCTTTTCCTTATCTGGTGATGTTATGAGGTACAAATTATATGCACCTAACAAATTTTAAATCTCTTTGTAGGCTTTTAACCCCCAACCAGTACTCCCTATACGTGATGGTCAACCCCGCCAGATTGAAAGAGTCCTTGCGGAAATTAATAGAGAATCTCGGGCAAGACTCGCGAACATGAATTTACCTCGGAAAGAACTTCAGCTGTTGATAGCTATCTTACCAGACATAGCTGGATCTTATGGTAAGTCATCCTTTGGTTGTCATCTTTAGAGCTCTAAGGAGTCGAAACTTTCCCGTTTCTAATGACTATTTCCTTCACAGGGAAGATAAAAAGAGTATGTGAAACTGAACTGGGAATTGTCTCACAGTGTTGCCAACCGAAAGAAGCTGCAAAAATGAAGGAGCAATATCTTGCAAATCTTGCACTGAAAATTAATGTCAAGGTCCCAAGGTTCTTTTCTGCATGAATTTTTCTATTTCTTTGATAATGAATATTGATCATTCTACTTGATGGTCATAGGTTGGCGGAAGGAATACTGTTCTGAATGACGCCATCCTGAGAAGAATCCCTCTCGTCACTGATATGCCAACCATAATCTTTGGGGCAGACGTAACACATCCACAACCTGGAGATGATGCTAATCCTTCCATAGCAGCTGTATGCTTTTCCCTACTCTGCTGTCATTTGTTTCCCATTTTGAAGTGTTCAAACAATTGATGGTATTGATATGACCAGGTGGTAGCTTCCATGGACTGGCCAGAAGTGACCAAATATAGAGGCCTTGTTTCTGCACAGACTCACAGACAAGAAATCATCAAAGATTTGTACATCCCCAAACAGACCCCGGAGGGGAAAGCTGGAGGAATGATTAGGTAAGGTCCTATTTGTTTTCTTTGGCGCCTATCATTAATCTATTAAGTTTATGTTTTCCCCAACTCACTTTCACATTCTCCTGCAGGGAATTGCTTATTGCCTTCAGAAGATCTACTGGGCATAAACCTCATAGGATAATATTTTATAGGTGTCGTATTTTATTGTTATGTTAGAGTAGATAGCTTTTTTTGTCATTGCTATTGAAGTTTGATTGTCACTGTAGGGATGGGGTTAGTGAAGGTCAATTCTCTCAAGTTCTTCTCTATGAAATGGATGCAATTCGCCAGGTACTTTAGTGGGGAATAAGTCCATTGAAAATTTGCTTTTCATCTTTCTGCTAAGAAGATCTTAGAATCATTTTCCAGCTATAACTTTAGTTGGTATCACATAGGCCTGTGCCTCACTTGAAGAGGGTTATCTGCCACCAGTTACCTTCGTTGTGGTGCAAAAGAGGCACCACACGCGCCTCTTTCCTGAGAATTATAACAGACGCGATTCAATGGACAGGAGCGGCAATATACTACCTGGTATGATACTTCTTTAACTTTCTTGTTAATTTACTGAAGCGAGTTAGGTTTTCGAGTGCTTAAATTTTTAGTACGTTTGATTAGGTACTGTTGTTGATACTCGCATCTGCCACCCCACTGAATTCGATTTTTACCTCAATAGCCATGCTGGGATTCAGGTGACATGCATCTCCTCTATGTTGAGCGAAACGCTCTTACGGATGTTACCATTGAACTCTCTTTGTTATGTAAATAAAGTATCCACTATAACATCTGTTCATATGATGTAGGGTACTAGTAGGCCGTCGCACTACCATGTATTGCTAGATGAGAACAATTTTAGTGCCGATGCTCTCCAAACCCTCACTAACAATTTGTGCTACACGTAAGTATTCTCTGCTTATCTAATTAGTTTCACTCATTGCCTGGGAAAAGCTTGTTTCGAATCATTATCTTATTTTTTGATATTTGAACTCTGCAGATATGCTCGATGCACACGCTCGGTCTCAATAGGTTAGGCCAAGATCTGTTATTTTTCACTGTTTTTCCTTTAAAACTCCCGATCGAATTTTTTGACTCTTCGCTGATATTTTGTGGATCCTTCAGTGCCTCCTGCTTATTATGCCCATTTAGCGGCCTTTCGAGCGAGGTATTACATAGATGGGGACGGATCGGATACTGGGTCGTCGGGAGGAGGAAGGGGCACTGCTGTGGAGATCCGGGCACTTCCTTCGATCAAAGACAATGTCAAAGATGTGATGTTTTATTGCTGATGCGTTGGGCGCCAACGACGGGACTTGCTATTTTACTGGAAATATACTCGACACTTGCTCACTTTTTTGGTCGAAAGCACTTGCTCACTTCACGAGACATACATTTTGGGTTTTTGGTTCATGTGAAAAACAAACATTATAGTCGGTTATCTTTACCAAAAAAAAAAAAACATTATAGTCGGTTATGAACTGGTGGGACATCTTAGGCAATTGTCTGGTTTTGTGGTAGAGATCGCTGTATTATTTTGCCCTCGATTCAATATGAAATTCTCATTTGTCGGATTAGAAAAAATAAAAAAATCATTTCCTAGCTTTTACTTCTTGTATCTCCTTAATCTGTATATTTATGTCAAAAGTGCCTTTTATCTCGTTTATCAAGCCTTTACTAATTATTTTTATATTAAACATAGGTTGTCAAGAAACAAGGACCCAATTACCATTCGACGCATTTTTTAAGTAACCCATCAGAATTTAATTAACGGCGACTGTTGATTAGGAACATTAAAAGTAATTGCGCATGCTCGAAATCTTGTAATCTCGGAGCTAAAACTGTCTTATGTCCAAACGAAATGTCCTTTTTATCCCTGACAACTGCTTCTTTCTGGTTAGAAAAATGTTCGTTGTGCGCGAAGCCATCGCGAGGGTGATATGGGTAGACCTAAGTAATCATACTAGTTGTTTATATAGTCGATAACTCCTTTATATTGATACGATTTCCACGTGAAAGAAAGCAAATGATCAATTTTAGTTAATAGCGATTTCTGGGCAATAAAGACCGTCATTTTCAACTATCACGCAGTAAAAATTTCTGCGGTAACTCGACTCTTTTGGTTAGTAAAGTTTCCATATGAAAAAGCAACTTTTGAAATATCTACAACAATTTTAAGACCAGAAAAAAAAAGAAATATCTATAACAATTTATTAGTAATTTCTCTCAAAAAAGTTTATAATATGTCTGTAGCGATTGACCTCTACACGAATTCAAGAACTTTTCGGCTGAGAAAATAACCACCGATTTAGTCAGTAGAATCATTGCGTGCTAATATCATCAAGTGTACAACAAGATGGTAGGGAGAAGCAGAACACGAGATATGAGATTAATGACCGTGATTAAAGCAGCAGGAACGCCTAAGATATCTTCCGTGCTTACAGTTTGGAAAACCCGGAAGCAAATGACTGCTGATTTATTAATGCTAAGTACAGTATGCGGGGGATGCACGGTCGACATGGAGGTCCACTCGCAACCTGGATTTATTTCTCTTCAAGAACACAAACCATCTCCCAAAAAATCTATGGTTGTGAGTTAAACTGCAAAATCTGTTTCCTTTCGCCACTCAAGTGTTGATCTAACTCAAGTTCAATGCGAACAGGTTCGGGGAAAAATGTTCGGCACAAAGAAAGATGCAATCCAGCAAAAGAACTTTTGGGTGCCCTACTTTTCTTCCAAAAGGAGGGATGTGCAGGAGAGAAGGGAGGGCAACTCCTCTGGAGTCGCTGCTCCAAAGCCTTGCCATCTAATCCTTCCAAATTTGTCGAGCAAGAATACGTACCTGAAGACAACGCGATGGCAATGCTCAGGTAAAAAAAAGAAAAGAAAGAAAGGGCAGATAGCAAGCAGATGAGTGAGGAATTTGCAGATCTGTACCCGGTGAGGAGGTTCATTATTTTGAGTTCTTTCCGGAAGTAGTAATGGTCCCCAAATGAATAGACAATCTGCCTCCTGAGTGGACCTTGATTATCCTCGCTTTTGGGTTTTCTCATAATCTGGAGAAGCAGTCGCTTAATTGGTTTCCGACATAATAACCATGAATCAATGAAGGACACCTGAACATGATCACCAGTCAACAAAAATAACTCAATTGAGCCTTTTTCGGCCAAAAAGTTGACCACAGAGAACAATCACATGGAAGTGAAGCCATAGCGAGTGAACATAGTAGCAGCAAGTGTTATGAGGCAATCACAAACAGCAAGTGCCATCTATGCTCCCCTGGTCTGCCAGGAATGGATGGAGTCACCATAAAGGGGTAATGAAAGCTTAACATAGGTCCTGTGGCTTAGAGAATAACTTGCCATTCCGCTCCAAGCAACAGAAAGAAAGAGATTCAAGAGAAGCATTGGTACTTTTCATTTTTCTTTCAGGGTTCAATCATATTTATGAGTTTATAAATGTAGCAGCTTAATTTCTCTCAAACGAGGCGGACAAAGAAAGATTGTTCCTGTACCTCATAAAGATGTACATCCTCTTTATCACAGAAAGCATTTCGAAAAGGCACACCCCAAGAATCGATCATTGCCTGCCAAGTAGAGAGAAGGTAACAGTTAATAATAATTGACAGATCAAGACAAATCATCTTGGTAGAACTAGCACTCTGGAAGAGAGATAAACAAGGAGCAAGCTTAAATGTCCAGTAACACCTTAGAAACTCCATTGATATTTTTCATCTCCGTAAGTAGGATGTTGGCATTCTAAACCAATCCATAAAAGAAGGCAACAAAATGCTTTCTGATAATCGAACTCAACAAAATTTGCTGGTGATACAGGAAAGAAGGCAATGCATAGCTGCAACAAATTTATAGCCGCCATCATAACTTCAAAGAAGTCACGAAACTATAAGCCTCTTCATGCTGCAGAGATGCACCCAATTTCGGTCGTGAGTTATCACTTTTTCTTAAAAAAAAAAAATCATGTAACCCACCTGGGAGCTTGCTCGGAACGACAGACATAATAAAGTAGCCTTAGGGACAGATGGCATGTTTTGATTGACTTTTTTGCCACTGCAGCTGATGGGCAGCTTGAAACTTTGTCCATCTGATTGCTCGACTTCGATGATGGGAAACTTTACAGCTGCCATTGCTGGAATTATGATTTTATTTGCCATTGCAATCTGCACCACAGTAATATCGAAAAGCTAACAACATTGGCTATACAGATAACCGGACAAAACTTACATAATCACACATTTGACTCGCTTGGTTCGTACAGGCCACATAGTTAATAATGTGTATAGCCATGCAATCAGTTTCAGTTTCATGACAAGCACCGACACTGGTTCCTCCTTCAAATAAGATAGTTATCATTCACCCAGTATAGAGTTTACAAATGTTCGGGTTAGGCTGCTTCAAACAGCAAATTTTACCAGATTCCAAGATGTCAAGGCAAAGGTCAATGAATAGATCCATTGCTAAACTTAAGAACAAAATGCAATTAGGTATGATCTGCTGGAAATATCCTCTCAACTCTACATCGAATAATCGGGAACTCCGGCTATCAATGCCGCAAAACGAAGCGAAGTCTCTGAAATCAAGCATTGAAGAGCCCTTGCAAAACATGAAATCCCAGCACAAAACCAACTTAAGGCAGTGAAGTGAGCTTGATACCAATGAAGAATCACTAAATTACCTTACCACCATGCTTCCGAAGCTCCGACATATCAGCAAAGTAGCCTCTGTTCATCTCATCCGCACTGCCCTACGCCACATCGCACATCACCCATCGTCGAATTTCGAACACATCGTCGGTCACAGGAACTCAAGATTTTACAGAAACAGGACAAGAACAAAAGAAAAAGCTTACAGCCGAGCACGTTCTTTCTCGATCGCTGCCTTGTTTCCCATCTACACCCAATGGCCAAATAATAATAATAATAATCAGCTTGCAACAACATTCTCGCACGACCGGATTCTGACAGGAGTCGATGCCGCGAAGGACAAAGAGAGAGAGAGAGAGAAACCTGGTAAATGTCGAGGAAGCGAGCCGCGGTCCTCCGGGCCAAATGCTGCGGAGGCAGAGAGGCAACGAGCTCCTCGTCGCCATGTGCGAACGCCTCAGGACGCAGGGCCGAAGCTCTGTTCGCAAAGCTTCGACCGACCAACCGATTGGATTTCAGCATCTCTTGCTTCTTCGACGCTGCCGATGAAGATGGAGGCTTTTCGACTTCGACCCCGACTCGGACGCGTCCGAGGTTAGAGAGACGGCTCGCTTTGCCCCTTTCAAGTAGTCGGAGGATTTCGTCGGGTCGGGGCGCGATTCCGGCTACTTCACCGGAGAGGAAGGGGGATGTGGCCGCTCGGCGGCGGCGGCGAGCGGCGTCACCGAGGTTGTGAAAGGAACGACCACCGAGCGGGGGGGTCAGCACGACTTGTCGTTTGCCAAAGTTTTTTATTTATTTGTCAGAATTTGCCAAAGTTTATCGGGCGTGCTACTACTCTTGAGGGGAAACAAGTGGTAGCTAGGGATGATATTTATGACCAAATTGATAAAATTGAAGAGTTTGTGATTGTATTAATTGTCATACAATTAATTTAGAACATTTTGGATAATTATCCTTAAAGAGAAGTGCGAGACCGTGAACACCAAACCGCACATCATCTTAGTCTTGGCTGTATGTATGCATAATAGATTCAATTTCATAATTTAGAAATTGAACGATATTAAGAACGGAAAATCCCATTAAATCGTACCCCCAATCATTTTTGACAAATTTGATAAAAAAATCATTTTTGAGTTGAAACAAGTGCTAGTTAGAGATAATTTCTATAACAAAATTGAAAAGTCTAAGAGTAAATGCCTTTAATAGATTTTGAACCATTATCATCAAAGTGAAGGGGGAGACCACGAACACTGAGCCTCACATCATCTTAGTTCTGGCTCTATGTATACATAATAGATCTAAATTCAGAAATTTAGAAGTTGAATGATATTAAGAAGGAAAAATCTCGTGGAAGGCCATCCCCAATTCATTTTCTTCCAAAGCGAGTCATGGTGTTTCCTTTTGGCGGCTACAAAAGTGGGTTATGCTCTTACCCGTGGAAATTGTCAATCTCCCTTAGCTTCTAAGCAGTATTTGAGCAATGCTCGACATACAGGAATGAATGATTCAAACATGGCTTACCACAAAAAGGAAAGCTGCAAACATATGCTCACCCAAAAAATGAACTCTAATATACCCAGAAATTAACAAAGTCCATCTAGGAGTTCAGCAAGGAAGCACCCTAACGAGCGTAACCAACACCCAAATAAAAACTTCGGCAAAATGTCTCTCTCAAAGACCTAGCTTTTCTTTCTCGTGGCCTTGTCTACTCGCCCCACCCAAAAAATATAAATATTAATAATAATCAACCGGCACCGCGGTATGCAACCGTAGCCATTCCGGCTGAAGTTGAACCGCATAATTTACAAAGAGTAAGTGATCACCTTGACACGTTAATAACAAAGCTCTACACCCAGCGAAACATGACCATTACGCACCCAGCTTCTTCCTGCACCCGTGCTTGTCGAAGATCGACCTTGCGTTCACTTTTCTTCGAGATTTTTCATCTGTTCCGCTCTCAGAAAAGTCGCCCCCGATCAAACAGCACAAGCAGCCTAGGTGGCACGAGAATCAATCGAGAGCAGTTCACCATCCGTGACATCACCGCCACAATAATGCCAAAGTCGGCTTCTTCCGCACATCAACCTTCTTAGTAACCTCTCAATCTCTCACGCCTATGTCCTCGCATTCGATAGATAGGCTCAAGGCATCATGATGATGCCAGAAGCAGAGTCGGCAAAATACTGGTATGATACATTTCATCAGTAGAGACCATAAGAAAAACAAGAAGGCCCCCACAGAATAAATAAACCAATAAACCGCTGTGGCACACCAAAAATTACAGGCATGAAAGACTGAGACAACACACCCTCTCATGCAAGGTCAAGCACACACTGGACACTATCAACTGGCAGCAGTAGTACATAATATACACCGCATGCGGTTGGTACTGTTCTGGTCATCATCCTCATCTTCCTCATCACTGTCATCGTACTCATACTCGTAATCATAATGCGACGTGGGCTCTGAAGAGCCTTCCTTAGTCCCTTTCTTGCCGTTACACGTATAAGTGGAATCCGTTAGACAGCTCGTGTGGTACGAATGACAGCAAAAGAAGACGACCACAGACACATCTCTTATGGAGAAGGGATCGAAACAAATGCAACATCTTGCGCCTCCCCTAGTTTTGGACTTTACCCCTGTATTTCTCGGGCCTGACGCTTTTTCTGGCTCCTGGTAAGCCTTACTATCATTTTTCTTTGCTCGAGCCTCATCTTCTTCATTGCTCAAATACACAGCATGTCTTGCTTCTTTGTAGTACTTTACCAAGAGGTTGACACAATCCGCCTGCCGTTTTTAAGAAACGAAGAATAATATTAAGCATTTTTTAAAGTGGTTTTGATGAATGAGATTCCATATTGTAAACCAAGGTTTACCTTAAGTATATCGTTGCACCCGTGTCTGAGAGACGTTTCAGTCCTGTAATCAGTGATGATTTTGACAAGACGATCCCTTAGCCTGTCAATCGATTGAAAAACAAGGAAAATACTCAAGAGGATTATCTTGATGTAATGAAGGAAACAATGATTTGCAACTGTAACAAGCAAAATCAAGCAACTTAACATGAGAATCATGTCAACAGGAAAGGAAAACCAGAATAAACTTTCTCAGTCAGTACTCACCGAGGTATCTCCAAACCATTTGGCACCATATTGACTATATATAGTGGATCGAGATTCCCCACAGTGTGCTCCAGCAACACGCCCACCTGCCAAGCATGGAAAACATGTTTGGAAGCTCAGATAACTGGCATGTGATTATCGGCAATCCCAAGAAGGTTTTTAGTAACATTGAAGAGATGTCATGGTACCATTTCAGGTTTGTCAAGACATTGTTCAATTAATTCTTCCCATAGGTCGTCGTCATGCTGCATGCTCACAAACTCTACAGCCTGTGCACAATGTACTGCTTGTATTAACACCAAGATTTAGACTACTTGAGAAATACAAATAACAAATGAACTAAGCAAAAAAATTAGGCCAGAGAAACTTTTTTCATACAAAGAAGCGGTTTACCTCTTCTATGTCTCCCAAATCGTTGATGATGACAGCAAGAGCTTGCTTTGAATTCCCCATCCTTCCCAGTATAAACACTTGCTCTTTAATAAGCTCTTTTTTAACACAAATGTTATAAGCCTGGAATTGGTCTTGAAAGTTTAATAGGTTGAACAACTTCCAAAGCATTATGGTCAACCATGAAATAACTTTTCAAACCTTTTCAAGTGTATAGTGCTGACTACTGCGAAGAAAAGGAAGCAGCATCTTCGAATCAAAGTCAGCATAGAGCTCTACCTATCACAAAAAAAGTACAACACTTGATCATATACGAAAGTAGAAAATGAATTCTAAACATTGTCAGAGGAATAATGATAAATGTGATAAATCTTTCTCTAAACTTCTTTAAAAAATGGAGATGACATTAACAGTGCAACCCTGATCCAAATCGTTTGTTTAAATTACCACATAGACCTTGCAAAAAAAAAAAAAAGGTAAAACAATCTGAAAAAAGGACAAGATCTTTGAGTACATTTAGCATTCCTGAAGTGAAGAGGATATGTGGCCTTGGTCAAGAATACAGAGAGCTGTGTTCAACAGTCTTTGACAGGATGGTTATCATCCGTGCAAACAATATTAAGGAAGAACATCATATCATGCAAGACACCAACCAAGAGTTGTAAAGAAGTATATGCTCAGATTATACAGAAGATATATACCTCACTCCAAAAGCATGCAACAGCATTGCATCTGAAAGAAAGCAAAATAAAGAAAAGAAGGAATTTCTTTGTCTATTCATACCTGCAAATCGTGAAACTCTCTTCCAGCATGAGGATTCACTTCAAATAAGGAATGCAGATATAGATGCAAAAAATGTCTTGAATCACTCTTATTGCTGGCATTCAAAAGTTGAGAAACCACTTCGGATGGTGTTATCAAATCCCTATTTTGAATCAACAAAGGAACTGCACGTTTGCAATCTAGCATCATCAATTGGACAACCTGCATGGAGAGAAAGAGAGGGTTGAACTAAGCATGCAAGTATCTAGACCAGAAAACTCAAAAGTCACAGCCTTGGATATAATTAGAAATGCAAACCCAGAAATTTTAGCATTTTCCTCCCTTGAGTCATATACAACAACAGTCATCCAGACTCCCAATCAACTCACATAATATTAGAGTTTACATCCAGAAGCCTTTATACGCCCTAAATAATGCCTAGCATTGCCATACCTTTTCACGAATGGCTTCATGTAAGTTATATTTTTCAATGAAATCAAACACCTCCGGCTTCATAAGCTGAAAAGTAATTAAAAAGGCATCAGTTCCATAGAGCAGTTTCAATTGAAGTCAGAAGCAGCATATTCCTTGGCCATTGTGTGTAATCCAGGAATACACTTGACTCTCGCTGGCACTTACATCGGCATAGAGTGAAAAAGCTTTCTCATATTGGCAATCAATTACATACAACTCTGCCAGAGCCTGATGCACAAAGGGAACAGTTAAAAAGCTACAAGCATAAATTCTCAAATTAGATTAACAGCTAACCTCATATAGCTACCTCCTTGAGAGCATCAGTCATGGATGAAGTGTTGAGCTGTGGTTCAATGGCTGAGATAACAGGCAATGATGAATATATTGCTTGTGGCCAAGATTTGACAGTTGATAATAGCTCATGGTGGAAAGACGGATTTGTTGCCAAAGCCACCAGGGCAACCTATATCTCAAGACAAAAACCATAAAAAGCAAGTGTCTTATTCACCAATATTATGATGAAACTAAGTAAACTAAGAAATACTTTGCTCCCCTATTTTCTTTCCTCTTAACCGAGAATTTGATACAAATTTGTATTTTTTGGGAATTAGTCGGATCATTTTTGTCTAGGTATAGTACGATAACCGTAAATGTTCCCCGACTAAAAAGTTCGTAGCATGTCTCTGGGAGTTATGCACTTCCTTTTTTTTTTCATGGAAATCATACAGAAACATGGGATGATGGAAGAGAAAACTAACTGTACAAGAACTGCCGTAAAATGCTTAGAAAAGTCCAAAATGTAGATACAGTTTCATCAGAATATAAAACGGGGACCAAATGAACAGTATCTATTCAGATCTTTTGTTGTAATTGACATGTCATGTAAGAACTAGAAGTTCGTTATCTAATAAAACCACAAAAGATTTTTGCAATGATTGAATGTGGGCAATGTCATCAGTGATTTATTCAGGAATGTAGGAGCCTGTTTGACACTAGACCCAGGAACCATGTCTGCACTTCCAGTGCACTAGACTTCTACTAGAATCCAAGATTCTTTTGGTAAATCATCCATATAAATAGTAATAAAAATAAAAGGACTGGCTGGTGTGATATAATGTAAAGGTGATTACTGGCAACTGGAGACAATCCACGGGGATATTTAGCAATATAATTGAATATGCAAACTGATAAACAACTCAACCGACTGAAAAACAAGTTTACCAAACAAATAACACTTTTTTTATGATAATTAGCCAACAAACCTCATATGCCGTATCACGCAACCTTGGATTTTCTGTTGGTATATATGGAACCAAAACAGGAAGCTGGCGTAGATGTGCAAAATGGAAGACCCATCTGCGCAAACAGACACCTATCAACTATCGTCAACAATGAATTATCCATAAACAACTTGTAGACAGCGTCACTTACCTCTCCCATGCTGAAGCAGATCCACGCAGCAATTTTGGACACAAAGAAGCAGCTTCAGCATATTTCCTTTCCACAATCAAATGATCAAGGTACCTGGATCCTACCTGTGCATATTGAAAAACAGACAAGAAAGCATAAGTAAGCAGCAGCTAAGTACCCTTCCATAGACGCTATATCTTCAAAACTTGAGCAAGATGACAAAAGGAATATGTAAAAAAGAAAACGTCAAAGACTAATGATTAAGCAATATACTAACTTCACAGGTAATTAATTATGTAGAGCTGAATGCTCATCTACCATCTCATCATGACCATTAAGCATGAGATCTAGATGCCACGAACCAAAAAATATGCGTAAAACAATGTCAAAGCCCAGCACCTCAAAGATTTGAACTTGGAAGAAGTAGAGACAATCTTGAGTAAAGGAGGTGAGACTCAACAAATGACGAGCCATGAAAAATTCACTCAATCAACTTCATGTTTTTTAAGTGCTCTATCTCTGATAGAAACAAATATATACAATATTCTTGTGCACACGCAAATGGAGAAAAATAAACACAGAGAAGAAAAAAGAGAGTCGCTAGACTAGCAAACTCTCCCTCATATAAAAAAGTAGTAAAAATGATATAGAAGCACCTCATCAAGAAGTTCACTGCGTCCTTGACCAGCTTCCACCGCTGCTAAAGCTTTTTCATGCCAGCCATGCTGCAGAAGCCATGAGATATGATCTTCGGCATCCCTAGCAATCACACATTCCAAGGTTTATTAACTTTGAGCATGCATTGGAAATTCAAATAGAAAAACATTAGTGTTGCTGGAAAACACGCTAGAGTAAAGCATAGCTCACAAGTAAGTTAAAGGAACAGCCAAAAAATCAACCAAGAATTAATGCATCCAGTACCACATAAGCCTGCCCCACTCCACCCACCAAGCATTACCCAGAAACCAAAAGAAGGAAAATGACCTCACATATTCAACTTATTTACAGCTGAAACAAAATAAAAAATTAAGGGTAGTACCTAGTAGAAACTACAAGAAAGATTAATAAGACTGACCTAGGCTTTGCTATAACCACATCTTTGGGAGACACAATATAATACAATGGCTCATCTCCAGCAGCCCACTGACCCCCAGCATAGCTGCTACCTGCTTTCAAATATAACAGCATTCAAGCATTTAAGCATAATCAATATTTTCTACAGCATTTTAGCCACAAGTTTAATAACCTGAGAAAGGAGCGTGAGCAAGGGAGTAGTCCTTGGCCTTGTAATGTTCAAAACCATGTACAGGTAGGGCATCTGTAGCCAGTTCATCATTGTTCCAAGTTACTACACGCACTTCTGGTCTCTGCGCATTTCCCTGTTTTTCATAAAAATGACTCACATAAGTACTGTTCAGATGGTTTTTGATTTAGATACTTTTATTTTCTTGTTGACCGTCATAATTGAAAGAAATCTAATATGCTAGGGCATAGTAGACCTCCAACAAGTTGCTCCATACACCAAAAAGCCAAAGAGGGTGCACATATTATGTAGGGATGCTAGTTTTTGCCAAAATTTTCTTAAATTATGGGATCCGAGTTAAGACATTGAATCATACATGAAGTTCCTCATTACTAGCATGCCAAACATGATGGAAAAAAAGGAGAGATGCTGTTTGAACTTTGAATTCTGCAAAACAAAAATGCTGAAAACAGTGGGTGGACTTGAGAGTTAGTACCTGACGGGAAGGTATATTGCTGCTAAAGTCCTTCTCCCCATCTTCTTCCCCCGGGATATAAGCTAGAACAACCAAAGAGTCACCAAAGGGAGCAATCCCTGATATGTAATAGCTTGTTTGAAATGATGCCACGATATCCACCTGGTTCGTAGTGGAGGCTGGAATATGGTTATAGGTACCATTGGCAACTTTATGCGGATTAGTTCTGATGGATGCAATTTTCACAGATGTTCCCCAGCCAATGACTAACAGTGAATCGTCCTGATTATCATCAAGAGGTGGCAGACCGTGAAATAAATTGTTACCAAACACAAACCATCTAAGGACAGTTACAGCAAAAAGAGGGTTGCTGCAACTCTTCAGCAACACTAGCAGCAACACCTATCTAACACTTGCACAATTCTAGAGCAACCGTTAACATTTGTAAACTCACCTGCCAAACCAAATGAGGGAGCAAAAGCTCAGGACGCGGGCTTCCTCTAGGCCTCTCAATAAATGTTATACGCTGATCATTGGCTGAGTCATAAACTTTGACGCCAGCATCATTGGCCCAAGCAATTAAGCTTGTTCTCCACTTCACTGCATGAATTGGACCTTCGCCAGAGTGCAAAACCTAAAAAGCTACTTCCAGTCAGCAGGATCAAACAATATAGCAGTATCTTTAAAAATCTGTAGATCAGTGTTTTATAGACCTGGTCCTTGTAGCCTAACCATTTCTTCATGTTAAAATATAAATGACCAGCCAAACCACCAGCTACAAATCTTCTGGATGCTTTTTTCGCATAATCAGGGTCTAAAGCAATAGCCTTCATTGGACGGTGATAATCAAACTTCATTCTCTCATCAGTGAAGAGGCCATTTATCACAACAGATCCATCATCTGAACAGCTTCCTATATATTCACCTTCTGTGTCAAAACTAAGGTCATTGACAGCGGCTGTATGGGCAGCGAATTCCTTAACCTGCATAATAATGAGACTAAGACAGACAGACAATCTAAAAATACTTCACAAAATAAAGCTAAGAGAAATTACAGCACCCGGGGTAGAGATCATGATTTGATAACAAGAAAAAGGACCCTCAAGTTATTATTATACATTTCTCTCTTCATTCAAAAACTGATAAGAAGGCCACGTATTTGAAATGATGACATCTTAGCACCTCATATGTGGCCCATGGAAAACTTATGTCCTCATATCAAGTTCAAAATCAGAAATTCTGAAAAAGGGAAACAAAAAAGTTAACAGCTGATAAAATGCATAATTGATGTAAGCAACACGTCATATACATCATAAGTAGTTTCAGAAAGCCAGTTCCACTCTGATAGAGGGATGCATTGGCACTAATTCAATAATGTGACACTCCCAAAATAGTTATCTATTTTATGAGTTCATGAATGCTAGATACTAAATTACACTCCAGCGAATAGAAACTTGGACTGATATACAAAGGCTCTTTTCCTTGATAACCAGGAAGTGTCCTGTAGAAAATCTCAAAGGACTACCACCTAAACTGTGCTTCGCGGACGCATGTATGACACTGAAAAGACAGCTTCGCCTATGAGGTAAGTCTTAATATAGGTCGAAGACGGTGAGTTGGCTCAAACAATTTGTGCTAGAAAAACTGCCTATCGACTATTAGAAAGTGAACTTCATATCCACAAAGTTAAGCGCAGATTTGGGGAATAAGTTGCACAGGACGTAGTTCTTGAAAAGGAAGCTAAAACTAGCATAGCTATGGTGGAAACTGATCGGGCGAATTGAGCATTGAATGAACGGCAGTCCAGCACAAATTGATCGTGAAGTAAATTGGAACACTAATAGCTTCTTCACTACACGAGCTAATAGAGAGGATTTCCGCAACCCGATCTTCGCCTTACACTTTCCACAATAATCAGCTCGATCACCGTGAAAAAAAGAGAAACGAGAGTTTAGATCCAAAACGATCAAGTCACAAGCAAAGCGTTCGAGCTCCGCAAATCCGACAGCTCCTAGAAAGCGTAAAATCGAACGGATGCGTCGCGCGCTAAATTCCCGCAGATTATACCTGATTGCCCAGGAAATCGAGGATGTGGACGGTGCCGCCGTGGGTGCCGAGGGCGATCATGCGCTCTGCGACGGCGACGCACGACGCCGCGTCGTTGGCGAGGAGCGAGGGGATGCTGCCTCCCATCCTCTGGTACTTGAGCCTCGGCTCCTCCTCCTCCTCCTCCTCGTCTTCCTCCTCTTCCTCCTCCTCTTCGTCCTCATCTGCCTCCTCGTCTTCCCGCTCGTCGTCGCCTTCGACGCCGTTCTCCGCCGGTATCGGCGCCATTTGCATAGCGATTGCCGGTCACGGAGCCCGGTGGGAGAATGATGATAGAGAGAGAGAGAGAGAGAGAGATCTGCTGTGTTTGGGAGCTGGGCCTTCGCGGGCTCTAGAGGAGGAAGGGGATGATATGTCCCGGGAGGGCTATTTTGGGGAATTCCACGGGGAAATCTGATTAACGGTTGCTTCGAATTAATTTATTTGCTAGCCAACAAAGAGAGCGCGACGAGATGACGTGTTCTGGGTGCCACCTGGCCGCTGCTCATTGGCTCCACTTTCCCCGTCGTCTCTTTCCTTCCTTCCTTTTTTGCGCCTGGCCCTGGTTGGAAGAAGACTAGGTGATGATTCGGACAATCGACCTATGTTCAAGTACGCGTGTCGATGATCTTGTAATAAAAATGTTTTTATGTGGTAATTTTTCAGGCAATTTGTGACCGAGAAGAAAATGGAAAAAGAGAGCCCGAGTTGGGGAGCCGGAGAGGACATGTCAAGGTTCGATGAGATTGGAGTCGCAGAGGACATGTCGAGGTTCGATGAGATTGGAGGTGCGGTGGCAGGTCAAGTTATTGGCAATCTTCCAAAAAATGGATATCTGATCTATCTTGTTCAAAGGCCGGTTTTAATACGCTTTATCATGACGTTTTCGATTGAGTTGATCTAATTCTATTTATGACCCTTGAAATAAAGAAAGGAGCTAATATTATTGCACTGTCGCATTTGATATTGAAAGTTCATCTTTGGTAGAGACGAAACGTGGCATTTTGACTATGATGATGGGGTGTTGTTGCTAGAAAAAAGCCTATTGGGTGCATGCTCCCTTGGACGGGACGTCACCTTAAAAAATCTCAGCTCTTGGCTTCCGATGGTGACGGGACACATGTTGCCTTGATTTTTTTTTGGAACAATATAAACAGTCTTTGAATTTTAATTTAATGTGCAATTTGATCTTCAAACTTTTAATTTATTCAATATAATTCTTGAATTCTAGCCTAATATTCAATGTGATTTCTGAATTTTTAATTTGTTCAATGTGGTCCGTGAACTTTTGATACTTATTCAATGTAATCCCTAAACTACGTGAACTTTTAGCCTAATGTTCAATATGGTCATCGAATTTTTAGTTTGTTTATTGTGATCCTTGGACTTTTGGGATATATTTAATGTAGTCCTTATAGTTCAAGAAACTATTTATGTCAATATTCCTTTTTATGGTGGTGATTGTGTTCCTATGGGCTTGAAATCTAATGAAATCATTGGCCTATTTTTCTTATTATGGCCGGTCTTTAGGGGTGTCAAAAAAGCCCGCGACAGTCGATTCGACCCAACCCTACCCTTAAATTTGGGGTATTTTGGGATCGAGCCTTAGTTTGCTTGGGTTAGTGTTTTCGTGTATGGGTTTTATCAGGTCAGGGTAGCGTTGGACCGAGCTTGTGCGGGCTTTTTTTTTTATTCCAATAGGGCCAGAAGTAACGCGAATAGATTTTCTAGAGTTGGGTTGCAGGCTAGCTTTTAAAATTATTTTCCCATTAACTTTTTAAATTATCTTCCTCGCCTGCCCCAAGCAAGGGTGCCCTGATCTGGGCAACACCAGCCCTCGCCTGAGGTTGGCAAGGCTCACCGCCCTTCGGTAGAGGGCAAGCGTTGCCCAGATTTGGGTGCCCTCAACCTAGATCTGGGCGAGCGATGGTCACCGGCCCCAGGCGAGGGCCGGCGTTGCCTAGATCTGAGCACCCTCGCCGGGCCTAGTGAGGGTGGTTAGCCCTCGCTTGGGGTTGGCGGAGGCTGTTGAGGGCTAGCGACCCTCGACCAGGGCTGGCAACGTTAGTCGGACCCTCCGCCGGGCCCCCTCTGGCAAAGCTACTTCTCTCTTCTTCTTTTTTCCAGTTTTGTTTTTTTTTGTTTATATATTTTAGCCTTTGAATTTAATTTAAATAAGATTTGAATAAATAAATAAATAAAAATTCCATGTAGGAGAGAGAATTTCAATTTAAAATTTCATGTTGGTATTTTCCGTTAGGCAAATTAACGGTATTAACTTTAGGACTTGATTGAATTAATATGATAATTTTTAGGACTCAATTATACTTTTTATAAATTTTAGGACTCAATTGTATTTTTATAATAAGTTTTAAGACTTTTAGTGAACATATCCCAGGAAGCTAAGTTTATTGCACTGTCGCATTTGATATTGAAAGTTCATCTTTGGGATAGACTAGACGTGGCATTTCGACTATGATGGGGTATTGTTGCTAGAAAAAAGCCTATTGGGCTGCATGCTACCATGGACGGTATGTGACCTTCAAAAATTTCAGCTCGCTGCTTTCGATGGTAATGGGACATACGTTGCCTTAGTTTTTATATGGGAAAATGATATAAATAATCTCTTAATTTTAACTCAATATGTAATTTGATTTCTAAATTTTTAATTTGTTTAATGTAATACGAGAACTATATTTTCATATAGTTCAGATATTATTTGCGTATCCCTTTTTGTTGTGGTGATTGTGTTCTTGTGGGCTTGAAATCTAACAAAATTACTGCCCTATTTTTCTTATTGTGGCTAGTTGTGAATAGAATTTTTGAACTTTGATCCAATATGTAATGTTGTCTCCGAACTTTTAATTTATGTAGCATGATCTCTTATCTTTGGCTTAATGTATGATATCGTCCCTAGAGTTTTAATTTGTTCAATATGTCCTATGAACTATTAGTAACTATTTCACGTAGTTAATAAATTATGTAAAAATGTTTAAAAGTTCACAAACCACATTGAATATTGGATCAAAATTTATGCTAACGTTGAACAAATTAAATTGAGAACAATGTTGCATATTAAATTAAAGTCTAAGAATCATTTATGTTGTTTTCCTTTTTTTTGTTTTGAAAATTTAGCGTGGGTGTGTGTGCTGTGAAGCCTTCCCTACATCCTTTGACAGTAGCGACGGTACCGCGATGTCGGGGAAAAGTAGTCGACAGGACCATCCGTGACTGGACTCGACACCACATTCCATCGACATCAAGCAACAGTTTGCACGCTGTGGTAATTATGTGAATGGAGTTCATGTTCCATCGTGTCATGATGCTCGGGTCCGCAAGGACACATCATTTAGATGGTACTAGAGTAATTGCATGTAATTTCTCTTTCTTCTATTTGTAGATGGAGCGCCAGAGATTCTTCGAGCGCTCGACTGCTCCTCATCAGGTGGTCACCAAGTGTGCTAAGTCCTCTCGTTCCACATGCATCGGGTAATTACCGAAATCACACGGGTCCATACTCTCGAAGGTGACCGAAAGAGAATGCAGAAGAATGGTGATTTGAACACTGATCTTAAAAGAAAGGAAGACGGACATATATACTCATCACTTAAGCAACTTCCGGAGGTTTTAACATGAAAATGTTTTTAGTACATTATAATTGATTGATTAATCGCTGGTTATCATCTATTGCACTTGCCCTTTCATTTAAATGACAATCAAACTGAATGTTCTTTGAGTTGGCTACTTCCCCTCGTCTATTTTGTTGAGTGAAAGGAGGAAGCGAGGTTCCCATATATGGGAACAATATATGTTTTTTCATCTTTTATCTTAAAGTATAGCAGTCTTGATAAATAATTTTTCAAGAGTAAAAGTTGAAATGTTCAAAATACTTAAATAATCCTTACCTTTGGAAAATTCAATTCACTTATACAAAATGTTTATAAGAAATGTAAAAACTGAAAAATGATTAAAAACATATGCAACGGAAAGCGGCTTTAATAGTTCCTAAACTATGGCATAATGTGCAATATTATCCTGGACTTTCAATTCGCTCAATAAGATCCTCAAAATTTTCATAACTATTCAATCTAATCCTTAAACTTTCAATTGTTCAATCTAATTATTAACTATCCATAGTAAAGTCAAATAAGTCATTCGATACTATTCATTATTTTTCATATTTACAATGTGACCCAGATTTTAGAATATCTTTTCATTTCCATTTATTTCCCACAACATAAAAAATACATGCTATCCTTTTCATTACCTTCTTACCTTTTTGGTTTTCATAATTATAACAATAGTTTTATTTAGGTATATTTTGACATAATCTCTATAATAGCAAAAGTAGAACACCATAGAGTTTGTATTGGATTGATATTCTTGTTATTTTAATTTCCTAATTTACAAATTTAACTAAATTTAATTTAGAAAATAAGAAACACAAAAGTTTGAATTTTATCCATAAAAAATTTAGGAAAAGAACTAGATTAATACAAGTACAAATATTTATAGATAAATTAATATCATTTTTAAATAAAAACACTTATTTTTGAAATAAAAAGAATATCGATCCGATATAACTCCAAACAAGGTTTTACTTGTACTATTACAGATCATAAGTAAAAATTTGCTTAAATGTATCTATCGTATTGTTTATAAAGGAAGAAAAAGGTAATGAGGTAGTAAAAAGATGGCATTGTTTTTGGAGATAAGGACACTAAGAGTGCCATAATTTTTATACGGTGCTCACTTGAGTGCAATAACTTTTTTTTGGCTCACTTGAGTGCCATATCAGAGTAAAATAGATCATTTGAGTGTCACTTACGGCGAAAATAGATTACTTGAGTGCCATTTCTGGTAAATGAGCTGACATGGACTTTTTAACTAATTTTCATATGACGTGGATTTTTTAAATGTTATTTTATTGATTTTTTAAAATTTTCTTTTTCTTTATCTTTTTTGTTTTTCAAGGTTGGCGAGGGTCGCCGGTGATCCTCGCCGGGGGCTACCTCGCCTGCAACCGCGAAGGCTCTCGCCAAATCTGGCGAGGTCGCCTCACCAGCGGCCACGAACGCCCTTGGTGAGGCCATCGCGGCCTCATCGACCGCGGGTGCAGTGATAAGGCTCTCGTCAGATTTGGCGAGGCCGCCTTGCCTGCTACGGCGAAAGCTCTTGCTAGATCTAGCGAGGCCACCTTGCCCCCGACTGCGAAAGCCTTTGGTGAGGCCATCGCGGCCTCGCCGGTGCGGGCGAGGTGGCAAAGGCCTCACCAGGTCTGGCGATGCTGCCTCGCTCGTAGCGGTGAAGGCTTTTGCCAGATTTGGCAAGGCTACCTTGCCCATGGCTGGCGAGGCCGCGGCGACCTCGCCTAGGGCCTTTGCGGCCAAGGGCATGATGGCCTTCGCCCAATCTGGGCGAGGCCTTCACAGTTGGCGAAGGTCACCGGCGAACCTCGCCAGCATTGAATTTTTTTTTTGCAAAAATAAAAATATAAAAAAGTATATTCAAACATTAAAAAAATATTAAAATATTGCCACATCAGCTCCGGCGAAGCCACGTTAGATTTTCCGACTGTCAAATGGCATTTGGCACTCAAGTGATCACTTTTTCAAATTTTTGGCACTCAAGTGAGCTAAAAAAAGTTATGGCACTCAAGTGAACGCCATACAAAAGTTAAGGCACCCCTAGTGTCTTTATCTCCATTTTTTTTTGTTGTTTTACGGAAATAGATAGAAATGAAAAGATATTCAAAAATTCGAGCAATAGTGTAAATATGAAACTAGCAAATAGTATCAAATGATTTATTTGACTTTGCTATGTATAGTTGAGAGATTGGGAAAATTGTCCCAAAAATCTTAAACCTATTTCACTTTTGCCAATTCAATCTTAAATCTTTCAAGTTTGTCAATTGAGTCCTAAATTTTTTTAATTTTTGTCAATTAAGTCCATTCGGCCAATTTTGGTTGCCCGGAGTTGATGTGGACGCTGGCTGTCCGAGTAACGCTAATGTGGTAATTTTTAATATATTTTAAATATTTTTTTTCGATTTTTATTTTTATTTTTTCAATTTTTTGGGCCTTCTTTCCTCTGGCCGACGAGGTCGACCTTGCTGACCTTTGGTGAAGCTTGTCGAACCAGCTAGTGGCGACCTCATTAGCCTTTGGAGAAGCTCGCCCCCGCTGATCATTGGCAAAGGCGAGCCTTGTCAGCCAGTGGCGACCTCATTAGCCTTTGGAGAAGCTCGCCCCCCTGATCACTGGCGAGGGTGAGCCTCATTGGCCAGTGGCGACCTCGTCAGCCTTTGAAGAAGTTTCCCCCCTCCTCGATCACTGGCGAGGGTAAGCCTCATCGGCCAGTGGCAACCTCGTCAGCCTTTGGAGAAGCTCGTCCCCCCCCGATCATTGGTGAGGGTGAGCCTCATTGGCCAGTGGCGACCTCGTCAGCCTTTGGAGAAGCTTACCCCCGCTGATCACTAGCAAGGGCGAGCCTCATTGGCCCTTGGCTAGGCGAACGAGGCCGGCCTCGTCGTCGTGACCCAGGCAAGGGAGATGGTGATAGCGAGGTTGGCCTCGCTTAGCCAGGGGCTGGTAAGGTTCGCCCTCGCTAGTGGCCAGTGGGAGTGAGCTTTGCCAAAGGCCAGCGAGGTCGACCTTGCCGGCCCTTGCCTCTTGCTGGTTGCCGGACTAGCTAGAGGGAAGAAGTTAGAAAAAAATTAAAAAATTTTGAAAAAAACATTTAAAAATTGCTATGTCAGCGACGGCCGATCAAAATTGACCGAATAAATTCAATTGACAAGAAATGAGAAGATTTATGACTAAATTGACAAAAATGCAATAAATTTAGGACTTTTTGAACAATTTTCCCTTGAGAGACTTGATTGAACAAATTGAAATATAAGGATTAGATTGAATATTTATAAATAGTTCAAGAATATCATTGAACAAAGACGATAAGGAGGTAGTAGCCACTCGTGCCCACTTACACTCGGTTGGCCCGAAGGGCAAAGTGGGTGGTTCTATGCTAACGTTCTAAACCGCACATGCCCGATCAATTGTATATGGCAAATTTAGTATTTTTGAAATTATGAGCAAGTCGGAGCATAGACTTTTAAGCTCGATATTAAGCTTTCTTTATTTTGCCTATTGATCATGTCTAATTATCCATTATCCAAATACCTCTTTCATAGAGAAGATCAATGAATAATTGGGCCGCCCGTTTATTGAAGCATTTGGAGTCAAAATCACATTAATTTTAATGATGAGCTAAAGACGGTCAATCTCAATTAGCGTCTTGGAAACTAGTGTAACGTGCAAGCTCGTCAATCTTTGTTCCCCTTTGCCAGCTTGCGAGCGAGAAAAATAGTCACTCGTCTTTATCGCAAGGAGCATCCAACGTGGGAGCCAAAGCAAAGGGGAAAATGCTGTCTTCTCATGTCGTGACTCGCCTTTGATCCGACCAACCCTGCTTGGATCGGCAGTCATGTTTTGACGGAAGTGAAGAAAGATCGACACCTCCGTTGTTTAGCCAATGTCGGAGAGACGTTAGATAAGGGTGTCGAGTCATGTTCGAATTGAATCACGAAGATGTTGAGAAAAAGTGAGATCCATATGAGTCAATGCTGGCAACAGCGAAGATAAATCGGCATCCTCTGCCATTACCGATACTTCGACATAAATCCCTTTCAAGTTTGAAGCGAGAACATGTTTCGTGTGTTGCAAAAGGTTATTGGGCTCGTCCGGCCGAAGAGATAGGCCAAGCATTGGTTTGGTAATTTAGAGTATTTTTGTATCTAGCGTTTTTTCAACTTGTAAATAACGGGTAAGTGGTAGGTAAGAAGTTTGGATCTTCACTGTTAGATCGAAGGAAAATTAATGATTGTAAAGAAATGGATTCATAATATAAATATGGTTCCCTCCTCTCATTTGGATTGTCAAAGAATTGAGCAATATAGTGCGATTCAAGGTGCAGCTCAACGTCTAAATGTCGCCCGGTTTGATAAAAGGGAAGGGGATTGGATCTTACCGTTAGATAGAAAGGAAATCAACATTGTAAAGAAGTGCACTCATGTATAAATAGAGAGCCCGCTCATTTGAATCATCTAAGAATTGAATAACACAAGTCGATTCAAGGTCTAAGTGTCGCACGATTAGCAATCTAAAGTATCAACCTATGACACATGTATCGATAGTTTTGTGCCGTTGCATTCAAGCATTTAGCATCTCAATATACTATCACTTAAACTTCGTTTATTTCGCGAAAAATAAAATAAAAATGATCGTTTATTGAATCGCTTAAAATAATTAGTTAATGAAAAATATTTTTATTATCGATGACAATTTATATCTAAATATTTTCGTGAATGACAAAAATTATTTTCGCTCGTTCCTTCATTCAATTTTTTTTTAAATGATACAATCGTTCATTTAAAAAAAATATTTTTTAAAATCATTTACCAAAGACTTTCACCTCGCTAGTACTCGTCGTGCAAAAGACGGGTCAGCAAGAGAGCTTCTTCACAAAGCCTTCAAACGACATTAATTACCCAACTGCATCAGCATCAGCGGAGACAATTCCACACAAAGAAAACTCCCACATCATCATCTCTAACCTCGCTCGCCTCGCGCTTTTCCCATCCTCTGATCTCGCTCGTCACGTACCAAGGAAGACGAAGAAGCGAGCAGAAAAACCATCCTCCTCCACCTCCGATGCACGCCGGACCTCGGCCCCGCCCAATCTAAGATCCCTCCGCCCGCTCGCCGCCGACGATGGGACTCCCTGGCCACGATCTCGGAGCTTCGAGCTAGGATGCAGCCGAATCTGTTCCCCTTCGGCACCGTCCTGGGCAATCCTTTCCTGTTCGATGGCGATTTGAGCGAGGGTGGGTTCGAGAGCTCTAGGGTTTTCTTCCTGGTCCCCTTCCTGTTGTTCCAAGGAGGCGGCATGGATTTGTCCAAGGTGGGGGAGAAGATTTTGAGCTCCGTCCAGTCCGCCAGGCTGCTCGGCCTCCTTCCTGCCGGTCCCGATCGCCCCGAGGTAATCCTCAATGCTCCGATCCGAATTGAGTGCCGCGTCATTGGATTCCGGATGTGCGTGTCTCTGTAGCTGATTGGATTGGTTATGGGGCCGCCTCACTTTGGAGTGAAGTGTCTAGTTAGGTGGGGCAGAATGTGTGTAAATGCTGGCCAAAAAAAAAAAAAAAAAAAAAAGAAGATTGTGTGTAATTGGAAAAGGAAAATGATGTGCAAGGTATCCTGCCAGCACGAATCATTGTGGTTTGATTTGGATATGTTTGATTTAACTGTTGACAAGTGATCAAATAGGACAGGATTTTCTAAGGTGCGGTTGAGCCTAGAGGGTTTAAGTTAGTTAATAGAATATCGACCCGTGGGAATTGTACAAACAGGCCGAATGAGAATAGGAAGTATGAGGATGTTTCATGCAATCTATGGTGAGCTAAAAGGATGTATAGGTGGAACTGTATTGGCATTTTGTCATTTTTGCTTGTATGGAGTTAAAAGGATACTTCGTGCAATGTATAGTGAAAAGTGACAATTCTGGCGAATCAAGAGCTCACCATCTCTCTTGCTTGGTGAATGGACATTTTGCGTCTACATGTGTACTAACTTAACTTGCAATGTTGTATACCATATGGCACGCATGACATGCCCGGTGTGTGATGCAGTGAAACAACGTAATGGTTCTACTGCCTACTGTCATTGTTATAAATTCCAATCCAAATGCTGTAGAAAGATGATGTTGGTTGTGTCCTTATGTATATTTGAGTGCTCTTTTCAGTCCAAGTTTTAAGTATCAGCTCATCAGAAGAAATCTCCATGTTTTCCTTTACCCTCCTAAGTTATCAAGCTTAGCAACTCTTTTACAGGTTCCAGCTCGAGCTGCTGCAGCAGCAGCTGTAGCTCGTGCTTTGGCAGGACTGCCCCCTCATGAAAGGTTCACTCTCTCTTCAAGTTCGTCAGAGTTGAGCTCAATATATGGAAGCAGGCTTCCTGGTCCTCCGGTTGCAGAGCTGGAAGAAGAATTCTATGAAGAGGTGTTATTTTGTACGCCCTCTTTTTTTCCCTTTTCCCAAAGGCTCCCTGGATACACAGACGTGCACACATATTTTTCTGGGGGTGTTGATACTGGTTGGAAGCAGAAGGGCTTAGTGGGATGGATGACCTTTGAGAAATCAATTGGGCGATGCTTTTCATTTTTCACACACTTAAAGGTTAGGCAGCTTGTTGACCAAAAAAAAAAAGGTTAGGCAGCTTAGTTTACTTCTGATTAAGATAGAAAGATTGTCTAGACGGTGTTCTCTTTCTAGCATTTCTGAGATGAAGGCAAGGCTTAGTTGTCGTCTGGTTGTATGTTTTGGGGATATAGTTGAATGTAGGAGTGACATCTGCATTCAAAGGAAGAAAAGGATTTTATTTTTGTATCTTGTTCTTTACATTTAGGCTTTTTTTGGCAGATGGGAACAAAATGGGTGAAGAAAATTGGCTACTCCTTCTCACAAAAAATTCAAATTTTACCCAATATTTTTGTCCTTCTTTCATCAAGCCCCCTTCCTTTCCTTTCCCAAACAAAGGACTATAGTTGACTCTAAATTTAATAATTCCTCGGAGACATTTATTAAGTATATCATGCAAAGGCTACTTGTATCATTGATTCTAGGAGTTTGATCCAGTGAGGCATATCTTAGAGCACATCCCTGGAGAAGAAAATGAGTTGGCCTATTTTGAGAAACAGGTATCTCTTCATCTCAGCTCTGTGGGTCTCTTGGGTCTTGCCAATGTGGCATTTGTTTGGGATACTTCATTTGATTGACTCTTCCTATTCTCTTAATAGTCAATATAAAATGTTTTCTGAATCACTGATAAGTTCATTGAAAAAAATTATCAAAATACAGTCATCTTAATTTTTCGGGATATGCTATTTTTGCAGGCAACTCTTAGGTTAGCACAACTTGATAGAGCTTCAGAATGCTTGTCCCGCAATGTTATGGAGCATCATGAAGTGATGGGTTAGTTTACTCTTCCCTATGTCTCATTTTCTTCCTTTTGTAGTTTCACAATTCGGAAGAAAATGGAATGACCAGAGAAGTAGCTGGTGCCAAAAGAAACTGTTTGCGAACATTAATTAAGAGGAATCAGTTTGAAAGGAAACTTTGGCTTTGCTGTGTAGTTTACTGACTACATAGAACTGCTTAACCTTTTTTTCAATATGCACTTGCTTAGGAGGTATAGTCTTCATCGTGGGAAATCTGGTCTTGCTTTTCTATTTACTGAAACATATTTGATATTATGTGTCAGTAAATTTTTCCAGTTCCTCTGTAATTCTTTGTACTAGAGGATGGATATTACCTGTATCTGTGTCTATATAAGATCAATGCAAACGTGATTCTCTCATTTGCTGCCATTGACCACTGATATTACTGCAGACATTAAGAATATATCTTATTTTTGTACCATTTATTGTTCAGAGATTTGTATACATAGTAATTTTTGTTTTTGGACAGTGAAGGGAATGGATTTGGTGAGGGAACTTGAGAAGGACTTGAAGGTTGCGACTGTCATCTGCATGGTGAGAATCTGAATGCACATAAAACAAACAATGTGCATGAACTATCCATATTTAATTTCCTTTATAATGAGCTCGATCTTCAAAACAATGTGCATCTTTGATCTCATGTCGCTGTTGTCCACCATATAACAGCTGATTCTCATGGTCATTCTTGTTCTATGTTCCAGAATGGACGGAGGCATCTGACCTCATCAATGAATGAGGTTTCAAGGGATCTAATTGTTAATTCTAATTCAAAGAAGAAACAAGCACTTTTGGTATTCTCATCCAGCCATTTACCTTAGCATTATTGATGTTTATATCTGTTACATTAGCTGATTGTTGCTGTTCCTAGTCACTTAGTGATATGATTGTTGTTTTGTTGGTAAATCCATTGCTTCTGCCACTCTAGGAAATTATTATATGCTTGGCAGTTTTTCTTTTGATTCTCTCATTTACCCATGAAAATGAAATTGAGACAGGAGAATGCCTTGGGATAAATAAGGTGGTACATATGGCATTGACGATCAAACAATGAAAGTCTTGCTAGAAGCAGCGGTAGGATTAGCTTTGAATCTGTTCGTGAAGTAACAATGAAATTGTTGGTTGAAGTTGCTATTTTGAGAGCACTTTGGATTAATGATTTTGTCTTATTCTACATGAAAGTTTAGAGAAAAGCTTGCACTTTCTATTTTTGAAATAATGCCCTTGGGCATTTAGCACTCCAGATTGTATAAGAGAAATGATTAATCTTTCACAGATTGAATGAGCAAGAGAAGAAAAAAGAACGGCAACTAAGAAAGATTTCAAGAGAACCAAAGCAATAAGAGCACATGGATAAGAAAGCAACCTGTCTAGCGACCTGATTTGAAAAAGGAATGATTTAATCTTTGATCTTATTGTTACATGGTTATTCAACTAGAAAGATTCCCATGCAACTTAATTTGAGCTAGAGTTCTGATGATAGCTTTTTTTTTATTGGTGAGATAATTTGCTATTTGACTTAAGCGATAACGGCTCCGACAAGAAGAAAACTAATCAGTGATCTGTAAGATATGATTCTGTTTTGATCATTGATGCTTTTAACCCTTATGAGGAGAAATCAGGCTTGGAGCGACTATTGATGATCTGTTAGGTGTTTTACCTTGTCTGAAAGTTCATGCTTTTGTTCATCAAAATTTCTCGATAATAGTTCGATTGAAGCTTCATTTAAGATCAAATATTGAGCTATAGTCACATCATTTTTTGCTCAACTTCTGCATTTGCTGATTCCTTGGAGGTCAACAAAACTGTATTTATGTACAAAACTGCTTCTAGCTTTTTTTTTGGCAAATTGGCCGTCTGTTCTTGTCTTTGATTTCTTTGGGGATAATCTTAAAGAAATAATTGTATGCCAATGTGGACTCATCATGTCATGCTCTCGGTAATTGTAGGACATGCTTCCTGCTTTGATAGAACTTCGCCATGCGTTGGATATGCAAACATCACTTGAAACACTCGTTGAAGAGGGGGATTACTGCAAGGTGGCCTCTGAGTCTGTGATTTCTCCTGCTTGTTCATAGATTGCTACTTACTATTCGAATTGTTCTTAACTGAAAGTTCATCACTGGACAGGCATTTCAAGTGTTGTCTGAGTATTTGCAGCTCTTGGATGGATTTTCAGGGCTGTCAGCAATAAAAGAGATGAGCCGAGGTGTTGAGGTGAATATTGCTTACTCTTGCGAAATACGTGGCATTTGAACTCTGTTTTGCATATGTAATCTTGGTTTACAATATGGGATCTATGTACAACTTTAAAGTGCTTCTTCGTTTCTCATGCTTTAGAGATTTCTCTACTAGTTAGACATGAGTGTGTCCCTTCATACGCAGAACAGTCATGTTTGACGATTTTTCCCTTGTGGTCCTTGTAGGTCTGGCTGGGAAAAACTCTTCAAAAGCTGGATTCTCTTTTGCTGGGTGTGTGCCAAGAATTTAAAGAGGAGGGCTATCTAACTGTCAGTATGCCAGTTCTTTGCTATCAAACAAGTTAATTTTCATAAGGATGCTTGTAGAGCAGGCTGTCTTGAGTTTCAAGCATTTTCCATGCGATTATATACATAGTCCAGCAAATTTCGAATATTTGGCTTCCATGTTCTCTCTTTTCCCTATTTTTCCATTTGTGAAGTGTTGCTTGAATATTAAATGATTAGATATTGGTTTGTGAAATTTTTATTCTCCTTTATGTATCATAGAAATGTTACTTTCACATACATATATATATATATATATATATATATATATATATATCTGAGAATTGTCACTTTCATATGTTATTGAGAACTCCACATGGTGCACTGGGAGATTTTTAAGCCATCATATTCTGCTGAAAATAAACAGGAAAATTGTCCCTCTCCTTTTTGCCAGCTCTTAGCTCTTACTAAGTTGGGAAGTTCTTGGCTGCTTTGAAGTCACTGATATGGATGATCTAAGTATTGCAGAAAGTTCTAAGTGTAGGTTCGCTTCCAGCGATATGCTGGTGATTGAGATGATCAAAGAGAAAAAATTAATTATTTTCGTAGAAATGGTTTATATTCATCGAGAATTGAAAAGTTGGCTGTGTCAAAGTCTGGTTTCTGCACTATGCTTAGGTTGGAAAGAATGCAAGTGTTAGTTGCATAGACGGACAGAAGGTAGAACGAATAATTATCATTAACAGAATGATTAAAAAGAAACCATTATGTGTATCTGGACAAGCAACTTATTTGAGTTTAGATGCATGTTCTGTTACTGAACAGAAGTAAAGCTATTTCCCCCTGTTTTAGGATATCACCTGCACTATAGACCAGGCATTTGCCTTTTTATTTCAGGTGAAAGAAGCTACTACATGCTTTTGTTTACTATAGACGATACATTTTGGTAGAAAAATGTGATTGGCTATGAGAAGCTACAAGAGTAGGAAGGATCTGATGTTTCTGCTTTGGCCAAAAGAAGCATCATACTGAGTAGGTTAATAGTATGTCTGTTCAGTCAAAAAGGAATTATTAATTGAAAGGTTCTGGAAGTGTTCTCGCTTGTTACTTGAATCCTTTGTACCTTGGCAAAGTGCGTGCTGGTTGTTTGCTCTGTTCTGTATGGTGTAAGGGCATATCACATTCTATTGCAGTAGGTGCTTATTGTTTTGTAGTCAGCACCAGTCTCCTTGATAAAATTATGAGCGCTTATGGCGGAGAAATTTTCTCACGGGATGTAAAATGCAGGTTATCGATGCCTATGCACTAATCGGGGATATTTCTGGTCTTGCTGAGAAGATACAGAGCTTTTTTATGCAGGAAGTTCTTTCAGAAACTCACTCTTTGCTAAAAAGTATCGTGCTCGAGGTACTATAAGATTTTCTGAGTTGGCAACTTATCTATTTTCTGCACGAGTAGGAAAATATAAAGGAAAACACTTGAGACTGCTGCCAGCGTTGTCGTTAACTAAAATACTCCAAATTTATGATCGAATTAGTCCCTAACATTGATGTTACCAACCATCTTATACCATTTTAAGTCCATGTAGCTCTAAAAAGTAAAACAATCCAGATCATTTGATGTCATGCCCAATGCACACCATACAATATGAATGTTCACTCTTGGTAAGAGGCTATATGGTCACTGGAATCTCTTGATCGTTGGCTTCATGTGATGCAAATGCCAATGGAGTTGATCCTGTTTTTTGGTATCTGTGGCAAAGGTGGAAATAGATGCGCACAGTAGTTGAATTGTAATATCCAAAACTTTGGCATCTAGTGGCATGTTGAAGTTTATTTGAGGCGTTATGTGGTTGTGACGATAGGTGAATGAATACATGATTGAATGGGATACAAATTAAGGTCAGTCAATACCAGTGTGATATCCTAAAATTTTTGCAATTACTGATACATTATGGACGCATTCAATTTATCACGGAAATTCATGCATATTCACATGATGGTAGGTGCTGGGTATCAAGATGACTGTAATATCCTTGTCTTTAGCGTAAGGTATCCAATACAGCAGCACATTTTTGAGCATCTACTTTCTAATTCCATACGTTTTCCCTTTTGTGTCAACATTATTTTGAGGTTACTCTTATTGATGCTTGGCTGACTTTGTCAGGATCGAGAAGTAAATCAGCAAAGCAGTAGGTATGATGATGGATTTCAATGGAAAGCTTGTTGATTGCATAACAGGACCTTTACATAACAGTTTGCTTTCTTTCAGGCTTACCTACAGTGATCTATGCCGTCAAATTCCAGAATCTAAGTTCAGGCACTGTCTGCTGAGAACTCTAGCCGTTTTATTTGAGTTGATGTGTTCCTATTACAGAATCATGAGCTTTCAGCTGGAGAAAAAGGTAAACTTCATGTTTTCATTTTTTGGCTAACTGCTTCTTATGTCTTTCTATGTTGGTAATGTGCGCCATCTAGAGATTAATTTTCTTTAAAATTCCATCTTCAGCTAGTCTGCTTGAACTGAACTCCTGCCTTGACCCAAATCTAAACAAAGTTGCCTTAATGAGCCCTAAAACTCCCAAACCTTTAAATTGTGGCATGTTCCTCTTTCCTTTTTTTATATTATAAGATTACACGGTGCTAATAATTGTCACCATCCGTGTTCCTTTCTTATTTAATCTCTCGAATAATTTTTATATGCATTGAAGAGATTTCTGTTTCATTTAGCCTTATTAGAATGTTGTGGAGTATGATAAGTTCCACAGCTCCTTTTCTTCCTCTCCTGTGTTTTGTGTAGAAATCAAGCATCTTGCCACTGCTGGGAAATCTATGTTGAAAGACCTTTATGCTTTTAACTCATAACCTTAAGAGGATGCCCTTGCGCTTGCCTTGTTTTGTGCTCCATCTTGCCTATCTCAAATTCAGTTTGTAGTTTCAGTATTTTGCTTGCGTTACTATTGACAAACTATTCAGAATTGTTTGGAATAAGATGTGCATTTGTCTTGAAGCCCCACTTTCCTTTGCTTTACACAGTGTGCCTGGCTTTCTTATTGTTTGTCAGATCCCATTTCTATAGAATAGGAATAGCATTATCATCGCTTTCAGATGGCTTTATAGGTGTCTTGTATTTGGTTGGCAAGTGTTCGGCGATAGTGGATTAGTTCAGTAGCGAGCAAACTTGATGCATTTTTTCTGTTCATGTTTATCTGATAGATAGTTAAGTTCTCTATATGTTCTTGCTCCTTAATAAAGCAGTTTTCATATTGTTCATTGTCGTACTTGCTGAAAACTTCCATCTCCATTTCAGGTTTCGATTGTACAGTCTTCGAATCCAAATCAAATGGAGGTTGGCACCTCTATTAATCAAGTCGACATGGATGCAGAAGTTCTGAATTCCCGAGAACATGTTTTGCAATCTGAAATTTCAGATAGAGTCACCAATTCGTCTCTGCCGAGTGAGTCTGTCTGTACGAACTCCTTTAAAACTACAGGTACTTTTCCTGTGGGTACCCCAGACACAGATGGTGTTGAAAGGAGTGATGACGGTGATGCATCAAGCAGTGGATCCCCTTGGTATCAGCTGCGAAAAGATGCGACAAACTTTCTGTCACAAACCCTCCAGAGAGGACGCAGGAATCTATGGCAGCTCACAACGAGTCGTGTGTCTGTTTTGCTTTCTTCCCCAGCTGTTTGTTCCACAAGTATTCATCAATTCTTGAGAAATTATGAAGACCTTAGTGTCTTTATCTTGGCTGGGGAAGCCTTTTGTGGATTTGAAGCAGTTGAATTTAGGAACAAGTTGAAGGCCGTCTGTGAAAATTACTTTTTGGCATTTCATCGGCAAAATGTTTATGTGAGTTGCCTCGAACTTTCTCCCCTCTTTTATTGTGACATTTACTGGACACTTAATGTTAGATTGGCCGTACACTTCAAGTAACTTTGAATGTATGACTGTGGCTCTTGCTGTCTGTTTACCAGGCACTCAGAATGGTCTTGGAAAAGGAGAACTGGCTGATATTGCCCCCAGATGCAGCACATGTAATTACTTTTGCTGGTTTAGTTGGTGATGGAGCACCCTTGATTGTACCATTCCGTGCTAATGCCAGTTTGCTCCATCCTAACAAATCAGCCAAGTCAGTTGATATTATTTCCAAAAAGAGTATGTTTTCCCATTGGCTTCAGAGTGGAAACCCATTCTTGCAAAAGTTAACGTGCGGCTCAAAAGAACTTCAAATTGCCAGCGGAACTAATGGGGCGGTCTCTAGTGAATACGATGGGCAGGTTAATGATTGTTATGATGATAAACCGTCTTCAAGAAGTACTGGAGCTAATCATGTTAATGGGCATTCGGCTTCTGAGGAAGAAAATGAAGATCTCATGGCAGACTTCATTGATGAGGATAGTCAACTTCCTAGCCGAATTTCTAAGCCCAGTGCCTTGAAAAGGCATTCACAGTCAAATGATGAAGAGAACACTGCTCAAACAGGATCGTCTCTTTGTCTTTTAAGGTGAAATGATGGATCATATGGATATATGCATACTTCAGATGATAAACACTAAATCATATTTAAGCCATTATGAACTGTCTTGTTAGGTCAATGGATAAGTATGCAAGACTAATGCAGAAGTTGGAATTAGCTAATGTTGAGTTTTTTAAGGTGCGTCTAGTTTGTTTCTGTTTTTCTCCCATTGTAGCTTATTATACAAAGTCGACAGTACTTTTCTTCTCTAAATTATTTTTCTGACAGTTTATTACCGCAGGGAATATGCCAATTGTTCGAAATCTTTTTTCATTTTGTTTATGAAACTTTCGGTCAGCATAACACTTTTTCAAGTGGGAGAGGCTTTAACGAGTCTCCTAACTGTGAGTACTTTTCTTTAACCCATCTTTTTAGATGCTTCCCCTGATATTGTTTTCCTTTCATGTCTAACTCTAGGTACTCTTTCTTCATGTCCAATTATAGAGTCTGAGCAAGTTGGATGTGCTTAAGACAGAAATAATAGCATCTTTGCCAGAACCTGTATTAAGTAGCTCTGATTGGGTAGGAATTGGTTTTCTTTTCTCCGGTCCGGCTGAAGTATCTTTTTGGAGCTCAAAATCTGTTCGGTTGGCCTTTTGCCTTCAAAGAAAATTGGTTTTGAAAGAAACTTCGAGGGTGACTAAATGTCTTTTAAGGGGTGAATGAGTTATCGAGTGCTCTCGCCTTGTCAGTTTGTCATTCCTAAGTTAAAGATGATATCATGTGCCATAAACATGATGGTTATCATCTACACAATTCACTATAGACATCTTGATTTTCGCTTGCGCTGGAAATGAATTGAAATTCACTTATACTAAATACTTGGTCTTTCTAGATCGACTGAAGACAGCTTTATCCAGAATAGCACAAGATTGTGATCAGTGGATAAAACCCCAACCCGTCTCATTGTTGTCATCCTCACCTACATCATTGAATGATGTTGCACCTACCAGTCCAAATGCAGCATTTGGCCAGTTGGGTCTGAAGGTACTCATATATTTGCTGGTTCTTACTTCCAGTCTTATGTAACAGCGGTTCCATACTTTGACTACTTCCAAACAGTTAGTCATCTTGTGTGGATGTAGTTTTGGCTTATCAATATTAGTAGCTATCTGATAACTAAAACATTTTATCATTCGAATTTCACACCATAACAAACTGTGTATATTTTGGTATATTTAGCATGACCAAATCATATAAATTCATGTAACTTGATAAATATCTATAGTATTGATTTTCAGGTTCCTGCTTTGAGTTAAAAGTACAGCTATGATTATCTAAATGTGTCACCTGGTCATTTTCACAAAAGCAAGTTTGTGAAGGTAGCCGCTTATATGAAGAGGCTGTAAAAACAGAGAAGTGTTTAGTGAAGGGATAAGTACACAAGAAGTGATGAACCTTGTGGATAAAGAGTGATCTACTGCTCAAAATTTTTGATTGAACAAAGTAGTTCCATAACTTTTTTAGAGAAGTGCAATCAAGGATTCTGACTGCTCTGATTGTTTTCTATTGCTGGAAAATCCTATTTGGCAAATTCTTTTTGCTAAAATTATTTTATGTGACTGTTGAAGACTTCGGGAATGTCAATTGGCATCAAAGGGCTTTCTTCATCCCGGAAAGTAACACCTGTATCTTTGGGTTCCAGCTTCCCCTAGTTCTAGCAAATTGGTTATGAAAAAGAAAGGACATTAGAGAAGATCATGCCATTCCGTGCTTAGTGACATTCTCAAAGTCCTAAACAGCCATGTAGGGAATTCTTTTGGGCGAGAAACTGCCTAGGTTTTCTGATGACAAAAACCAACCAGATCTACGGAGTCTTGTTCCTAACAAGTTTCTGATAAGTATTTCCAATTGAGGTGCACTCTGCACATAAGTTTTGAGTCTTCTAGTATACTTGTCTCTTCAATAACTAAGACAAGATAGATGAGATTGTCGTTGGGTTTCATTTTACTGAGAGAATTATGGGCATGCGGTAAGATTCCATGGTACTATTTTTCAGTATTGCTTGTTCTCCATCAATATTAAAAGTCTTAGATGCAACTGCATGTTATCTCTAGCAAGGGGAGATCTGTATTCTGATCATATCACTGCAATCCACTTTGTGAAATCTGTGGGTATGCATTGTTGTGGATGCTTTTGTAGCTCCTTGACGCTGTTGTCTTCTTGTGGACTCTTTAATTTCCTCTTTTGTAGTTTTGGACCAATTGCGCATGTTATACATACTTAACAATAAATGACACTGCAGGAGAGGTGTGCAGGTGCTGATACTTTATTGCTTGTTGCTCGAATACTACACAAGTCCAAAGCTCACCTTCAGTCAATGCTCTTACAAAATAATGCAGCTGTAGTTGAAGATTTCTACGTGCATATGGTATGTTTACTTTATATAATCGGTCTTATGTTCACATTTTTAGCAAGATGTATAGATGCCATTTTGTAGAAGTTGATGTGGCCGTCACTGGTAATCCAAATCTAAATTTTGGATGAATATGTGATGTTATTCCATCGGTCACGGTAGTAGTATCAGTTCCTTCTCTTGTTAATATGTTTCGGACAGGTTGGCAAAAAATGTATCTTTTCCACGTTCAAGTATTCAGCACTTATTGATGTTTGATGTTCTTTCTAGAATGACCCATGTGGGATTAAAATGCATCCACACTATCTTCCCAAAAGTTACTTTTAGGGTACCTCTTTAAGATGCCAATTACAAGATTACATGGTTTGTCAGGTGGACGCTGTACCAGATCTTATTGAATACATTCATCGAACAACTGCAAGATTGCTGCTCCACATTAATGGGTAACTTTTAACTCTTTTTGGTGCATCATTGAGAAAGAGGAGGAGATCCAAAAATGTTGCTTGTGCTAACAAGAGGAAACATGATAAAAAGAGCTTGCACAATCCATTTAGGCCCACAAGACTTGTCTTCCAGAATATACAATATTTGGCAAATAAAAGAAGTGTACAAGAAGTGCTACTCATCAGGCCTCCTTATTTCAGATGGGAAAGAAATTGAGTCCTTTGCTCCCTCCCCCCTTCTGTACTCCTTTTATTTTTTCTTGTTTAAAAAATGTAGTTCTGATGTGGCGTGCTGCTTTAGTGTCTTAGAAAAATTTACATGTGATGAAAGGATTCAGTTGCGCAAATCAAACAAGCCAGAGAACTCGATGTCACAAAGAAAAAGTCCGAGGACTTAATTGCACACTTGACAAGAGTTAGGGATCAGTAACGGACTTAAACCCATTTTGCCAAGAAAGTAGTGTGCATTAATTGTTCTTTAGTTGTGAATGATTCAAATCATCTCAGCTTATTTTTCTTGCGGTCATATAGAATTTTTTAGAAGGGGATTCACAAAATTGTGACGATGGTGAAGGCATCAAGCTGCCTAACTGCTTATTCTGATCCTTTTGCTTTTGTCATTATGTTGCCTCTGTGAGCGTTTTTGTTTGTTTTCTCGTCAATTTGAAATGGTGAACTTTGTGCAGGTATGTTGATCGAATTGCCAATGCAAAGTGGGAAGTGAAAGAGCTAGGCCTAGAACATAATGGGTTAGTCATTTCATATACGAATGGTCAAATATATTTATTTGTTGTTCAAGAGTTGTTGGCAATTGCCCTTGGTATGAGATCTGCTGGAGATGATATTTCTTCAACACTAATTCAGTGGCCACCAAACCAAGTAAAAGACCATCTCAATGCTTGGCTGCTTACATTTGATCTACATGATAATCCTTTTCCTTGTTCTAGTCTGACCTTATAATTTTCTACGGCAAAAGTTGCTGAGACTGTCTTTCCAATGTCTCTGCATAACATCTGAAATTAGTCGCATTTGGGAGTATGCTAATTGAAGATGTGTCTCCTTTTGTTATGGCGTTATCTCAATTGGCATCTTTGATATCACTTGTTATCATAGTTGTGCTTTTTTTGGCATAGGTATGTTGATCTGTTATTGGGAGAGTTCAAGCACTACAAGACAAGGCTCTTGCATGGGGGAATCCACAAGGAGGTAAGAGCTGGTGCAAAATCTTGTGGGCATGATCCTGTAAAATTTGAGATATTTGCCCAACTTATATGTATACTTTGAGATCCGGTATATTACATTCTACTATGCTGAAATCACTTATGTATCGAGAGATTCGAGTACATTTACTCTTCGAAATTTCTCCTAGTAGTAGAAGTTTATGCCTGTCAAGTTTTGCATTGATGTGTCCGCTGATCAGTAAAGTGTGGGTAGATGGTAAGACACCATTTCAAGATGGAAGGTCCGACATGCACTAGGTTGGATTCACTCCAAGATTGACTTCACAATGGCCTGGATGCATGTTTATGTTGTTTGCTATATTTTGTACACGCCGCCCCTCGTTTGAGATGATGATGATGTTCTCTATAATTTTTCCAAAGTGAACCTTCAGAAGATCACCATAGACTAGAGCTCAGGGGCAGAATGTTCTTTTCTTCTGTCGTGGGTAACTCTAGAATAGAACACAATAATCTGATGACCTTACTATATTACTGTCCTGAAGATTATTTATTTCTTTGATCCAGGTTCAAGACGTCCTTTTGGATTATGGACTTGAAATCGTTTCTGAAACTCTTATTGAAGGTCTGTCCAGGGTAAAGAGGTGTACTGATGAAGGACGGGCTCTTATGTCATTGGATCTTCAGGTCTCTCTCTCCCTCCCTCCCCAACATGACACCCCCCCTTCTGCTCTCAAGTTGGAATTTTCTAATACTGACTTTTTCTTTAGGTTTTGATAAACGGGCTGCATCATTTCGTGTCTGTGAATGTGAAGCCCAAGTTCCAGACAGTGGAAACTTTCATCAAGGTGGGAATTTACTCCAAATAGCATGTATACTGGGATAAATCCTGTAATGGAAGTGGCTGAGAAATGAAACATCTGAGGCTGCATGTGGTGCCCTGTAGTTCAGTCTTCTCATGTTTTCTCACTTATGGACTGCTATGTTTATTGATGTTCTTTTTGTCCTTCCACTTATGAGCAGGCTTACTACCTACCAGAGACTGAATATGTTCATTGGGCTCGAGCCCACCCGGTAAGGATATTATGCATCGTGGAAACCATGTCTTCAGTGCGCTTCAGTTAACTGTCTGACCAAAAGTGCAAATATGTTTTTCTTTTCAGGAGTACACCAAAAACCAGATTGTTGGACTGGTCAACCTGGTTGCAGTAATGAAAGGTTGGAAGAGAAAAACGAGATTGGAAGTTTTAGAGAAGATCGAATAAGTAATAACCCAGGCTTGGTCTCTGTTTTATTACGCAAGGTTCCAAGCCATGAAATCTAGGTTATTTTTCATCTTCATCTTCATAATGTATATTTCGATGTAGCATAGAGTGATTTGGTTAGTCATTTTTTATAGAGTTCGCTCAATGGTGTACATGTACGTCTTTGAGTATCTCCATCTGTAATCTATTAAGCTGGTTACACGGAATATCAATGCAATTTTGCTTCTCATAGTGTTTACATAATGAAATCAACACAGATGGGCGCAAATTTCCCCTTTAAACTTAGTACTCCCTTGCTATTGTTGGGTACCCGGTTCTATCACTTTTCTATCTCTGCTCATTTGTTTAGAACCCGATAAAAGAATGCATCATCGTGAATCAAAGAGGGTATCAACTAAGGAGGTTGCATGCGGGATGCATCTAGTAATGATTGACGAGTAACCGTTGCAGGCAAGATTGCACAAAAAAAGAGAGGATTGCGGAGACAATTTCTTTTGTTGGTTTGCAATTTGGTTCCCTTCGATAGGTTATCCATCCATTTTTTTCTCCTACAAATATGCGAAATCAAAGAAAATGGACAGGGCTCTTATTTCCTAGTTCTCAAAAGAAAGAGAAGAAGCTACATTGTTCTTCTTCCCTTCTGTCTGTGTCACAAGATTTCAGGGTATCTGACCATTCAGAACCAGAAGCCCTCACTCTGTCGTTTCAATTTTATTGCTTTGGCTTAAGGTGGAAGCAGGTGACTCTGTGATGGCAGTGACCATGTCCAGTGATCCGCAGGGTTGATCCACTGGTAGTGGTACCTGCATTCCGTCAGTGAGTTGACCTGTCAGATGATATGGACGAAAAAAGAAGATTGTATCTGGCTATACGCATGTGAATGGTAAAATCCTGTATGGACCATCAATCATATACATGAAATAAATTTGGGTCTTGTCTTGGGGAGGCCTTAAACATAACTAACATTCTCGATAGAAAAAATGATTATAATGGTGACAACTCAACTAACTGCACTTGATGATGTGTTGATGACAAGAATAATGATGCAGGTTATGGTGAAGAAGGATTGCATTGTCAAGAGGAAAATAGATGGGTGGTTGTGTTTGAAGTGGCAGTTCTATAAGTTTTGACTTACAAAGTGACCTGCTCCAAGAATCCAGTAGAAGTGCAAGTTCTTATATGATCTCTTGAACCCCTTTGTCACTCTTCCTGTCCCACAATACAAAGGTGTCCTCTCCATGCTTAAAAATGGCCTGAGTCCTTCCCACCTGAACATTTATCTTTAACAAAAGGATCATACAAAAAATTCGCAAAATGGTTATTCATTCCTGCATGAGAGAGAGAGAGAGAGAGAGAGAGAGAGAGAGAGAGAGAGAGAGAGAGAGAGAGAGAGAGAGAGAGAGAGAGAGAGGAAGATTTTACTTGAGCTTCTCAACCTATGCTTCAGTTCCCTTAGTTGCACAGATTACATCAAGCTGCATGACATTAATTGTTCATTAGTTTTTTTTTCTTTTTTGTTGCCTTTTTACTTTTTTTTCTACTTCCCAAAATATACTTCATCCCTGAAAATCATGTCTTTGTTTGGGCTACAAGTACAGGAGGACCAGCCAGTGCTAAATCTTTAGAAGAAAAGGGTCAGCAACAGGATTTCATGGCTATGAGGTAGTGATGAGCAATCAAGGCTATAATGGGGTGGTCCATGTGGAATTTGACCTACTCCAGCTCAGTTGTTTCCATTGAAAATGAAAAAGTCTGAAGAAATCTAGAAAGCGACTCAGAGGTATCTTACTTGACCATTGTATATAGTCACTCTCCTTTGGTGAGCAGCTCATCGACCTGAATTTATACATGCATAAAAATCAGTACCAAAAGCATATTTGAGCATTGTAACCGATTATTCACGTGACAAAATGAAATAAGAAGAGATAGATGACAAAAGAACAAGAATTAGCAGCAAAAGGACCGGCTTTTGTTTTCACATTATGTCTTTAAATGATAAGAAGATATTTTTTCAGCAAAGGTCTTAACTCTTTTTGTCCATATCAGATGTTGCAGCATCTTTCCTTTCAATACCCTCAAGGGCAAAGGGTCCAAAGACGTACATTTATATATAAGAGGATCGATATTACCCTCTTTATCTTTAAGACCTTATTGGTCCGTCTGACAATAATTATTCACGACTGTCCTGCCGGCAATTCTTGAGCTCAACAAGGAGTTCTATGTCAATTAATTAATTTGAACCACCCCTATAAGGATTTAAGATTTCTCTAGCACAATGATGTCAATTGTGTAATAATTGACTTTTTTAATACCATGTATTTCTCTATGAAGACTCGCCTTTCTCATTCTTTAAAAGCCCAAGAAAACCCCTTCTTCAACTTTTTACATGGACACACACTCAAAAGTGAACTGGAATTAGCTTTCGATTTTGTTCTGTTTCACAGCAGAAATAAATAAATAAAAGGTCAAAGCTCCCGCTGGTTTGACTTGGTCTTCCGACAGAGGATTAAAGCATTTAATTATGGCATCCCAACAGGATTATTGTCATAATACTGATAGCCCATGAGCAAAAAGCTCAAGACCGACTAATTTCATACCCTGCAAAGAAATGGCTTTTATCTTTTGCTTTTGGAACAGTATGAGATCTAGAAGGGTCTTAGGAAAAAACATGCAATAACACTAATGATGTAGGAAAAAAAGAGACTTTTTTGGCCGTGTTTTGTCCTACGTGCGGATAGCGTCTGAATTAGCGCAATAGATGTTTGGTGTCTTCGAGATAAAAAGGTCGGAACCTGAACTTGGCGTGGTGAAGGAACTGGGGAGCTTTTTCCCCAGAAAGGTATGGACTCTGAATGTTTCAATGGAGGAGATTGCGTGCAGGAAAAATTCTCTCTTGAGAAGGAGCAAACCTGGCTAAACAGTAATATGTTACTGTTAAGCTTTCAATGGATCACCCATGAGAAAAGTGGGAATGAATCTGCAGTTGGGTCATTGTTTCTGATACTGTTATCGTGATAAAGAGTCAGACGTCAGATCCCCATACAAAGGAAGGAAAAGGTAGAAAATTCGATTTTCCTTTTCGGAAGGACAAATGTTGGAGAAGAGTTCGTGGACAGGACAGTGACATGAAATTAAATTGGAATGTCATTATCTACCAACAAAATCATGCAACTTTTAAAATAATTTGAGTATCACAATGCCAAATGCATTACGTTAACATTCATATGTTGATTAAGACAATCGAACACTATGAAGAGCAGCCCAGATAATTGAAAAAATTATAATAAACTTCTTATATAACAACTTGCTTTCATTCTTTCAGATGTTTTTAGCGAATATATCAATTCGCGGGGAAACCTTTTATAATTCATGAAAACGACTCTCATGCTATCACCAAAAGGTAAATCTTCTTCTCTTTTTTTGATAGGTGCAGAAACCTTTTATAGTTTTCTCTGTCGCTGTCTTCATTGAAAACCGAACACACTGATTGTGAATTACAGGGGAAATCGGCCCATGGTTATTCTAACAACGTGGCTGCATTATTCCAGCGTATGCACTACTCACTACTGTTCATGAACGATAGCACGATTGGAGAAGTTGTGTAGAATCCATCACGATGATAAGCCATGTACCATAACAACTGTTTGACAAAAGAAAGAGGGGGAACTGCAAAACAGAGTTAGAGGTGTCTCCAGAACTACTTCATAAGCTTCCTAGCTTTATTAACATTGAAGTAACTATACAAGTAATAGAAGAATGAGAGGACATCATTAACTCAATTTATTCATTCATTTTCTATCTTCACTTTAGGGTCTGATTCTTCGTGGACAAACGGACAGTGAACTTCGGCGAAGACGCTGCAGGAGAGGTGTGCAGGTGCTGACACTTTATTGCTTGTTGCAAAGAATACTGCACAAGCCCAAAGCTCACCTTCAGTCAATGCTCATACAAAAAAATGCAGCAGCAGTTGATGATTTCTACGTACATATGGTATGTTTACTTTCTACAATCGGTCTTATATTCACGTCTTTGGCAAGATGTACAGATGCCATCTTGTAAAACGTTGATGCGGCCATCACTAGTAATCTGAATCTAAATATTGGATAAACAAGCGATGTTATTCCGTTGTTCACAAGAGTAACATCGGTTCCTTCTCCCGTTTATATATATTTTGGGCAGTTTGACCAATGAAGTATCTTTTCGACGTTCAAGTAATTCAGCGCTTCTCGACTGATATTTGATGTTGTTTGTAGAAGGACAATGCTTACATATCAGTCCCGTTACTCGTGCAAACAGTGACGAATTATTACTGACCACAAAACTTGCAGTTTGGAACCTGGAAATCTTCACATGTGATGATAGCGCATCCACGCTATCTTCCCAGAAGTTACCTTTTGGATACAGGATGCCCATTACAAGATTGCATGGTTTGTCAGGTGGACACTGTACCAGATTTTACGGAGTACGTTCATCTAACAACTGCAAGATCGCTGCTCCACATTAATGGGTTACTTTTCACCTTTTCTATTACATTATTGAGAAAGAGAAGGAGATCCTAAAATGTCCTGCTTGTGCTAAGATAAGGTCGCATGTTAAAAAAGTGCTTCCGCAATCCATTTAGGTCCACAAGACTAGTCTTTTAGAACATCTAATGTTTGGCAAATAGGAAACAAGTGAACAGTAAGTGTTACTTGTCTTTCCTCCGCATTTCAAAAGGGATGGGATCGAGACCTTCCACCAGCAATTTGGCCAATTAGTAATGTGCTGAGGATATCCATGTGAAGCTAATCTAGTCAAAATAAAAAAGAGGATGTTTCTCTTTCGTTTTGTTTTTTTTTTGGGGACGGGGGGGGGGGGGGGGGAAGGTTTACAGTTGCGCAAATCAAACAAGCTAGAGAACTTGATCGCATTCGACAAGAGTTTGGGATCAAAAGTAGACTTAACCCGATATTGCCACGAAGATATCAAGATTAATTATTCTTTAGTTGCTAACGACTCAAATCATCTCAGCTTACTTTTCATGCGGTCATACGGAATTTTTCAGAAGGGACTTAACAAAAACTGTTATGATATTCCAGGCATGAAGCTGCCTAACAACTTCTTCTGATCCTCGTGCTTTTGTTTTTATGTTGCCTTTGTAAGTGTTTTGTCTGTCTTCCGGTTAGTTTGAAATGGTGAACTTTGTGCAGGTATGCTGATTGAATTGCCAATGCAAAGTGGGACAGCAAATTTAATGATCAAGTATATTTATTTGTTGTTCAATAGTCACTGGCAATGGCCCTTGGTACGAGATCTGTTGGAGATTTGGAGATGATAGTTCTTCGGCACTAATTCAGTAGCCACTCATCCAAATGAAAGACCATCTCAGTGCTTGGCTGCTTACACTTGATCTACATGATAAATTTTTTCCTTGTTCTAGTCTGACCTTAAAAATTTCTTTCGAGAAAAGTTGCCGAATGGATCCTCCTTTTCAGAGGGCTGCCACATTTTCACTCCGCTGGTCTCCTTCCTTTGTGGCGTTACTTCACATGGCTTCTTTGGTATCACTTATTATCAGAGTATGTGCTTTTTCGGCATAGGTATATTGATCTGTTATTGGAAGAGTACAAGCACTACAAGACAAGGCCTTGCATGGGGGAATCAGCGAGGAGGTGAGAGCTGGTGCAAAATTTGGTGGGCACGATCCTATAATATTGGAGATGTTTTCCCAAGTTATATGTATACTTTGAGATCCGGAAATCACTTAAGTATCAGGGACTCGAGGACATTTTCACTTCGGAATTTCAGTAGAAGTTTACTTCTATCAATTTGTGTCCGCTAATCAGGAAAGTGTGGGCAGATGGTAAGACACAATTTAAAGATACAAGGTCCAACATGCACTAGGTTGGATCGGATCCACTCCGCGATTAACTTTACCATGGCCTGCATGCACATTATGTTACTCTTAACAGAGTTGCGCTAAGATGCCTTGCTGTATTTTATACACGCTACACGGCACTCATTGGCAATGATGATTATAGTTCATTTAATTTTTCGAAAGTGTACATGCCTCATAAAGAGAAACCTTCAGTAAATCACGATAGGCTAGAGCTTTAGGGGCAGAATGTTCTATTCTTCTTCCATGGTTGACTCCAGAATAAAAAAGTATGATCTGATGACCTTAGTATATCGCTGTCCAGAAAATTATATATTGACTTGAAATTGTTGCTGAAACTCTTACTGAAGGTCTGTCTAGGGTAAAGAGGTGTACTGATGAAGGACGGGCTCTTATGTCATTAGATCTTCAGCTCTTTCTCTTACCAAACATTGCCACCTAGAGACCACATTGAATAAATTAAAAGTTCAAGAACGACATTGCACATTAGGGCGAAAGTTTAGAGATCACATTACACATTAGGCCATAGTTTAGGAACCGTTTGTGTCATTATCCCTTCCTTTTTAGGTGTACACAAAAAACCAGAATGCCGTTCAATTTAGGTCCATTTTCATCTTTGCCTTCCATAGTGTATATTCAGATATAGCATAAAGTGATTTGGTTAGTCATTGATATGGAATTTGCACATGGGTGTACATGTAGGTCTTCAGGTATCTCCATTTGTAATCTATTAAACCGGGTTACACGTTGTATCATCGCAATTTTGCTTGTCCATGGAATGGACCCCGTGATAAAAGAAGCTGTTTTCCAATTTGTTTCCCTTTTGATAGATTGTCGTTCCATTTTTTCAATAAATATGTGAAATCCAAGAATGGACATGGCTCTTATATCCTGTTCTGAGAAGAACAAAAAGACAAAGAAGCTGCACCCTTCTTCTTCCTTTTCTTGTGTAGTAGTAAGATTTGAGATATTTGACCATACAGAACCGGAAGCCCTCGCTACTGTCGTCCCTTTTTCTTATTGCTTTGGTCTTGGGTAGAAGCAGGCGACTGTGTGATGGCAGCGACCATCTCCAGTGATACGCAGGGTTGATCCACTGGTACCTGCAAAACCCAAGAAGAATAAAAGTGAGAGATTAAGAAAAAAACTTATCTTCTCATTAGATATGTTGCGTCAGTCTGACAGTATGTTGTTCTCCACCGGAGTAAAGCTTTCACTGGGTGAGACTGACACACGACTAATGCCTCGACTCCCATCTACATGATTTGCTCATCTTAGCTTTCGTACTCAATACATGAACTAATGATGGCGTTTATTCAACTAAAATAGAAGTGACTGATGGGAAAACAACAGTTACAACACCATTGCATGTTCAGGATTGTTATAGCAAACACCTTTCGTTTTGCACAAACGACTTCACTTATTAGCCAAAAAGAATCCATGAAATATCAATATGGGCCTAAGAAGCAGTAATGTTTACTGAAAATTTCAAAATAACAAGAAAGGGATGTATCTGGCTAAATGCATGTAAATGGTAAAGAAGTTAAAAACTGTATGGACTGATCCATCATACCTATGAAACTTAATCTGGGTCTTGTAAAGGCCTTAAACAAACAATATAATGAATGGATGCTGATTATGATGAGCACTCAACTTACTGCACTTGATGGTGATATGATGCCAAGAATGATGATACAGGTTGTGGTGAAGGACACCATGTAATAGCCAGATAGGGCAAAAAAAAAAAAAGGATTGCTTTGTCAAGAGGGATAGAAATGGGTGTTGTGTTTGAAGTGGTAATGTTATAAAGTTTGACTTACAAAGTGGCCTGCTCCAAGAATCCAGTAAAAGTGCAAGTTCTTATATGATCTCTTGAACCCCTTTGTCACTCTTCCCGTCCCACAATACAAAGGTGTCCTCTCCATCCTTAAAAATCTCTTCAGTCCTTTCCACCTGAATTTTATTTTCGGAAAAAGGATCATTTAAAATATCACAAAATGGTTATTCATTCCGGCATGAGAGAGAGAGAGAGAGAGAGAGAGAGAGAGAGAGAGAGAGATCTTACTTGAGCTTCTTAACCCATGCTTCAGTCCCCTTAGTTGCACAAATTACATCAAGCTGCATAACATTAATTAAATCAAGCCATTTCGTTAGTTTTCTTTTTTTGTTGCTTTTTTATTATAGTTCTACTTCCCATAATACACTTTCCGTTCAAATCATGTCTTCGTTCGGGCTACAAGTACAGGAGGACCAGCCCGAGCTAAATCTTTATCAAAAAGGTCAGTGAAAGGATTCCAAGGCCACAACTTTAGTGGGGTGGTCCATGTGGAATTTGACCCCCTCCAGCTCGGTGGCTTTCCATTGACATGAAAAAGTCTGAAGAAGTTGAAACTTGAAAGTTACCCTGAGAGACAGATATCTTACTTGCCCATTGTATATAGTCACATTCACTCCTTTGGCGAGCAGCTCATCGACCTGAAAGCATTTTTGAGAAAACTATAAGAATTAATAAATGTATGCCTTAAAATCAATACCAAAAGCATATTTGAGCATTGTAAGCAACTATTCACACAACACGTGAATTAAGAAGAGATATATATGAGAAAAGTATGAGAATTAGCAGCAAAAAAACAAGCTTTTGTTCTCACATTTTGTCTAGTAAAAGATAAAGAGATTGTCCGCAGCAAAAGTCAAAATTTCTTGGTCCATATTAGATGTTGCTGCATCTTTCCTTCAATATCCGTAAAAGCAAAGGGTCCAAAAACACATACACACAGGATCAATATCACCTTTAAGACCTAATTAGTCTGTTATGTTCATTTATTGACTGCTCAGCTGGCAAATCTTGACCTTAACAAGGAGTTCTATGCCAATCAATAAATCTGAACCGCCTATGTGTAGAAGGATTTGAGACGGTGATGTCAATTGCGTTACCTCTTTAATTCTTGGTTTCATGAAATCGCCTCCAAGGGCTGAGAAGACAGAGTCCGACTGCTCTCCCCATCTGCACAGATGAATAATTCATGTGGTTTCATTAGATATGGGATGTCCTCAACAGAATTTTTCATTTCCCGATAAGGGAATGAAAAGGCGCTCACGTTAAATTCGCTGGGATTATCCGGAGCTTCTTTTTGACAACAACGTTCATCAAGGTGTCGAAATTGCCATTATCTTTTGGAGAAGATTTCAAGTAATTCAAGTATCTGTTCATCGATGTGCCTTGCGCGGGTTCCACTGCTTCCATGGACACATGGTCCATTCCCTCATCCACTAGAAAATTGTAGAAATCCTACGTTGTCAAGAAAAATGTGAAAGAGCCAAAAAGTTAGAATTTGTTATGTAATAAAAGAGCTAATCTTGTTAATCTTGATGCTTTTAGTGTTACATATTCAACTTTATAGAAAAGAATGTATAGAATATGTCGTACCACTGAATTGCTACTGGAGGAGATCAATCTCTCGAGCTCATTCCAAGAAGCTGTGGCCTCCCTGTACTGCCCCCTCATTAGCTGCTGTCTAATCTTCTCAGCTACCCTGTTTTCCGAAACCGACTAGTTAGATTACCAGAGATAATCCAATCCAAAAATCGTCTACTTTTTTCCATTTTATTTTAATAGTGAAGATTACAGACCTGTTAGACTTTTTCACATCATTGTCATCAAGTCTTGAAACGTCTTTGAGAAGAGGACCCCACGAAAACTGCAAAAAGAAAGAAAAGAAATGATTTTTCAGATGACGATTTGGATATTTACGTTTATTTTTTTGAAGGATCAAAAGGAATTATTTTGGACATTTCAGGAGTCGTTTTCGAAATATATTCTCACCACAAAGTCTTCAGGGGAGATCCAGCTGTCTCCTAATGCAACTCCTGCATTGAAGAAATTAATCGGAGTCCAGAAATTTAATTTTTAGTGTCTTCTAATACAAAATAAAAAAAGACAAATGTTGAAAACCATAAATCTGGGTTTTGTTCTTCCTCTTTTTTATTGAACAATGAAGATCGTATAAATCAGTTCTTTAGCAGCTAAAAAACAGAATTTTGTCTTATGATACCTCCAAGCTTAAGCTTCAATTTGCCAGCTTCAATGGCTTTCAGTGCAGACAAGGCAAGAGTGATAGCATATTTCCCTCCATAAGACTCGGCCACAATGTAGAGAGGACTCTTCTGGAGACACTCATTCCTGTTGAATATCTTCCTTAGCAATGTAGTCAAATCTGTTGCAGCTTCTTCATCTGTCTTCACAAAAAGCTTTGGGTCCTCCACAAAACTGTATCCTGTTCCAACGGGGTTGTCCTGTATTTGTATTATATCAAATGAATGTCCTACAAATAATTATATAAACGAGCAAATGAGGATGAAAATTCAAATTCATGTCTCATTTATAAGTTGTTCATCATTTTACCACAAACAAGAGATCGGCCTTCTTCAACCATGTCAACTTTCGTGGTTTCAGGCGGGTGTCCAGTGGTCCAATCTCTTTAAAGTTGCCAATCCCAACTCCTGATCCACCCTGTTTTAATTAAAGGAAGTCCATAAATATGTCTCAATGTACATTGTATCCACTGAACACAAGCTAAAATGACATATAATTTCTCCATTCATAATGTTTTTTGCGTTTGGTGTAGAGGGAATTACTGGTCCACCCTGCAACCAGAGAATGACAGGCCAAGGCTTAGAGGGATCATCAACTCTGTTTGGACTTCTGTAGAGCCACCAGAACATGTGTGCTTCTGTGTAATTGCCAAACCAAAACACACAAAAACACAAAGAAACAGATCAGACAATGGAAGTGAGGATTGATTCAATTAACTTATTCTGCATCGATTTCGGGTGGGCTTACTGGGTCTGACTTCGACATAACCCCACTCTTCTGATCCATCCTTTGTTCTTCTTGCAGCTTCGGCCATCCACCCATTGCCAAGCACCAACAGAGACAACACAGTCACGTACAGACTCGCCTTTCTCATTCTGAAAAGGCCTAAAAAACCTAACAATCATTTTCTCCACGGATCAAACGAAAAAGAAGGTCAAGCAGAAACTTTACACGTGCACACAAACTCGCACACTCAAAAGCGAACTGGAATTAGCTCTATTTTTGTTCTGTTTCACAGCAGATATAACCCAAATAAAATAAATGCGGAAGCTCCCACCGATATGACGATGTCAACGTTCTTTCCTCAGAGGATTAAAGCATTTCATTGTGGGATGCGCAATAGGACAATAGTCATAATAATGATAGCCCGCGAACAACTGAGCTAATGCTACTGATTTACGCCCTGCAAAAAGCATGGCCTAATCTTCTACTTTTGGAACAGTCTGAGAACTTACTAGAGTCGTAGGAAAAAAAACATGCAACAAGACTAGAATGGTTGCGTTGTGTCCTACATGCCGTGTAGTGTCTGAAATGGCACAGTAGACTTCTGGTGAATCCGAGAAGAACTTCTTGCGGTGAATGAATGGACTCTGAATCTTTCAATAGTAGAGATTGCGTGCGGGAAAGAAAAATTCTCTCTCTCGAGGAGCAAACCTGGCTAAGCAGTAGTAGTATATTACAGTTGGAGATTTCTGTGAATTACCCATGACAAAATTGGCAATGAATGGGTTTCCCATTTCTGGTACTGTTATGATGATGAAGAGCCAGAGAACATGATCCCATAAAAAAGGAAAGTGGGGTGGCTGGAATTGCCTTCTCAGGGGGACCAATTTAGGACAAGAGTCTATGGGCAGGATAGTGACATGAAATCAAATTAACATGTCATTGAATTTAGATTGAGTTGATTTGAAAAGGTAATAAATCTTCTCTGTACCGTCATTTTCCCCCATAGAAATGCATCTATGACCAAATTAAAATGGGGATAGATCTAGACAATGATTGTTAGGGTAAAAATACTAAAATGTGCATCGAAAGTCCTAAAACTTGTAACGAATGTGCAATTAAGTCCTAAAACTTGTAATGAAAGTGCAATTAAGTCCTAAAATTTGTAAAATTAGTGCAATTAAGTACTTTCGGGATAACAGAAAATGCTGATGTTGTTTTTTTAATATTTTCTCTCTCCTACATGGTGATGATGTGGCTAAAATGTGAAACATAATATTAGAACGATGTCGTTTTGGTCTAAATATGACGATGAATGCAAATTTTATTTAAATCAAATTAAAAAATAAGCTAAAAAAAATAATAAAAAGAGGAGAGTTAGAGTGTAGCCCTCGCCGTCGCCACTACCCCACCATCGTTGGGAGGGCTAGCGACCCTCGCTGACCATTCCCCCACCATTGCCGACCCTTCCTAGCGATGTAAGGGGCGGCCTGGTTCTAACTTTTTTTTAATAAAAAGCTTATATTTTAATTTAATTTAAATAAGTGACGTCATTTCTAGCCACATCATCACCACGCATGATAGAGAAAATAATTAAAAAAAGCCATATTAGCATTTTCGTCAACCAAGTTAAATGGAGTTAACAGAAATACACAATTTACCAACTTTTATTCTACAATATATCCTATTAAGTTACCACTTTTTTTTAATTTGTCTTGCTTACCAACTTTTCTATTTTCCATTTTTTGGAGAAATTACCAAGCTTGAGCGATAACCAACTTTTCTCTGATTAAGTTATATCAACTAATTTCTTGTTGTTCTTTACCAAAAAAAAAACTAATTTCTTGTTGCAATTACCAAAGTTTATTCGATTTTTTTTAAAGATTACGAGCCTCTCTTATTAGTGATTAAAAACTCATCTTATCTTTTTCCCATGTCTTAAATTGACCCACTGTTGTATGAATTAATGAACCCCTTCGTGAGACTGATCAATCTTTCTCTAATTAACTTGCAAATTAGTTTTGGATTACTATCTTTCGTTTAATTTGCTGAACAATGTTACAATGATTTTTTTTTATATCTTACCAACTTTTCTATTATGTTGCCACTTTTATTTGTCTTGCCTACCAATCCTTTTTGTACGATTTAATTACCAACTAATTTTGCATTGCTAACTTTTATTATAGTTAGTTACCAGTATTTATTTTTGAAATACCAAAGATAAAAAATTTACTATTTTTTACCAATTTTTAATTACATTTTTTGCCAATGCATTAAGTATGACAACTATCATATAACAGGGTGGAAAAAGGTCGTCAGTTATTTTTTTGCCAACAATTTACCATGAAGGTTCCACATTCTCCATGAAATTTTCGATTTGAGGCATAACTACTCCGATACACTTGTAACTTGAAGGTCTGAGATTGGTGAGCTTGTCATTGCAGTCTCGTCAAAATGCTACAATTGGCCATTACATAGGGGTATTCGGCAGGTGGAGAACGCAATATGGGCGATTCAAAGGTTGGCTCACGACTTGAATCAAACTCGACTGTGTAAAAGATAGGTGATCCCTTTACTACTAGACAACCAACTTTAAAGTATCAATTGACTTCTTATTTCAACATGACTTATCCGCGAAGTGAAAGTAATTTTATTCTTTCTCGAAGTGTCATTCACATCCCTCTTTTTTTTCCTCAAGAAGATGTAGGATAAATTGATAATGTATGGTAGGACGTTTTTTTAGTCGCATGCGATCATATAAGTGCTTCGAGAACACTACATTCAATCCTCTGCAAGAAAATCTTGCCCTGTCCCTGTCTAATATCATACCCTACGTTATAGGATTGTCGTGCCACCACTCCAATGATGGATAGGCCATTCATTTCGGGAGACGGCCGAAGGATGGCCATGCACAAGACTTTCGCCGTTAACTGGAAAAGCATGCTGTATATGTCTAATTAAGCCGAGTTGCGCGCCCGCCCGAGAATTGCGAGGTGACGACCGGGAATCCCATCAAGTCTCTCTCCACGCTCCTGGCGTAGCACAAGTACTCCGGATTACTCACCCTGTTCAGAATTCCTGCCATCAGTCTCTCGACCTCGCTCCGCAACGGGTTGTAACCCTATCCAGTTAGAAATATGAACGTGGTTTCCGGGTCTATAATCACTCCTCCTTCACCGGAAGGCCCTCTTTGGAAGGACCCGGGGTCAATCGATGTGTAGTGTCTTCTCTCCGACGCTTATACCTTGGAGGTCCACATTGTAGAAACCCTTTTTGGCCTTCAAGGTCGCAGAATCGCCTTCCATGATCACCGTCTCCCAAGATGAGTTGTTTGTATCGATACTGGGGCTCGTGTATGTTGCCGATGCAGTAGAAAAATGTGGAGCCTAACTGTTTAACTAGACTTAGCGCATTATAATAACCGTAGCTTAGTCCTAATACTCCTCTTTCTTGCACATCCCTGGTGTTTTTATTAACGTGGCCACATCCGAGCACCTCAATCGGTACCTTTACCGTGCCCTCATTGGATGTCTTGAAGGTCGCTTGTTCGGGGGCGAGGTTACCGGCCGTGGATGATTCGTCAACGTATGACATCTCGTAAGTGCAATACTCATCGTGATTAGGATCGCACTTGCTGCGACTCAATAAACAAGCAAGGGAATCACAACAAGTATTGGAGTACGTCAACAATTTGGAGGGATCGAAAAGAGGAGGACATTGTTTGAAGCAAGTAGTGCAGGGCAGGCACTGAAACCAAAGGAGGTTGCTTGCCGTGTTGATTAGCACGGGTTGTTGGATCGGTGGCGTACCAATGGATATATTGGCGAGGAACCCGTGTACACCACCAGCTGGGATGAGATTGGCACGAACGTCGTCGTCATTTGGAGTAGCCATTCTTTTGCTCAAGAAGCGAATGTGGGCGAGTGAACCGTTAATGGCACATTCAGCTCAATTGGAAATGGTGGCATTTGGATTATAATATGGAGATTGAATATAATTGTGGTGATTGAGCTTGATCGCTAATCCCTGAGGTTTAACGGAGGTGGTCTTGGACTTAGTCGGGTATGACAAAATGATATTGATAACGCAGATTAGAAAGAAAATGATATAAGCAGATGTCAATGTAGTTACCATCAAAGCAGAATCTCAAATTCTTCATATGATTTTGGTGAACACTTCCTTCTCTTATATTTCTTGGTATTGCAATTTAGGATAATTTGTGTTGGTTTTTAGTATCTCTCAAGATTGCGCAATATCTCCTTTAATTGTGCATATTTTGATTGATTTATCTTACCTTTGATAGTGTCTCACAAAGACACTCTTCATTCACTACAAAAAAAACTAGGATTTTGCCACGAAAATTTGCGACGAAAAATTTTTCGTCGGAAATTAGCGACGACTTTTGCGACGAAAACTAAATTCGTTGGAAATTAACAATGAAAAATTTTTGGTCGCAAAATTCGTTGGAAATTTGCAATGAAAAATTTTTCGTCGCAAAATTCGTCGGAAATTAGCGACAAACAATTTTTCGTCGCAAATTTTCGACGAATTTTGCGACCAAAAATTTTTCGTCGCAAATTTCCGACGGAAAATTATTTGTGACAAATTTGCAACGAATTTTTGAACGAAAAGCTATTCGTGGCTTATTTGCGACGAAAGAAAAATTTGTCACTAATTTGCGACACGGAAAATAAATTTTATGATAACCATTCCCACCCCCAATTTCTCTCTCTCGACTGATTCCTCATATTCCCCTCAATGTTCTCTCTCCCTCTCTCTCTTTCGTTTCTCTTGATTTACCTATCTGCGCACGCGCAAATCAATCTCGGTAAAGCTTTTCCACCGGTAAGTGTCGTGGCTAATTTCGTTACTAATTGGTGACGAAAACGGTTCGTCGCAAAACTATTCATCATTGGATTTGTATTTTTTGGTGTCATTGAAATTTTTTTTCCCTTCCTTACTGGTTTGGCCGGTCGCTAGAGACATCGCTAGCTATGGGGTAAGGTCCAGCGGATCAGCCCTCGCCGGTCCACCTTGCCGACGCCCAAGTGGGCTAGTCTCGCCATGGCCGGCGAGCTCGAGATCTGGGCGAGCTTGAGCTCGCCGGCCATGGCGAGCTCGACCCTCTTTAATGTCGGCGAGGGCTAGCCTCGCATGGGCTGATGGTGAGGGCCGAGTTCGCCATGACCACCGAGCTCGGCCCTTGCCAGTGCTAGCGAGGGCTAGCCTCGCATGGGCCTTGCCATGGCCGGTGAGCTCGAGTTCGCCTAGAACTTGCCCAGATTTGGGCGAGCTCGAGCTTGCTAGCCATGGCGAGCTCGGCCCTCGCTAGTGTCGGCGAGGGCTAGCCTCGCATGGGCTGACGGCGAGGGCCAGCCTTGCCACTGGCAAGGTCAAGCTCGCCCAAAACTTGCCAGGCGAACTCGACGGTCGCCGGATCGGCGACCGGCTAAGAAGAATGGAAAAAATAAAAAGAAAAGGAAAAGAAAAAGAAAGAGAAAAAAAATAATTAAAAAATGAATCTTAAGTAATTTTTTTTATTTTAGATACGTGTCCATTTGAAGATCTTGCAATCCAAGTGAACGTTGTAATTCTCATCAAATTGACCACTATCTACTACAAAGATTTCAGTCAAATACTTGGTAAGTCTACTTGACATGGTAATTTTTTCATTTTTTTTCAATTTGAAAGTAATTGTTTCGTAAAAAACAAAATTTTAATATTTTGAAATTTATGGTTTTAATTAACAATATTAAACAATAGATATGATATTTTTAATATTTTACGAGAATTTTTTTATTTTTATACAGACACAATACAAAGAGACGGGTGTTGGATGTATAATAAGAACTTACCTAGACGTCGAGAATTGACCGATGAGTTTCGTATCGGGTTGGAACTATTTTTGGACTTTGCTAGTAGTAAACATGAGTTCATTGATGGAATAAGTTAAGGTGTCAATGTAAAAAGTGCAGTGATGAAAAATTTCAAGACATTGATAAAGTTAGAGAACATCTTTATAGATTTGGGTTTACTCTGAACTACTATAATTGGACTTGCCATGGTGAACCATTTATATCTGATGACGGATATCAAAGAAACGATCAATTTTTAGTTAGGGAAGAACGTATCTATTATGACCAATTGAACTCATACCAGAGGATGGTGTTTGATGAAGCCAGTCATAATTTTGTTTCAGAATTGAATTATGCAAGTACTAGTTTTACTTCTACACTTGAATAAGTGGGAACTAGTCATGCGTCACAATTGAAAGAGATATGAGTTACAGGTTTTGATGAGAATGTGTGTGATGAAACTTTTCAATCTAATCAGTTCTGGAAAGTGTTGAAAACAGCAGATGAACTTTTATAAGCAGATTGTGACAACCACACGAAGGTATCAATGACAGCAAGATTGTTAAATATCAAGGCAGATCACAATGTGTCTATGGATTGTTTCAACTCTTTTGTTGAAGTAATGCGGGAAATAATGCCTTGTGATAATATCATGCAAAGTGACTTTTACGATATGAAAAAGCTAGTGGATAACTTATGTCTTCTAGTTGTAAGGATTGATGTATGTAGTAGGGGTTGTATGCTATATTAGAAAGGTGATAAAAATACAGAATCTTATAAATTCTGTAGCCAACCTAGGTACAAGATTAATAGAAGGCAAGATTGTAAACAGAAGCGTAGACCATGTAAACAAATGTTTTATTTACCTTTAATCCTCAGGTTACAAAGGCTTTATGTGTCTCAAGTCACGGTTGAACACATGACTTGGCATGTAAATCATGAAATAAAAGAGGGTCTAATGTGTCATCCTTCAGATGTAGAGGCATGGAAATATTTTGATAGAAGATACCCTGAATTTGCGATAGAGCCTCGAAACATCAAGTTAAGTCTGTGTGTTGATGGATTTGCCCCATTTGGGAAATCAGGAAAAAGTTATTCATGTTGGCCAGTTATCTTAATTTCATACAATCTTCCACTCGGTATGTGCATGAAGACACCTTATATGTTTTTGACATTGATCATGACTGTCCCACAAATTTTGAAAAAGTTAATAGATGTTTATATGCAACTATTGATTGAAGAGTTACAATGGCTATGGGATGAAGGTGTCCCTACGTATGACGTTTCTATTGATCAAATATTTGTAACGAAAGCTGCTCTTCTTTGGACGATAAATGACTTTCCAACTTATGGAATGTTATCAGGATGGAATACAGCTGGGATCTTACAATGTTCGATATGTATGGAAAGATCGAAGTCATTCAAATTAAAACATGATAAAAAGCCTAGCTATTTTGACTGTCACAGACAATTTTTGCCGCTAAATCATACATTTATAAGGAATAAAAAAGAGTTCATCAAGAATAGGATTAAAAGAACACATCCACCATTGAGGTTGATCGGTGATAAAATTTGGAAGCGAGTGTAGGAGTTTCCAACTGTTGTTGAAAATCCTCACGGCACAACTATTGCGTATGGAAGTACACATAAATGGACTAAACGTAGTATATTTTAGGATCTACTATATTGAAAGGCCTATCTTATTCATCATAATCTTGACGTCATGCACATAGAAAAGAGCGTTTTCGATAATGTCATAAATACTGTGGACGTCATTGGAAAAACAAAAGATAATTTGAACACAAGAAAAGATATGAGGGATAGTTGCGATCGGCCAACACTAGATACGGATGCAAGCAACAGGGGACCAAAACCAAAAGTAGTTTATACATTGGACAAGTAGCAGAGACGGGTCGTTTGTTAATAGTTGAAATCGGTACAATTTCCTGATGGATATGCTTTGAATCTCGGGAGATGCGTTAATTTGAATAAATGTAAGTTGACAGGTCTGAAAAGTCATGATTGTCACATATTTATGGAAAGACTAATTCCAATAGCCTTCAAGGAACTTCTACCAAACTTTGTTTGGAGCGTCATTACAGAATTAAGTAATTTCCCGCATAATATTTGCTTAACAACGTTGAAAGCATCACACATGGAGAAACTAGAGAGAGATATTCCAATTATTCTTTGCAACTTACAAAGGATATTTCCTCCATCGTTCTTTGATTTAATAAAGCATCTCTTAGTTTACTTGCCTTATGAGGCCAAAGTTGCAAGTCCTGTCCAATTTCGATGGATGTATCCATTTGAAAGGTAAGTTTTTTTTAAATAAATTTGAAATTACTTCATTATATATTATGTTCCGATAAATTTTTTTCTATTGCAACTAGGTTCTTATATCATTTGAAGAAAAAAGTAAAAAATAAGACATATGTTGAAGCTTCAATTTGTAATATATATATTGTGGAAGAAGTGACAACATTTGCATCATACTATTTTGAGCCGCAAGTGTAGTGCAAGAGGTGGAGAGCAGGAAGAAATGATGAGGGCCCCATTGATCCTAATTGCAAATCATTCTCTATTTTCAATTATTTGGGTCGACCAAGCGGCGCACGTAAGTTTCGTCACTTAACAAATGAAGAAAAGCAAGCAACCCATACATATATTTTACTGCACTGTCCAAAAGTTGAGCCATACTTCAAGTAAGTGTACATTTGTAAGTATATGTATTGTGTGTCAAACATTTGCTAATATATAAATGGTATTTGTTAATAAGATTTTCCAAAATTTAATGTTTGGACAACCACCAAATGAGTTTGACCGTTTGCGCGAAGAAGAATTTGCAACATGGTTCAAAACATATGTAAATTGTATATAGACAAAATCCAAGTTATTCGAATTTTTTATACATCATATATTAAAATATATATTATTGACATTGCGTGTGTGACCTTAGGTTCACAGTAATCATGATTATATTAGAGAGCAAGGATTGCTATATCATCTGTCGTGGGGTCTAAAGACAAGAGTACGAAGTTGGCCAGCATATTTCATAAACGGGTATAATTTTCATACTAAAAAATATGGAATGAGAAAAGCCACAATGAATAGTGGTGTGTATGTTTAGTCATCCAATGATGGCAGTTCAAAAGATGATTTTTATTGCTTATTGAATGAAATTGTAGAGATATAGTACCATGGACCATTAATGCGGGTTGTGTTATTTAAGTGTATATAGTCAAAGGAATGAATGTGTATACGAAATTTAATTTGGTTGAAATAAATCACAAGAAAAGATATATGAAATATGAACCATTTGTCTTAACACAACAAGCAATTCAAGTATATTATGCATCATATTCTAGTTTGAAACGTGACAAAGTCGATTGGTGGGCTGTATGTAAAACCAAAGCACGAACAAAAATCGAGGAACACTGGAAGGACACATCATATCAATAAGAAGAAGTTCGTAATACGATTAAAATTGATGAATATAACATTCCAACTTTACGAGATCCATGTGGAGCAATGATCAATGTTGATCTAATTGAAATTAGTGAATCAAATTTTGAAGTGGGCATATAATTTGATTTTGAGACAAAAAATGAAGATGATGCTTATGAAGAAGATGAAGAGGGAGATGAAGACGGAGATGAAGGTGAAGATGAAAGTGAAGATGAAGATAAAGATGAAGATTATGATTTTTAAGATTTTTTACTAATTATGTGTAATTATTATTATTATTGTGACATGTGCTTTTTTTATCATAATTTTTATTACTGTTGTTGTCGTAATTATTATTGTTATTGTTGTTGTTGTTATTATTATTAGAATCCATAGCTAATTAGCCTCAGATTTAGCCATGAAATTGAAATAGTCGGGAAAAAGCCATGCGACTATATTTTCGAGGCAAATTTCCTGCGAATTTAGCCACGAATTTCAACAAAAGGCCGTCTCTGCCAGAGGCCTTATTTTTGTGACAAAATTCATGGTAAATTTCTCACGAATTTTTTCACGAAAATAATACTTAGAGGAATATTTGCCTCGACACTTGAATTTCGTGGCAAAATTCGTGGCAAATTTGCCACGAATTTTGCCACGAAAAAAGTACATATGAGAATAATTCCCGAGATTTTGATGTCGTTGCAAAATTCGTGACAAATTTTGCCATGAAAACGAAGTTTTACTAACAATTGCCCGAAAAATTATTTTCGTGGCAAAATTTTTGGCAAATTTGCCATAAATTTTGTAATGAAAATAATATATAGGAGAATAATTGCCCCAAGATTTTGAAATTCATGGCAAAATTCGGGAAAATGTGCCCCGAATTTCAAAAAAGGCCGCAAATGCATGACATTTTTTTGTCATGACAAAATTCGTGGTAAATTTGTCACGAATTTTGCAACGAATTTCAAGTATATAGGAGAATTATATATTGCCCCGAGGTTTTTAAATTTGTGGCGACATTTGGGGGATCAAATTTTTGGCCCTGGGGTTTTTTGAGATTCGTGACAAAATTCGTGGCAAATTTCCCACGAATTTCGGCACGAATCTCAAAAAAGCCCCCCAAGGCCAAAAATTTGAAATTCGTGGGAAATTTCCCACGAATTTTGCCACGAAAATACTATATAGTGCAATAATTTCCCGGAAATTTGAAATTCATGGGAAATTTCTCATGAATTTTGTCACAAATTTCAAATTTTTAGGAGAATTATATATTGCCCCGAGGTTTTTAAATTTGTGGCAAAATTCGTCGGACATTTCTTACGAATTTTGCCACGAATTTCAAAAAAGCCCCCCAAGGCTAAATATTTGAATTTCGTGACAAAATTCGTAGGAAATTTCCCACGAATTTTGCCACGAAAATACTATATAGTACAATAATTGCCCAAGGTTTTTAAATTCGTGGCAAAATTCGTGGGAAATTTCTCACGAATTTTGCCATGAATTTCAAATTTCTTGGAAAATTATACATTGCCTCGAGGTTTTTAAATTCGTGGAAAATTTCCCACGAATTTTCCCACGAATTTTAAAAAAATCCCCTAAGGCTGAATATTTGAATTTCGTGACAAAATTCATGGAAAATTTCCCACAAATCTTGCCACGAAAATACTATATAGTGCAATAATTGCCCGAGGTTTTTAAATTCGTGGCAAAATTCGTGGGAAATTTCCCACGAATTTTGCCACGAATTTCAAATTTCTAGGAGAATTATATATTGCCCCGAGGTTTTTAAATTTGTGGCAAAATTCGTGAGAAATTTCCCATGAATTTTGCCACAAAAATACTATATAGTGCAATAATTGCCCAAGGTTTTTAAATTCGTGGCAAAATTCATGGGAAATTTCTCACGAATTTTTCCACGAAAATAGTTTATTGTGCAATACTTGCTCGGAAATTTGAAATTCGTGGCAAAATTCGTGGGAAATATCCCACGAATTTAGCCATGAATTTCAAGTATAAAGGAGAATTTTTTATTGCCCCGAGGTTTTTAAATTTGTGGCAAAATTCGTGGGAAATTTCTCACGAATTTTGCCACGAAAATAGTCTATAGTGCACTAATTGCCCGAAAATTTGAAATTCGTGGCAAAAATCATGGGAAAATTCCTACGAATTTTGCCACGAATTTCAAGTATAAAGGAGAATTATATATTGCGCTGAGGTTTCTAAATTCGTGGAAAAATTCGTGAGAAATTTTCCACGAATTTCAAAAAATCCCGCCAACGCCGAAAATTTGAATTTCGTGGTAAAATTCGTGGGAAATTTTCCACGAATTTTGCCACAAAAATTGTTGTGACATTCCGAATTTTGGCCCATTTTTGGGATTTATAAAACGTGTAATTCGTCAGTGTGCTTATAGTAAAATCTCGCCCGGGAACTGATCACTCTCGGTTATTTTAAATTTTTAAATTAGAGATTTCGCTAGAAACGCACTCGATCGAATTTGTCCGTTATTTAGAGCCCAAACTTTGGTGTCGAATTTCTCGGAATGAATTTAATTGGACGGTGTCGATATTAGTGTGGCCCACCTCAATATTACCCGGTATATGTGAAAAATGAATTTTTGACCGGGTGTGAATTTGGACTGGTAGGCCACCCTCGCAGTGTGTTTTTATTAACACAATTTTACCCAAATCCTAAAATTATTAATTAGGAATTTTTGGGGACCGTCGGATCTTTTTCGGATTTAAACCGTGTCCGTTGGATCGCGATTATTACGATTTGACCTTTGCTCTTTTCTTCTCTCTCTCTCCTCCCCCTCTTTTCCCTCTTTTCCCGCTGCCCCCTACGTCTGACCTCCCCCTCACCTACCCCACCAACTCCTTCTCTCTCCTCTCCCTCTTTCTTTTCTTTTTTCTTTTTCTTCCTTCCTTTCTTCTTCTCCCTTGCTGCTTCCGCCCGCGCATCTTCGCTTATGGCTTCTGTTTTTGCTGGTCACCGCCGACACCCCTCGCTGGACTAGCTCCGCTCGACGCCGCGCGTCGCCGCCCTTAGTGACCGCGCGCCGTCCGGCCGCCACGCCTCGCCTCACGCCGCCGCCATCCCGGCTCCCTTCTGGTCGAGCAGCGGTGCCCGTCGTCGGATTGCCCGAGCTGCACGCGGGTCGTGTCCTCACCGGTCCGCCCGTCCAACCAGCCACCGCCGAGCACTGCTCCTCCCTGCTGTGAACCACCGCCGTCCCAGCTCTCCCCTTGGTCATGTGGCACCACCCCTAGCCGCTCGGAACATCCCGTCGCCGGTTCGCCGAAGCCACACGCGAGCCGCGCCTCTTGCCGGTCACGCCCGCCACCGCCAGCTGCTGTCCACGCCGGGAACAGTCTCGACCAGCCCCCACAACAACTGTCTTCCTTGCCGCGCTCGTTCGCCGTTGTCCGTCGGCCGCCGAGTCCGAACCGGAATCACCGCGGACCGCCCTTGTCGCCGCCGGTGTTCTCGCGCCCTTGCCATCGTTAGTGGTGTAAGTTAACCCTCATTCCGTGCTTAGGGTGTTAAACTTGCTTAGGGTAGTTTAATTAGTGTTTAGGTTAATAGTAGATTTGTTTAGTTAGGATTATGTGTTGATTATGGATTAGTGTTTAATTAATGGTGTTTAGGATATAAATTGTTGATTAGTTTATTGTTATTGATTATTATTATTAAGTTATTTATTTTTGGAATTTTAAATATTATTTTATTAGTTAATATATTAATTCTGAATTAAATATTATTATTTTATTATTAAATAATTAATTTCCGAAAATTAAATATTATTATTTTCGGAAAATTTTCTAACGTCAATTACGATGCCAATGTTGGTTTTTGCCGTATAAATTGACGTATTTAAAAAATGATTTCAATGATTTCGATTCGAGAAAATATTTTGAATTTTGGAAAAAAAAATTAAATTAATTTCGGATATTATTAAATAATTAAATTTCGAATTTATTTATTATTATTTCGAAAAATTTATAATTTCAAATTATGATTGCTAGTCTAAATGTTGGCATTTGTGCCGTGAAGTATCGTATTAAATTGTTTACGTGACAATATGTTTTGATTGGAAATTTTCAAGAAGATTTACGAGTTTTTGGCATTAAATTATTTTATTCTGTTATGCCAAGTAATGTTAGTGATGTTTTGTGATTGATATTCGGGTCTGACATCGAAGCATGCAAAATTGATTGATTGTTGTAAGTGTGACCATGTGATATTGTTGTATGGCATTAATATGAGTACTATTCATGAATGCATGGGCTAATTGAGAAGATAATAATTGGCCGGAATGCTTGTGTGCTCGTGTGGTCACACGTTGGAGCCGTCTTGCTGTGTATCGCTTGACGATGCCCGATTTATCGGATGCCTGGGGATAATCTGGAGTACCGATACCCCGGATGCCTTGTCGCGGCCCGAGACCGGACTTGATGCTCCTTACGGGATACCATCTTACTGTGTATCGTTTGATGTTGCCGTATTGGAATACCGTCATCCTGTGTATCGTTTGATGTAGCCGTGCCCGACGGGGCGGGACGGAGCCCAGTTTTTACCGGAAGACCGCCATCTTGCTGCGTATCGCTTGATGTGTGGTGGCCCCGAGGGGGCATAATAATTGGAATACGTGTGATGCATAGTGCTTGATTATGAGGTAGAAACTGCTAGGTATGGTATGGGACGTGCCCAAGCGGGTTTTGCCTTATAATCGAGACATGCACGACTGTGTTGCATTAATGCATGGAAAATTTTGTTAAATGCTTCGAGTATGTGACATTTGCATTTCATCAACGTGTATACCAAGGCGAGGTAAGGATGCCTGTGGTTGTTTAATAATGTTCTGTTGATGTTATGTTGCCTGATTAGGGACCCTCGTGCGAGTAGGCCTCCTAAGCGGGGCTTAGGCTGTTAACTTATTGAGACATTCGTCTCATTGTTGTTGTTAACCCCTTTTTTAGGCCTTTAGCGTGTGAGCGCACCCGGTTTGGTTCGAGATGTTTGGAAGCTGGCTTTTTGGAGTTCGACCTGTTGATGAAGTATATTAACCCTAGCCTTTGTCTTTTTGCTGGATTTTTGTGGTAGCGCCCGAAGTGGGCTTGTAAGATCATTCTCAGGGGTTAATCAAGTGGAAATTAAAATAGTGTTGTTTGACTGTGGTGATTTGTTTTCTTGACTATCCCTATTTGTTATTTGTCCAGGGATTGTTGTATTCGTTTCCGCATGCGTAATTAAGAGATAAAATGAAGGGTCGGCGACGAGTCCTGGGACGTCGCATCATAACGACCATAGCGGGATGTCGCGTGTCCGTAGGGTTCGGAGCGTGACAATTGTTCATTGTACTGTATTTGTGCCGAGACTTGATTTTTGTTGCAAATGTCCTTCTCGCCGTCCTCAACGCTGTCCTCGTCGCCGTCAAGTTAGCCTAGAGTTGACGCCATCCTCCTTGCCATCCACCTAGCCGTCCTTGTTGCTGTTGAGCTCGCCTAGAGTCGACGCCATCCTCCCCACTGTTGAGTTCGCCCAGTGCGGTAGGTAAGCGAGCTCTATTCCTTGAATAAAATGGTGTCGCAGCCGTAATTCCGGGGGGGGGGAAGGGTCGCCGTCGAGTTGGTCGAAGGGGGGGTCGCGGCTGAGTTGGTTGGTGGGGATGTCGTGGCCAAGTTGGCCGGAGGGGGGGTCGCCGCCGAGTTGGTTGGAGGGGGGCCTGAGGGGGGGTTTGCTGCCTAGTGGACCTCAGGGGGGTCGCGGCCGAGTTGGCCGGAGGGGGGTTTGCTGCCGAGTTGACCGGAGGGGGGTGGCGGCCGAGTTGGCCGAAGGGGGGCATGCGGCTTAGTTGGCCGGAGGGTGAGGTCGCGACCGAGTTGGCCGGAGGGGGGTTGCAACCGTGATTTTAGCACTGTTGTCGATTTTTTTAATGATGTTTCTGCTAAGATCCAAACTTAGGTAAAATGAAGCTTAAACAGGGAACAAATTAATGGGTTGCATATGTGGCAAATTTGCTTGTTGAACGTAATTTGTGATCTTTTTTCTAGGTCTGTACTAGAACTTTGCGCAATGGGATATTCGGGGCATAAATTTGCACAATTGTGGCATTAGACTTGATAGTCGTTGTAATTCGTTATGCACATTTAATATGCTTCCTTTTATTTTTCATGGAATCTGATGTGGTCAAAATTTCAATAGGTTCCTCCGACAAGTGCCAAAGATTGCTATTTATCAAAGGCGACAGTCTCTTTATTTCAATTTCTCGAGTTTATTTATTGCTCTTTGAAACAAAATGATAAGCAATTCTATCCCTAATACATCTTCATATTTTTAAATATATTTGTTTAACCTTCTTACTTGTTAGTATAAACGTGGAGATCTCATGCATGGTGCGGTTTCACAAAGAAGACCAGCCCCTTCCGCTTTCTCGTCCTCGTCCCCGTCCTTATCCTCTTCCCTTGCCCTTTCATGTAACCTCAACCACAACATGTTCATGGACAACACGGACACATTGGCCCATCCTCCGACCCTCAACAACATATTAGGGGAAACTTGGGAACATGCGAACTAAATTTACTTCAGTTCCATCTTCTTCGGTTCCACTTTCTTCTTCAGTGCAACACTCGAATGATGAAAAAGGTAGATTATATACCCATGTGAAGATTCGTAAGTACTTCATTTTTTTACATATATGTAAATTATGGATATAAACAAAATTGTCTATGCTGCGAATTATCCGTATGCTTCATTGTCTCATTGTCCATATTGTTATAACATGTTTTTAGATTCACGGATTCTACGTATGTTGTAAGGGAACTTAATAGAATAGTTAATAACTGTTGGATGGGGCAGTTTACTACTTTCAGCAACGCTCCTACAGAAATAAAGATTTTGTGGTGGAATGAGTTCAAGGTTAGTGTTGTCATTCTATTTTCTTACAAACTAAGTTCGGTGTAGCATACTGATGGTCAATAATGAATTTTTTCATGAATTGTCTGGTGCATTGTAATGGATATATGACATGTGACCCTCAGAATAACTTTCAGTTGCTTGTCTATTGATTGTAGCATAAGTTCATGTGGGATGAAATGGAAGAGGATGAGGTTAGAAGAATTTTCAAGAAGAAAGTTGGTGATCACATGCGATATGTGATAAATAAAGTAAAGAGAACAAAAGAAAAGCCGGCTTTTTTTACAGTTAACAATTGGATGGAAATTACAAGAACTTGGGAAACTGAGAAGTATAAGCAAAGGTGTAAACAGAACAAGAAGAATCGAGTTTCTAGTTCTAGTGACAGGTCTACGTCTGCCACGTATGCTGGGGCCTCTATTAGTATCGGAGAGCATAAAAGAAAAATGGTAAGTCTATTTAAACATGTAAGTTCATTTAATTCACTGATTACTCATTTATGTTTATATTTTGTAGGCAGATGAATTGGAAACGGAACCCACATTTACAGCTATATTTGAACGCACATTTCAAAAAAAGGATAAGACATGGACTGGCACTCGAGCAAAATCTACTAAAGTATGTAACGTTATAGTTCGGACTTTATGGAAACTAGAATGAAAATCATGAATATTTTTAATATTTATGGTAATATATATAAATTTATTTTATTTCCATCTATATTGTTAATATAGGAAAAATATGATGAACTTTTAATGAGCACTGCTAGCGGTGATGGTGGTGATGGTAGTGGTGATGATGGTGGTGGTGGTGATGGTGTTGCCGTGTTTGAGCTATCGGTTGATAGTATGGCATTATGAGTGGAGGCAGTGGGTGGGATGAAAGGAGGAAAAATATTTGGAGTGGGATCCTTGTCAAGGTTGTAAAAAATGAAGGCTGCTGCAACTTCACCCTCCAATGCGGTTGTTTCAAGGAGGACACGACATGAGGAGCATATAAGCCAAGAATTGAGCCAACTAAAACAGTTGTTTGTACAGAAGGACGAAGAAATGAAGCATTTACTTGGACATAAGGACAAAGAAATAAGAGTGATGCAACAACAAATGCAAATTATCATGCGACATCTCGACATTGATCGCAATGAGGTTCTTTCTCTACCTCATATTAATCCAATAGATGATGGGCATAATGCTGAGTCACACAAATATGTGGCGATTGGTGATGATGATGATGATGCTGATGATTTTATTGTTAGTCTTTCCTAGTTCATTCTCTTTGGGGCCAACCAGTTGTTGTGGTCGTCCCCTCGTGGCGAGCTGCCTTGTCAGTCCAAGGACAAGCTTCAGGTGACTTCCTCGTCTCTCGGCTTTAGGAGTTAGAATTGTGACGTTTCTGCTGGTTTCATATATTCTTCTAATGGATGTGGAAGTTGACTTATATTTAAATGTAAGAACATTGGTCCTTCGACGTTTTTTTTAAAATCCTCCAACTTATTTTTTTATAGCTAGTTCCACGTTTATGCATAAATGCTTTTTAATATTTTGGACAAATTCAATATCTTTATTTATATATCCATATTTCATCAGGTGTTGATAAAAGTGACTGTTCCTGATGTCCTATCGAGTATCAAAGCTGCCAACATTTTATGGTTGTCCTGCGTTCTTTCAATGTTTTGAATGAATTACATGATGTTGATTAGTACTTAGCTACCTCTTTGTATTATGAGATTGAATATCGAATGTCATCATGTGAGACTTTGCAACTTATACATTGTAGAAATTAATATTGCTAATAATTAGATTTAAAATCGAAATTGTCCTTAAACAAAATTCATCGCAAACTTAGTGACGAATTTTGTCACGAATAGTTTTCATTGCAAATTACCAATGAAAATTGAAATTTTTTGTCGGAAAAATTCGCAATTTCCCATGATTTTTACAACGAATAATTAGCGACAAATTTTGCAACAAATTTTCCCAAGAATTTAGTCACGAATTTTGTTTTCATTGCAAATTACTAACGAAAATTGAAATTTTTTATCGGAAAAATTAGCGATTTCTCATGATTTTTGCAACGAATAATTAGCGACAAATTTTGCAACGAATTTTCCCATGAATTTAGCCACGAATTTTGTTTTCGTTGCAAATTACCAACAAAAATTGAAATTTTTTGTCGGAAAAATTTGCGATTTCCCACGATTTTTGCAACGAATAATTAGCGACAAATTTTGCAACGAATTTTTCCATGAATTTAGCTATGAATTTTGTTTTCGTCGCAAATTACCAATGAAAATTGAACTTGTTGAAAAAATTCGAGATTCCCCACGATTTTTGCAACAACTAATTAGTGACAAATTTTGCAACGAATTTTCCCATGAATTTTATTTTCGTCGCAAATTACCGAAGAAAATTGAAATTTTTGTCGCAAAAATTTGATTTGCAACGAATTTTTTTTCGTCCCTAATTTCGTGGGAAATTCGTTGTGCCACGATTTTTGCCACAAATAATTAGAGACAAATTTATCCACGATTTTTCCAACGAATGATTAGTGACGAATTTTGCCACAAATTTTGTAATGAACTTTGCCACGAATTTAGCCACGAATTGATTTTCGTTGCAAATTACTAATGAAAATTCAAATTTTTTGTCGCCAAAATTTGCGAAAAAAAATTTGCGACGAATTTTTTTGTTCGTTGCTAATTTCGTGGGAAATTCATTTGCCATGAAATTTGCCACGAATAATTAGCGACGAATGTTGCCACGATGTTTGCAACGAATAATTAGCAACGAGTTTGGCAACGAATTTTGCAGCAAATTTAGCCACGAATTTATCTACGAATTTTACCACGATTTTTTTTCGTCGCAATTTACCAAAGAAAAATTTAAATTTTTTGTCGCAAAAATTTCCGACACCGAATTAGAGACGAATTTTTTTCGTCAAAAATTCGTTTTGCCACGAATTTTACCACGAATAATAACCAGCGAATTTTACCACGATTTTTGGAACGAATAATTAGCAACTAATTTTGCGACGAACTTTGCAATGAATTTAGCCACGAAAAAATTTCGTCACAAATTACCAACGAAAATCGAAATTTTTGCCGCAAAAATTTGCGACGACAAATTACCGACGAATTTTTGTTCGTCGGTAATTTCGTTGGAAATTTGTTTTCCAACGAATTTTGTCAAATTTTTTGTTACAAAATTCGTGGCAAAACCCTTGTTTTTTTGTAGTGATTACGATATATCCAATTATACACGGATTCCTCAATCCTATCTTCCACTTCATTATATCTAAACTTCATCCATGGATATTTTTTTGGCCAAATCCATAAATGTTGAAGTTGTATATGGCTGTCACTGTGCATGTCAGCTCATGTGAGACGTATGCACCGGGATGTATTTTCTTGTTTGCACAAACATGAGATTATTTCCCCAATTAATAGAAATATAGTATATTACTGTTAAGATTTCCGTGAATTACCCAAGAAAAAATTGGAAATGAGTCCACAATTAGTTTTTCATTTCTGGTATTGACATAATTAAAGTTTTCATTAAAAAAGGAAAGGGTTAATACTACGAAAAATCCTAAACTGGTACACTTGTGACAAATTTACCCCAAATTATTTTTTTAACCATAAAAAATCCCAAACTGGTACGTCTGTGACAATTTTACCCCAAATTATTTTTTTGACCAGCAAAAACCCTAAACTGGTACATCTGCGACAATTTTATCCCAAACTAATTTTTAATATTATTTTTTTTATTTTTTCGAATTTTTTTTAGTTTTTCTTATCTTATCTTTTTCCTTTCCTTTTCTTTTTTTTTCCTTCATCTTTAACCTCAAACAACAAAAAATTCAGGAAGTGTGAATTTGGTAAGGCATATTAAATTGAAATTAAATTCATAAGTTTGTATCTATAATTTTTTTCTTTATAATTTCTTACTATATCAATTAGAAATAGTACAAAAAATTCTTCTTGCGTTTTATTTATTATATATTTCAAGTGATCATATTGATTTATAAATCGCCATGCACATATAATATCTCTCATCTTATATATAAAATATACTAATTTTGTAAATTAATCTATTAAATTAAATTGGCAAGCAGGACGTATAGAAATTGTTGATTAATTGTACTCCAAGCTTAGGTAACAAGCCTGCGTTGGACCCCATCAGTTTGCCTATCCACTTGCACCCAAAAATAAGAAAGACATGACAACAATATAATGCCTTTTTCTCGAGATATTTAAATGTAGAAGAAAGTGGTTGGCATGAAAATTCATGCATATAAAAGAAAGTCTTTCATTTAGCATTTATGTTTTTTTTTGGGTCAAAATGTAGCATTTATGTTACGTGTCACGTTATTATGGTATCAATTACAATATAACAATCCATTGTTGGTCCAATGAAGATGAAGGAAAAAAAATAAAAGGAAAGGAAAAAGAAAAGAAAAGAAAAACTAAAAAAAATCGAAAAATAAAAAAAAATAATATTAAAAAATTAGTCCGGGGTAAAATTGTCACAGGTGTACCAGTTTGGGGTTTTTGGTGATCAAAAAAATAGTTTGGAGTAAAATTATCACAGATGTACCAATTTGGAATTTTTTATGGTAAAAAAAATAGTTTGGGGTAAATCTGTCATAAGTGTACCAATTCAGGATTTTTCGTGGTATTAACCCAAAAGGAAAATAGGGAGACTGGAATTACCTTATAAGAGGGGCCAATTTAGGACAAGAGAGTTTATGGTAGGATAGTGACATGAAATTAAATTAACATGTCATTGAATTTAGATCGATTTGAAAAGGTAATAAATCTTCTCTATAGTGTCAGTTCTGCCCCGTAGAAATGCATATATGACCAAATAATAATGGGGACAGATCTAGAACATGACCGTTAGAGTAAAAATACTATAACAAGCAGCATAAACACTACAAAAAAATCGCTTTTTTGCCACGAAAATTTGCGACGAAAAATTTTCGTTGGAAAATTTGCGACAAATTTTCCAACGAAAAATAAAATTCGTTGGAAATTTCCAACGAAAAATTTTTCGTTGCAAAAATCGTTGGAAATTTCCAACGAAAAAAATTTAGTCACAAAATTCGTTGGAAATTTCCAACGAAAAATTTTTCGTTGGAAAATTGGTTGTAAATTTTCCAACGAAAAAATATTCGTTGGAAAATTTCCAACGAATTTGAATTTCCGGCAATTATTTTAGTGTGTACAATTTTCGTTGGAAAATTCGTTGGAAATTTCCAACGAATTTTTTTTCGTTGGAAATTTTCCAACTAATTTTCCAACGAATTTGATTTTCAGGGGAATTATTTTTAGTGTGTACAATTTTCGTTGGAAAATTCGTTGGAAATTTTCCAACAATTTTTTTTTCGTTGGAAATTTTCCAACGAATTTATTTTCGTTGGAAATTTACAACGAATTTTGCAACGAATTTAAATTTTCCGAAAAATTATTTTATTGTGTACATTTTTCGTTGGAAAATTCGTTGGAAATTTCCAACGAAAATAAATTCGTTGAAAATTTCCAACGAAATTTCCAACGAATTTAAATTTTCCAGGAAATTATTTTATTATGTGCATTTTTCGTTGAAAAATTCGTTGGAAATTTCCAACGAATTTATTTTCGTTGGAAATTTACAACGAATTTTGCAACGAATTTAAATTTTCCGAAAAATTATTTTATTGTGTACATTTTTTGTTGGAAAATTCGTTGGAAATTTCCAACGAAAATAAATTCATTGAAAATTTCCGACGAAATTTGCAACGAATTTAAATTTTTCAGGAAATTATTTTATTATGTGCATTTTTCGTTGAAAAATTCGTTGGAAATTTCCAACGAATTTATTTTCGTTGGAAATTTCCAACGAATTTTCCAACGAATTTAAATTTTCCGGGAAATTATTTTATTGTGTACATTTTTCGTTGGAAGATTCGTTGGAAATTTCCAACGAAAAAACAATTCGTTGGAAATTTCCAACGAATTAAAAAAAACCCGGTATTATTTGGCATTTTTTATATTCGTGGGAAAATTCGTTGGAAATTTCCAACGAATTTTGTAACGAATTTCAATTTTCCGATAATTATTTTAGTATGTGCAATTTTCGTTGAAAAATTCGTTGGAAATTCCAACGAATTTTCCAACGAAAATCCTACATATTTATTATTCAACATTTTCGTGGTCGTTCAATTTCCACCTTCGTTCTCTCTCCTTCCTCTCTCTCTCTCTCTCTCTCTCTCTCTCTCCTTCGCCTTCGCCTTCACCTTCTCCCTGCGTCTCCCCCTTCGCCTCCCCCCTTCGCCTTCACTTCTCCCTGCGTCTCCCCCTCCGCCTCCCCCTCTGCCTCCTCCCCATTGCTCCCCCTCCTCCCTCGGCTCCGGCACCGGCTCCGGCGCCATGGACACCAAGACTCCGCTGCCCCCTCCTCCTCTGCGACATCGGCTCCCTCCCCAAAGGCGCCGCCGCGGCCATCCAGGGCAGCCCCCGACGCCCCCGACGCCACCCCGACGCCCCCGACGCCCCCGAGCCTCGTTGCCGGCGAGGGGCGAGCTCGCCATGGCCGGCGAGCTCGAATTCCGCCAAAAACATTACCACAAAAAAAATAAATTCCACCAAATTTTTTTTTTCGATGGAAAAAAAAAATATTCACTATTTTTCAACCAAAAAAAAATTTATTTGTTTCCAACGAAAAAAAATTCCTCGGAAAAAAAAATTCGTTTCCAACGAATTTAGCCACGAGTTTTCCAACAAATTTTTTTTCGTTGGAAAATTCGTCGCAAATTTCCAACAAAAATTAAAATTTTTCGTTGGAAAAATTTCCAACAACCTATTACCAACGAATTTTTTTTCGTTGGAAAATTCGTTGGAAATTCCCTTTCCAACGAATTTTCCAGAATTTTCGTTGGAAATTTTCGTTGGAAAAAGCGTGTTTTTTTGTAGTGAAATAAATAGGGAAAAGTAAAAAAAAAGAGTCCTAAACATATTGCATTGGTGCCAATTCAGTAATAAAATCTTTTAATCTGACCAATTTAGTCATAAACCTTTTGCATTTGTGCCAATTGAGTCTATCTAGCCAATTTTGGCCGGAAATTACTAACAAAGACACCAACAATCCTAAGTGATACAGCCAGCGTTGATGTGAACATTTTTAATAATATTCAAATAATATTTTGAAATTTTATAATTTTTGTATTTCTTTTCTTTTTATTATTATTTTTCTTATTTTATTTCTTTTCATTTTCGCTGGCGAGGGTCACTATATACCCTCACTCAAGCCCTCGCTAGATCTAGGTGAGACTGCCTCGCTCATTGCCGACCGTGATCGAGGGTCAGCCATGGGCAACCAATTGGCCGGTCACGTAAGATGGCGGGTGTTCACGTCAGCAATAATCCTACCAAAATTGGCTGGATTGACTCAATTAACATAAATATAAAAGGTTTAGGATTAAATTGATCTAATGGAAAGATTTATGATTAAATTTGTATCAATATAATATGTTTAAGAATTTTTTGGTACTTTTTCCTAAATAAATACTACGAATTCGGACGCACGCTTCATTATCTACCAGAAGAATCGTACACATTCTAAATAATATAAGTATCCTACTGCCAAATATTTTTATTTCAAATCCATATGTTAAGTACCATAATCATACACTTTAAAGAGCCACCCTGCTAATTAAGGAAATATATATTTTTTTATATGACAACTTGCTTTCAAACAAAGCTTGATTTTCTTACCAGATGTATCGATTCTTTGGGAATCTTACGACACGTCTATATAATTCATGAAGAAGCCTTTCATGCTATCACCAAAACGCAAATTTTATTTTTATTTTTATTTTGATAGATGCAAAAAACCTTTTATGGTTTGTCCTATCGTTTTCTTCATGGACTCATCTTATACAAACATCTAAACTGTGTTATGCTTCCGAATGCTTGAATGCCTCATATTATACTGAAAAACAACATGCACTACTGCTGCTCGTGAATCTAGCATGATTCGAGACTTGGAGTGTGATGATGAACTATGCTCTATACCCACTGTTTGACCAAAGGGAGAAGGTGAATTGCAAAAGAGAATTAGAGGTTTCTGTCGAGATATTTCTTGCGCTTCCTAGCTTTATTAATGTTCAACTAATAACAGAAGTAACAGAAGAATGAGAGGAGATCATTATCTTAATCTATGCATCCATTTTCTGTGTTCGCTTCTGGGTATAATTCTTCATGGACAAACAGACAGCGCATTTCACAGCGAGGCTGCGCAGGAGGTGTGCAGGTGCTGTTACTTTATTGCTTGTTGCTCAAAAACTACACAAGTCCGAAGCTCGCGTTTGGCCGATGCTCTTACAAAATAATGCAGCTGTAGTTGATGACTTCTACTTACATATGGTATGCCTACTTTGTACTGTCGGTCTTATATTCACATTTTTGGCAAGATGTACAGATGCCGTTTTGTAGAAGTTGATGCGGTCATCACTAGCACTGCGAATCTACATACTGGCTAAATATGTGATAACGATGTTCCCATTCATTTTTCCTAAGTGTCCAAGGCTCATAAAGTGAACCTTCAGAAGATCACCATAGGCCGAAGTTCGGGGCCAGAATGTTTCTATTCTTCTGTCATGGATGACTCTAGAATAGAAAACTATTATCTCATGACCTTACTATATTTCTGTCGTGAAGATTATTCATTTCTCTAACCCAGGTTCAAGACATCAATTTGGATTGTGGACTTGAAATTGTGGCTGAAACTCTTCTTGAAGGTCTGTCCAGGGTAAAGAGGTGTACTGATGAAGGACGGGCTCTTACGTCCTTAGATTTTCAGCTTATGTTCGACAAAATAATGGCAATTTTCTATTGCTTTACCTCCTCTCACGTTGAATTGGAATTTTCCACTGTTGGAGTCAACAGCTAATATGAGAGAAAGAGAAACTAAAGTTCAACTTGCCCCGGAAATTCATTGGATAAGGTTACGGCAACTCCCTATCTAACTGGAGTCGGCAATCTTCATGAGGCAGTGGAACATCTATAAGTAAGGCTTAGAGTGAAGCATTTAAAAAACAAGGCCACAAAAAGTCTCTAGCAGTGAGAGCAAAGAAGAGAGTTGGCCTCGTGAGAGAGAGCCAAGGTGTGAGCCTCAGAATAGAGAAATAGAATAGCTGAGTGTGCGCTTGAATCAGCTTTGAGTGTTTTGGGTGCGGTGAGAGAAAGTAGATAGTAATAGCTGTGTGAGATTATTTTTGAGTGTTATAGTTGTACCGCATTTTCATATAATAAGTGTATCTTGAGTTGTCTATTACAATTATCTCGAGTTACCACCATAACGCTTCCACATACCTTACAAGTGGTATAAAAGTAAATTGCGCACTCTACATCTACAGCTCTGACCTTTTCTTTAGGTTATGATAAATGGGCTACGGTGTATATGTGAATGTGAAGCCCAAGTTCATGACAATGTAAACTTTCATCGGGGTTGGAAATCAAATCAATAGCATGTATATTATGATAAATCCAAGGGAAAAAAACCACCAAAAACCCCAAACTTTACCCCCAGTGACACATTTAATCCGAACTTTTTTTTGTGACACCAAAATCCCCAAACTTTGCTATTTGTGACACATTTACCCGAATATACTGTAGCCTAGAGTATTTTAGTCTTTTTCCCTTTTTCTATTTTTTTTTCTTTTTTCTGGCGAACTCGACGACAGCAAGCCTTGCTGGCGTCGAGCGAGGCTCGCCCTCCCCAGATCCAGGCGAGGACGAGCCTCGCCCGACGCCAGCGAGCCTCGCCCTCCCTAGATCCAGGCAAGGGCGAGCCTCACCGGCGTCGAGCGAGGCTCGCCCTCGCTCGCCCTCACCGGCCCAGGCGAGGGTGAGCCTCGCCCGACGCCGGCAAGGCTTGCCCTCTCTCGCCCATGCGAGGGCGAGCCTCACCCGACGCCGGCGAGGCTCGCCCTTGCCGGCCCAGGTGAGGGCGAGCCTCGCCCGACGTCGGCAAGGCTCGCCCTCGCTAGATCTAGGTGAGGGCGAGCCTCACCAGCGTTGGGCGAGGCTCGCCCTCGCCAGATCCAGGCGAGGGCGAGGCTTGCCCTCGTCGGATCTAGCGAGGGCGAGGCTCGCCAGAAACCTCGCCGGAAAAAGAAAAAAAAACAAAAAAAAAATAGAAAAAGGGAAAAAGACTAAAATATCCCAGGCTACAGTATATTGGGGTAAATGTATCACAAATATCAAAGTTTGGGGTTTTTGGTGTCACAAAAAAAGTTCGGGATAAATGTGTCACACAGGGTAAAGTGTGGGATTTTTGATGGTTTTTTTCCTAAATCCTATATTGAAAGTGGCTAAGGAATGGGACACCTGAGGCTGCATGAAGTGCCCTCTAGTTCATTCTCATCATGCTTTCTTACTCATGGACTGCTACGTTTATTGATGTTCCTTCTGTCCTTCAGCTCATGAGAAGGCTTACTATCTACCAGAGACTGAATAAGTTCATTGGGCTTGCGCCTACCCCATGAGGACATTATACATCGTGGGAAACTATATCTTAAGTGCACTTCAGTCAACCGTCTCAATGAAAATGCAAATATATTTTCCTTTTCCAAAGTACACAAAAAACCAGATTATCGGACTAGGCGACTTGGTTGCTGTAATGAAAGGTGGGAAGAGAAAACAATATTGGAAGTTCTAGAAAAAATCAAATAACCCACGCTTGGTGTCTGTTTTATTGCGCAAGGTTCCAAGTACGTGAATTTCTTTTTCATCTTCATCTTCCTTAATGTATATTTCAATGGAATATGGAGTGATTCGGTTAGTCATACATATAAAATTCACCCACGAGTGTATATGAATGTCTTTGGGTATCTTCATTTGTATATTAAACCAGTTACACTTTACATCAATGCAATTTTTCTTCTCAGAGAGTTTACATAATGAGGTCAAACCCAATTATATCACTTATTATCTCAGCTCATTTCTTTAGAGGCTAGATTCTATTTCCCTGATAAAGGAATGCATCATCATGAATCAAATAGAGTACAAGTAAGGAGGTTACATGCGGGGGTACACCTAGGAATGACCGACTAGTAACCGTCACTAGGAAAATTGCATAGAAACAGAAGATCAGGGAGACAAATTCTTTTGCTGATTTCCAATTTGTTTCCCTTCTGATAGATTGTCCTTCCATTTTTACTACAAATACGTGAACTCAAAAAATGCACACGGCTGTTTTTTTTCTGTTCTGAATGGGAAAACAAAAAGCTGCACCGTTCTTCTTCCTTTTTGTCTGTGTCATGGGATTTGAGGCATTAGACCTATCAGAACCGGAAGCCCCACTCCCATCGTCCGTCTTTTTTTTTTATCGCTTTGGCCTTAGGTGGAAGCAGGTGACTGTGTGATGGCAGTGACCATCTCCAGTGCTGCGCATGGTTGATCCACTGGTACCTGCAGAACCAATAAAAGTCAGAGATTAGAAAGAAACTTTTCTTCATATTTTGAGAAAAATATTAGATATGTTGTGTCAGTCTGACAGTATATTGTTCTCCACACGAGTAAAGCTTTTAGGCTGTGCATGTCAACTATTCTTTATCCGAAAATAGATTCTGATCATAAATGATTTTTTTTTATTCTGTGCCCGAAAATTGATTCTGAATATTTGAAAGCGTTTGGTAACGGCCTAAAATTTTTATTCTTGAAATAGTAACATAAATGCGTTTGGTAATGACATAATTTTTTTTATTAATAATATTTTAATAACATTTCAAATATTTTAATATTTCTTTCTTTTCTTTTTTTCTTCTTCTCCTTCTTGGCCATGGCTGGTAAAATATTTTTTTAATTAATAATACTTTTATTAAAAATAATTTTTAAAATTTTTTTGGCCATGGCCGGTGAAAAATTTCTTTATTAATAATACTTTTATCAAAAAAATAAATTTTTTTATTTTTTTGGCCACGGCCGGTCAAATTTTTTTAATAATAATATTTTTTTATTTTTTTGGCTATGGCCGGTAAAATATTTTTTTATTTTTTTTGCCATGGCTTGGTCACCGGCCATGGCTGGTAAAATATTTTTTTATTAACATTTTTTATTAAAATATTTTTTTCCTTTCTTTTGCCATGGCTTGGTTGCCGACCATGGCTGATAAAATATTTTTTTATTAATATAATTTTTTTTCATGGCCTAGTTGCTGGCCATGGCTGGTAAAATAAATTTTTTTTGTTCATGGTTGATAAAATATTTTATTATTAATAACATTTTTTATTAAAATATTTTAATCTCACCAAATATGGCGAGGGTGGCCCTCGCAGCAGACATTAGAAGTTACATTAAAAATCAAGAAAAAGAAGAAGAAAAAAAAATTGATTCTCATTTTTGTTCTCAGAATCAAAAAGCTACTTTTTTTATTTTTGATTCTATTCCAAAACTGATTTTGGGCACAAATTTGCAAGAATTTGTGTCTAGAGTCAAAAAATTTAACAAATGGATTTTTGTTCCAAAACTGATTCCGGGAGCAAAAGAATAGAAATTTTTACTATTTGGTCAGTTGCCAAACATGCCCTTACTGGGTGAGACTGACACACATCTTGACTTAGTAGTGCCATACTACCCCACTTTCCTTTCACAATTAATGCCTTGACTACCATCTGCATTATTTGGTCATAGATACATGATGAATTGATGATGGCGTTTATTCTCCTACAGTAGAAGTGATTCTTATTCAAAAGTCCTTTCGCCAACAAATATTTTGCACTGACTTCGATTAATGTGAAAGAATGGTTCCATGACATATCAATGTAGGCCTAGGAGGTAGTGTAGTTTACTGATATATTTTCAATATGGAAGCTCTTACTTCGTTCAAATGATGGGTCAAGTGTAATTATTTCTAGGGAAAGTTTAAAAAAGGGACATGAAGTGGAGTCATTTTCTCAAATAAGGATCTGAAGCGAATCTCGTATCAAATAAAAACCTGAAGTACTCACATCTTCTTAAATAAGGGTTTGAAGTGAATCTTGTCTCAAATAAGAGCCTGAGGTGGTCAAATCAGTTTCAAATAAAGACTTGACTTCACCGGTTAAAGGGTGTTTTCGTCTTTTTACTTTTTTAAATTTTTTCCTTTTTCTTTTCCTTTTCTTGTCCTTTTTTTTCCCTTCTTTTCCCTCCTCTGGCCATTGTCGAGGCCGGCAGAGGTCGCCGACCTCAGGTAGAGGCCGTCCTCACCTGGGCATGCGAGGGTTGAACTCGCTGGTGTCGGGCAAGGGCTGCCCTCACCTAGCTTAGCGAGGGTCGCCATCGCCTTCCTAGCCCAAGCAAGCCAACCCTCACTCGACGCCGACAAGGGCAACCTAGGCAAGAGGGTTGCCCTCGCTGGTGTTGGGCGAGGGCGACCCTTGCTAGATCCGGCGAGGGCAACCCTCGCCCTCACCAGCCCAAGTGAGGGTGGCCCTTGCCCAACTTCGGTGAGGGCAAGGGTTGCCCTTGTCGCCCAGCCCAGGTGAGGGCGGCCCTTGCCCGAGGCCGTCGCCGGCCAGGAGCAATGACCGCTGGCGAAGAAGAAAAAAGGAAAAAGAAAAAAGAAAAAGGAAAAGAAAAGGAAAGTGAAAAAAAAAATCAAAAAAATATTTATAATTTTTTTTACTAGAATACCCCTTTTCCGGCGATGGAATAGTCACAAGCTGGCCAAAAGTCTTCATTTGAGATAATTTAGCCACTTAAAATCCTTATTTAAGATAATATTTACTTCAAGCTTTTATTTAAGAAAATGACTCCACTTCGGGCCTCTTTTTGGAATTTTCCCTTATTTCTACTCTTCTTGCATTTCAAAAAGAAGAAGAGGAAACGGCCTCATAAATGTTTCAATTAAAAGCTTTTCCCAGTGAATGCAATCATAATATTTTAAGTAGGATTCATGGTTGATTAATTAGCGAGATGGACATGTGAATCGCAGCTAATGCAAAGAAGAACCGAGTACCATGCGTATTATCTTATTTATGATTTAAATATTGGCTGTAGAGTTTTCACTTGAAGTAAATGCATAATCTAGTCAGTCAATTGAATGACTTTTTAAAGGAAAAAAATAGGGTGACCTGGCAAAATGATGAGATATTTGGATTAAACAGAACGAGGGAAAGAATAGAAGAGCTGTCCTGTCCCTCTTAGCGATGGCAACAAGCATTTCATCGGTGAGGTTGACCTGTCAGATGCCGATGTATCTAGCTAAATGCATGTGAATGGTTATAAAGTTAAAAACTGTATGGATCAGTCAATCATATCCATGAAAATTAATCTGGGTCTTATCTTGGGGTGACCTTAAACGAACAGTATCTTTTGATGTGATGCTGATAACGATGACAACTCAAATTAAGGCACTTGATGATGTGTTGATGACGAGAATGATGATGCAGGTTGTGGTGAAGGACCCCATGTACAAAGCCAGGAAAAGAATAGGATAACAGTGGAGTGGGCAACGAAAAAGAGGATTGCTTCGTCAAAGGGGGAAAGAAATGGGCGGTTGCGCTTGAAGTGGTAGTAGGGTTAGCTTTGACTTACGAAGTGGCCTGCTCCAAGAATCCAGTAAAACTGCAAGTTCTTGTATGATCTCTTGAACCCCTTTGTGACACTTCCTGTCCCACAATACAAAGGAGTCCTTTCCATGCTTAAAAATGTCTTGAGTCCTTCCCACCTGAAATTTATTTTTAACAAAAGGATCAACTGAAAAATCACAAAATGTTTATTCATTCCTGCATGAGAGAGAGAGAGAGAGAGATTTACTTGAGCTTCTCAACCCATGCTTCAGTCCCCTTAGTTGCACAGATTAGATCAACCTGCACGACATTAATTAGATCAAGCCATTCCATTAGTCTTCCTTTTCTTTTTAGTTGCCTTTTTGTCTTTTTGTTTTCTACTTCCCACAATACACTTTCCCTACAAATGAAGTCATTGTTGGGGCTACAAATACAGGAGGACCAGCCAGAGCTAAATCTTTATGAAAAAAAAAGGTCAGCAACAGGATACCAAGGCCATGAGGTAGTAATGAGTAATCAAAACTTTAGTGGGGTGGTTCATGTGGAATTATACCCGCTCCAGCTCAGTTGCTTTAAATGGTCGTGAAAAGTTTGAAGAAGTTGAAACTTGAAAGTGACTCCGAGAGAGAGATATCTTACTTGCCCATTGTATATAGTCACATTCACTCCTTTGGCGAGCAGCTCATCGACCTGAATGCATACACGCCTAAAGATCAGTACCAAAAGCATATTTGAGAATAGTAAGTAATTATTCACAAGACACGTGAAATGATAAGATACATATAGATGACAAAAGAATAATTAGCAGAATAAAGACAAGCTTTTGTTTTCACATTATGTCTTGTTGTAGATAAGAAAATTGTCTGCAGCAAAAGTCTGGCTTTCACTGTCGATATTAGATATTGCAGCATCTTTCCTTCAATGTACACAAAGGCAAAGGGTCCAAAACATACACCAATATATATCAGAGGATTGATATCACCCTTGTTTTCTTTAAGACCTTATTAGTCTTTGTGTGCGATAATAATTATTCAATTACTGTCCTGCCGGCATTTTTTAACCTTAACAAGGAGCTCTACATCAATTAATCCATTTGAACTGCCTACAGAAGGATTTAAAAATTCCCTAGCACAATGATGTCAATTACGTTACCTCTTCAATTCTTGGTTTCATGAAATCACCTTGAAGAGATGAGAAGACGGAGTCCGAGTGCTCTACCCATCTGCACAGATGAATAATTCATGCGGTTTCATCAGACATTGGAAATCCTCGACAGAACTATTTTTCTTTTTCCAATATGGGAACGAAAAGGCGCTCACGTAAAATTTGCTGGGATTATCTTGAGCTTCTTCTTGACAGCGCCGTTCATCAAACTGTCCAAGTTGCCGGCAACACTAGTGGAAGTTTTGAAGTAACTCAAGTATCTTGCGTATCTCTTCATCGATGGCGCTAGTTCCACTGCTTCCAGGGACAAGGGGTCCATTCCGCTATCGAGTAAAAAATTGTAGAAATCCTACATTGTCAAGAAAAGTGTGGAAGACCCAAAGCTTGTAATTTGTAATGTAAAAAAAGAACTAATCTTGTTAATCTTCTTGGTGCTTTTAGTGTCGCACTTTCAACTTTATAGAAAAGAATGTATAGAATATGTCGTACCACTGAATTGCTACTGGAGGAGATCAATCCCTCAAGCTCACGCCAAGAAGCTGTGGCCTCTGTATATTGCCCGCTCCTTAGCTGCTGCCTAATCTTCTCAGCTACGCTGTTATCTGAAACCGCTTAGTTACATTACCAGAGATAATATAATCCAAAAATCTTTTTTTTTTCCAATTTACTCTAATAGTGAAGATGATGGACCTGTTCGACTTTTCCACACCATTGTCATCGAGTCTTGAAACGTCTTTGAGAAGAGGAGCCCATGAAAACTGCAAAAAGAAAGGAAAAAAAAAAGATTTTCCGGCGAAGATTTGGATATTCAAGATTCCCAAAGGAAAAATAGGAACATTTCAGGATCTGCTTTCGAAATATATTCTCACCACAAAGTCTTCAGGGGAGATCCAGCTGTCTCCTAATGCAACTCCTGCATTGAAGAGATTAATCAGAGTCCCGAAATTGAATCCTTAATTCGTTCCAATACCAGATAACACAAGATGAATCTTGAAAACCGTCAAACTGGGTTTTGTTCTTTTCTTTTCTTTTTCGGAACAATGAAGATTTTCATCGGTGAAACTCAGTTCTTGAGAAGCTAAAGAACAGAAATCTATGTTATGATACCTCCAAGCTTAAGCTTCAATTTGCCAGCTTCAATGGCTTTCAGTACAGACAAGGCAAGAGTGACTGCATATTTCCCTCCGTAAGACTCAGCCACAATGTAGAGAGGACTCTTCTGAAGATTCTCATTCCTGTTGAATATCTCTATCAGCAAAGTACACAAATCTGTTCCAGCTTCTTCATCTGTCTTCACAAAAACCTTTGGATCCTCCACAAAACTGTATCCTGTTCCAACTGGGTTGTCCTGCATTTGTATTATATCAATCAAATATCATCGAAGCATTTATATAAACGAGCAATTGGGGAAAAAAAAATCAAATCCGTGTCTCGTTTATAAATTGTTCGTCATTTTACCACAAACAAGAGATCAGCTTTCTGCAACCATGTCGACTTTCGTGGTTTCAGGTTGGTGTCCAGTGGTCCAATCTCTTCAAAGTTGCCCATCCCAACTCCTGATGCACCCTGTTTTAATGAAAGTAAGTACATGAATATGTCTCAACATACATTGTATGCACTTTACAAGCTAAAAAGACGAATAATTTTATTCGTCTTTGGTGTAGAGGGAATTACCGGTCCACCCTGCAACCAGAGAACGACTGGCCAGGGCTTGGAGGGATCATCAACTCTGTTTGGACTTCTGTAGAGCCACCAGAACATGTGTGCTTCTGTGTAATTGCCAAACCAATACACACACAAACGCAAAGAAACAGGTCAGACAATGGAAGTGAGGATTAATTCAGAGGTTCTGAAGCATCTTCGGGGGCTTACTGGGTCTGACTTCAACATAACCCCACTCTTCTGATCCATCCTCTGTTCTTCCAGCAATGTCCATCCACCCATACCGAAGCCACAGCAGAAACAGCACAGTCACGTAAGGACTCGCCCTCCTCATTCTGAAAAAGAGGCCCAGTTTGCTCAACAAGTTTTCTCTTCATCTATCGGATGAAAAAAGAAGGCAAAGCAGACGACTTTACACACGCACTCACCCACACTCGCGCACTCAAAAGTGAACTGGAATTAGCTTTCTTCTTGTTCTGTTTCGCAACAGATACAACCAAAATAGGATAAAGCGTCGAAGCTCCCGCTGATTTGACGTCAGTGGTCTTCGTTTACAGATTTTTTTTTTTGGTCGAATCCTATGGTGTGCCCAACGAGACTACAGTCAGGAGAACTAAGAAGAGGAAAAATTTTAAACTGATATATTTATAATAAATTTATTTTAAATTAGTTTTTTTATCATAAAAAATTTCAAATTAATACATTCGTGATAAATTGACTTTCCGTTAATTTTAGTTAAATTAGATTATTGCAAAAAAAATCACAAACTGATATACTTATAATAAATAGAGGGTAAAATCTAAAATTGATATATCTGTCAATTATCGAGTATCATTTAACAAAGAAATTTAATAAGAAAATTTAACGGAAACTAACATAGAATATAAAATTGTCACAGGTATACCAGTTTGAGATTTTTGATAATCAAAAATTTAATTTGAGGTAAAATTATCATGTGTATAGAGTTTTTTGTAGTATTAATCCTTACACTAATGGCCGTGAGCCGAAAGCTTGAGACTGACCTAGCGCTAGTAATTCTACGCCGACAGCGGCCTTTCGTCTTTTTCTTTTGGAACAGTCCGAGAACTACTAGAGTCCTAGGGAAAAAACACGCAGTAACACCAACAACAGCACAAAAATAAAGAAAGAAAAAGAAGAAGAAGACCAGGTTGCTCGTGTTTTGCCTTACGTGCGGAGGAGTGTCTGAACTGGCGCAATAGACGTTTGGTGACTTCGACATGAGGATGTCTGGACCTGAACTAGCAGTGGTAGCGAAGGAACAACAACTATGGAGTTTCTTATCTCGGAGAGACGTGTGGACTCTTGACTATGTCGACGAAAGAGATTGCGTGCGGGCAAGATTCTCGCTTTGAGAAGGAGCAAAAACCTGGCTATAAACACTGATTTGTTACTGTTAAATTTTCGATTCAATGGCCCAAGACAAAAGGGGAAATGGATCTACAGTTGCGTTTTGATTTCTGGTAATGTTGCGATGACGATGAGTCAGAGATGAACATTACCTGAACAAAGGGGAAAAGGTCGAATTGGAATTTGCCTTTTCAAACGGACCGACCTTAAAAACAAATAATAATAACAATAATAACAATAATAATAATAATAATAATAATAAGGGGACCAATTTAGGACAAGTGTTTATGGACTGAATAGAAGAAAATTGTCTGAAAAAATGATAACTCTGTTTCACTTTTGTCAATTTAGTTGTGAATATTTTGACAATTTATTAATATAAGAGTCTATTATGTCAAATATTTGCCAGAATTTACTGATGTGAATGCTGGACATCCTACGTGGCACAGCCGATACTGATGATGACATTTTTTAATAATATTTTAATGATTTTTAGAATTTTTTATGTTTTTATTCTCTTTTTTTGGGTTTTTGGAGCAATGGACGACAACCCCGGGTTTAGCAAGGGCGTCGCGGGCCAAAGCGAGGGCGCGCAAGCCCTCACCTAGGCCCTTGTTATGGCCTGTGAGGGCTTGGCCATGAGGGCATTGGGCAAGGGCTGCCAAGCCCTCACCATCCATAAAGAGGGCAACAAGCCCTCACCTGAGCTGGCAAGGATTGTTGTCCATCACTCAAAAGAAAAAGTAAAGAAAAGGAAAAAAGAAGAAGAAAAAAAAGCATAAAAATTTCAAAATATTAAAAAAAAATATCCACGTTAGTGTCGGCCGCACTACGTAGGACAGTCGGTGTTCAAGTTAACATTTTTCGGTCAAAACTGACCGAATGGACTCAATTAACAAATTGTCAAAATATTTATGATCCAATTGGAAAAATTAAAATATTTAAAACCGAATTGGTAAAAGTGCAATAAGTTTAGGACTTTTTTAGACAATTTTCCCAACAAAGTATTGACATCAAATTGAGGTTAAATTCTCGTTGAATTTAAATTGATTTGGAAAGGTAATAAATCTTCCATTTTAATGTAATATTATTTTCTCCTAGAAATGTACATTAGACCAAGTTAAAATAGGGACGGATCTAGAACAATAACATAAGAGAGAAAATTACTAATATAAGCAGCAAAAATTAATATTAAGAATGCCAGAGAATCATACAACTTTTAAATAAGTATAAGTACCCTAATGCCATACGTAATAATTGAGAATCCATACATCACTTACGATAATCATACACCATAAAGAGCCAGCCAGCTAATTAATAAAAATTCATAACCAATTACCGATTCACAAACCTGCTTTCAAATGAACCTTAGTTCAAATTACTGATTTACATCATCTGTGTGATACTCAAGCCGAACGTTATCATACATTATATTGTCCGATCAGTCCCAAACCTATTATACGAACGTTAACTCGGTTCTAAACTTTCTAATTTTACCGACCGAGTCCTAAATCTTTGCGTGGAATTTCAATATAGCTGTTTCGATCAATTTTCACCGAAAATCGCCGATGTGATGGTCCGATTATCTCCGGCCATCTTGCGTGTGATTGGGTAATCTTCGCTATTGAAAAACAAGTACACTGCATGCAATTTACGTTTGATGAGTAAACAAGAGTAGATTCGACGTCTCAACGTCTTTCTCATTCTCGGCCACCATCATCTCCCAAGAACCGAACACATTGATTGCGAAATCACATCTGAAAATGCCCGTCGCTATCCGGCAACGTGGCCGCAACATTCCAAATTTCCAGTGCATGCGCTGCTGTTCTTGAACCCTCCTAGAGCCAATGATTGAAGGAGTGGTGATGGTGAGCCGTTGCACTAGAACGACGATTTTGACTAAATATTTTCGTACGCTTCCTTAGCTTTTTCACCGACACTTCAAGCAATAGGAGAATGAGAGGAGAGATCATTGGCTCAATTCGTCCATCCAATTTTCTATCTTCGCTTTAGTGTATAGTCCTCCGTGGAAAGATGAACACGGCGTTTCACGTCAATGGAGCAGGAAAATTATCCAATCTATCCTAAAACTTATTGTGCGGATATCAATTCAATCATAAATATTCCACTTTTGAAAATTTAGTCGATTGCCGACAGTGACTAGATTGCAATTTTAATGAGTTCCGGTGAAAATTGATCGAAATGACTGTATCAAAATCTTGCGCAAAGTTTTCCGTGCATGTAGGCCCATGGACAACCTTCTTTCTTTATAGAAAGAGCTTTGTAATGATATGATTCGTGCAATATGGTGGGAACATTCATCATGGAGGACAGCTTTCCAAACTTAAAGCCCATGGGTGGAGGCCTGGTGGCTGTAGGTCTAATCAAATGAATATTAATCCACCTCGAAATCCACATGTTTAATTTGCCAATAGCTTCGTGTAAAGATGGGCTTTGAAAGGCCCTCCTGTTCTTTTGGGCTTCGTAAGAAAAGCTGGTGCTGGACTTCGTTTTCCATGAAAATCCAAAGGGTGTCGTGAGATTTGATCTCATTCACATGACCAAAACTATTGGACCTGAGTAGGTCCTTAAATGATTTTATTTTGATTGTCATCCGGACCTTGAAATTATCAGAATATAAAACTTAAAAAGGGTATTTTCTCTTCTTAAGGAAGACAAAAATACATGAGGAGTTAGAGGCCCAAGGCATAAGCACGTTAAAATAAGGAACGCATTTATGGAGCCTACCCCATGGAATGGGGATAGGTCATGGAGGCCCTCGTTGGAGTTTCAGCTCCCTTTCTTTGGTGAGGTGCAAATGACCAAAACTAGGGATGAGTAAAATTCTGCTGATTGCAACGTGCAAATGACACAATTTCATCGGCCTATTAGACTATTTCTTCACATCTTTTCAACGAAATTCCACCATTATCCTGTCTTGATTTCCAATGATTCCACATATCTTGCCAATCGCATGGATCCAAAATCCCAAGTTGTCATTGATGTTTTTGTCTCTCTTTTATCTCTTTCCCTCCCTCCCTCTGTCTCTCTCTCTTCTCCCTATCAATTCAGAAATCATTTATTTCGTGACTTAATCATCTATTTGTAGCCCTAATCGTTTTAGCAACAAAGGTGTATCATACGATCCACATATCCACAATATTCTAATGTTGATTGAGGCAGAAAAAAATAGACGATTCCTCGTTCCAACATAATAACATTTGAGGTATATCTCTTTTAGGATGACATCGATGTGGATATTGCTCTAGGATCGAAATCTAATACATAAAGTTATACTTGCAATGACTCGATATTTAGTTTCCAACTATTAAGAAACAAAATAATTATGTGAATACAGCTCTAGCAACTAGGCTTCTGCATCTTTCTGTGTCTTGGATTTAGTGCGTCGCAGAATAAGTTTTACATCTCTACACTGACTCTCGAAACAAAGTGCGCAATCCTTCGATATGTAGAAAATTGTCCAAACAAACACTAGACCCCGTAAAAAATTCATGACTAAATTGGTTAAATTAAAAAAAATTGGTTAAATTAAAAAATTGAATGCCGAAGTATCCACCGTAAGATAAATTTAGAGCATTTTGAACAATTTTCCCCAATGACATGACACGGCTTCAGAGTTTTTGGGCACCAATTGCCCCAACAAAATACAAAATTTATTTAGGTGGGCAAAGCAGCAGCAAGCGCCTTGCTGCTGTGTTGGCCTGTCATAATTTGCATCGAAAAGGTTAAGGAAATCCCTACAAAAGAAAGAAAAAAGTTGGGTCCTTTTGCCAGACACGGTCCAAAGTTAGGGTCCCATGTTTCACACGTTATTCATTGTTCAGGACAAGAGAAACCGTGCGAATATTTTCAATGAACCCCACAAATAGACTAAAACAAAATATAATCCATAAAACTAAAAAAGAAAAATCTAAAGGTGAGTGGCATCAGGTTGTTCTAATCTTCAAGCTGGCTTGATTTTCTAAGTTCAACCTCCTTAGGTTATCTCGTAATCAGAAGACATTTGATTCTTATGTCATGTTGATGAATGAATTTGTCATCCCAAGTTAAATTTAGCTAGGGATGATGTGCTTCCCAAACCTGTTTAGTTTATACTATCTTGTTGTAGAATGTTGTCGAAAGATTGACATTTGGAATTCCATGACAGATATGTGAAGTCAGTATATAAAGTTGGGGCCGGCAATTCTTGTCCCATTATCGTAGTTATATTGATAGCCATGTTGTTTCGTGTCATTTGTTTGTCTAAATATGCCAATATTATGTGTTGGTCTTGCTATAAACGTGATTAACATAGAAACCCACATATCCATGAAATCAATGCTTGCAAGAACATATATTGAGAGTTGTTGACACCAAAAACTTATTAACTTTTGATTATTATTGAGAAGTGACAAATTTAGTCGATGGGAGCATAATATGATGAATATAAGTCATCAATGAACAAAACAATTGACAACTTGACGAGAATCGATCACTTGCTAATGAAGTCATCAAGAACACACAACATGAAAGTTATTGACTAGAGCCTTCATCAAGACTTAAGAAATCGATTGACAAAGTCATTGACAGCAATAATCAACATAAAAACATAATTGCTAGGTGGTTATACGTATAGCCTCCAACTTAGAATTTTTATAACTATGTGTAGATAATCATTGTTGGATAGTAGGAGATCATTGATAATGTAACTTCTCGTAACTGCCAATAGGACCAGAAAGTTATATGTTCATTCAAATTCACTGACCGCTTGTAACCCCCAATCATAAGTTATAATAACGACATTGTACTCATTGTTAAGCAGCCCAATAAAGGGAAAATTCCAAATAATAGTATGAAGGAGGTCATTTTCTCAAAAAAGGGTCAAAAGTGGGCAATTAAGGATGTTGCTCCAAATATCAATAGGTGGCTACCATGAGAAGATTTTCGAAGAACAGCAAAATGAAATGGCTAATTAGATCGCAAGTCATATACCAAATGTGATCAAACCAATAGTCATTGATGTCGTGAATGATGATCTATTGAGGCCAAGATCAGCCCATCAACCACCACCATTCCATGTCGATCCAATGGTAACAAGGTACATTTCTAGTTCCTCTGTTTTAATAATGCCAATAAGATAGGTCAGATTGGTTGACCTTCCGTAAGAATATTTCAAATGTCTGAATCTTCTAATCAAGGCCAAAAGAATGGAGATAATGTTGGTCAAAACAATCAAATAGGTAATAACAATTTGGCAAACCAAAATAGTCAAGAGGTTAGTTGAATGCTAGATATGGAAAACTTGAGATTTGTGGTTACTTTATCACCACCTGACCCAAATATTCCTATTAAGCCTAATAGATAATCCGGCAATATCGGCATAATCGCCTAGAGAGTAAGATGGCCAACCAAACAATCGAAACCAACTTGGTTTCTTGAAGAAGTTCGACAACAATTGGGATTAAGTAAGTGTGTTTTTAGATCTGTTTACATGAAACTACATCCAATTGATAATAAGCCTTCTCTAAAAGGCTTCAAAATCCTCGACTTTGCCATTTTTACTGGCAAAGAGCCACACATTGGTCGATTTATAGCTTGGTGTGAGCAAGCAAAGACAAAGAAGTTTTTAAGACTTAGGTTATTTCCTTTGTTTTTGTTGACAATTACTTTCACTTGGTACACTAACTTACCACCCAATTCTATTGGTAACCCAGCTAAGATGGAAGACAATTCCATTCTCAATTTTGTAGAACATTACATGTGGTGATGATTGCTGATTTAGCTAAACTCTATCAATACAATTAGTCGATCGATCAATTTGTTGCTCTATTTAAGAAGGCCAGAAATAGAAGTCTTACTTCATTTTCGGCAAAAGAGTTCACAAATTTGACTTTCAAAGGAGTAAAATTCACTATAAGAGAAAGATTTGAAGGCTAAGACTTTGCCGACTTATTCTAATTGATGGCAATATTGTCTAAGTATGAGCAACTACTTAAAGAAAGAGATAAAATGCCACATGAAGACTTTAGACAAAATGTAGCTTTAACGAAAAGATATGAGTTGGAGGATGAATGTGACCAATATCAAAATATGAAGATAGTTGTGGCAAAAATGGTGGTTGACAAGAGTTATATTGTCTGACCAAAAAAAAAAAAGACACGGGTTATATCTATCCATCCTTAAAGCCTGTTAGAATAAAAGAAACAAAGTGACTAGGGCTAAAGACATTCAAGTTTACTCATTTGATATTTATATATCGGACGAAATCTTTGATTTGCTTTTGAAAAATGACCCAATTTAATTAAGTAGAAGATCAAGTAATTCCAAGTAATGAAGACTTAGTAAATAAAATATATTGCAAGCGGCACCATTCATAGAGCTGTTACACTATTAAATATATTATTTTTAGTAAAACAATTGAGGAGGCAATTCAGCAAGAAAAAATCAAATTTGTTGAATGATTGATGAATCATGATTATTTAAAAGAAATGAATGAGTTATGAAACATTTGATATGTTGACATAAATGAATGATTAAGTTTTGGTTGCTACCAATAATTGACAAACTTAGTCAATATTGGTGAAAACAAAAGTCATCAAAGAACAGAACGGTCAACAATTTGAAGGAAATTGACGACTTGCCAATGAAGTCATCAATAACACACAACATGAAAGTTATGGATGAGAGCCTTCATCAAGACTTGAGAAGTTAATCAACAAAGTCATCCACAACAAGTAATCAACACAAAAATATAACTGATAGGTGTTTATATCTATAGTCACTAATTTAGGACTTTTATAATTTCTTGTTGAATAATAGGAGATTGCGGATTGTGTCACTTATTGAAACCGCGTGATTAAGAAGCTATTTGTTGATACAAACTCAATAACTGCTTGTAATAATTTATCGTGGGCTACAAATACTGGCACTGCACTCTTTGCAAAGCACTCCAAATCAATCATAGAACTTAGATGTTCTTCGACACATTTGTCTCTTATCTTTACTTTTATGTGATTTACATCATTGGCTCTGTACTTTAAATTCCTCGTCATTTACTTATCTGTCCAGAATAAAAAAAAAAAAACAAAGGAACTTTTGTAACATTTTTCGATTCATATCAATCCAAATGCTGAAAGGTATTTGGAAGCCTTTTCGCTCTTTCAGCGAAACAAACACGGGCCTCGAAAGCCCGAAAAAATCCACCTGTCAACTCACCAAAACAGGGTCGACAATTGGATCTCATCCATCGTGCGCATGGAATTACCACTTTTTTCCCTATTCAAAGCAATAATTTAATATCTTGTGACCTAATAGGGTGTGTATGGACCTCTCAATGCCTAAGCAAATACAAACTTTATAATAAAAGAAAGAAAGAAAGAGAATAATGTGCCAAAAGTGATGGCGTTAGCTTCCAATTCCTAGACCTTTCCTTTTCCTCCCCATTAATCCAGCGTTTGCTTTGTCTGAACCGTCCCCAAGACATTCAGTTTTCTTTCCCTCTCCTTCTTTATTATATGCTTAGCTTGTCTTCTTGCTTCCCCCACCATTATTGCTCTTGATCACTTCTAGGTCGCATTTTCAGATTCCCTAAACTCTCTCTCTCATCTTCATCATTGCAGAGATCGAAATGGAGACGATATAATAGCTGGTGAATTCCATATTTTATTCATATCGTCCCGCGCACACAGACCTACCCTTTCCATTCCATTCCTTTTTCTCTTCTTCTGATCATCATTGTCATTCATCACATTCTTTGTTCCTGACGACATTTAAGGAGAGGGAGGGAGAGGGAGAGAGATGGTGGCGCCATGGCTGGAGTCCCTGTTGTCGACCTCCTTCTTTCTCCAATTGCCCATCTCACCAGGATGCGCTGCGGAGCGAATGCAACATGTACTGCCTGGACTGCGAGTCTGACGCCTTCTGCTACTACTGCTAGTCATTGTGCCACAAGGACCATCACGTCATCCAAGTGAGTATAACATCTGCAATGTACGGTCTTTCTGGTTCTGAATTGTACGCGCGCATGCAGTCGGATCGATGTGAATATTGAGAATGCGGTTTGGTTTGGTTTTGGAGAGCAGATAAGGAGGTCATCGTACCACGACCTGGTTAGGGTCGCCGAGATTGACAAGGTGCTGGACGTAAGCAGAGTAAAGACGTACGTGATAAACAGCGCGAGGGTCCTCTTCCTCATCGAGTGGCCTCTGCCTCGGAGCTCCACCGGCAAAGGCGTCTCTCATCTGTGCAAAATCTGCTCACGGAGTCTGCTCGACCCTTTGCGCTTTTGCTCTCTCGGTTGTAAGGTCAGTGATCTCGCCACTAGCACGATAATCCGTTTTGACCTCTATGCATCTGCATTTTCGACGAATCATCTCGTCGAACAAGGGGTTCGCACAAAGATTACTCTCAGCTAATTCGACCTAATCATATCTACGGTTCACGAACCATATTCTTTCTTCTCTTCCTTTATTCTCCCCCACATTCGCATTAGTTCTCATGACATTATTAGTGTCATATCAAAGAAGTGAGTTGGATAATAGGACACCACTTCGTTAGATATTGCCCATCTGTGAACGTTTCTTTATCCATCTCTAGAGATTTTCCTTATAGTTATATATTAAGCGAGCTTGATTATATTGATTAAAAATGCGGTTCAATTATTCATTAAATTGAATAAAAAAATCCATTGTTTATGTCGCACAAAACCCACATTAAATTAAATTCTAACTGGGTGTGCGTGAAACGAATGACTTAGCTTGAAGGGATAAAGAGGAATGGAGATGCGAGCTTTGTCTTGAGCGTGAAGAATGACGAAGAAGCTGCGGAAAAGAATAATCGAGCTTTGTCTTCGCTAAATATGTGATAACCGAAGGGACGTATTGAGAACCGAACATAGAACAATCACAAAGAAATCAGAGAAAAATAGACGATGCACGAATTTACCCAAGTTCATCCTCGAATAGGGCTACGTCCTGCAGAGAGATTTCACTATATTTCTGGTTTACAGTCACTCGACTCAATACAATGATCAGAAAACAAGCAAAATATATATGTGCCCCAAATAGGCCCAAACCTAAATCTAGACGAAATCTCTTAAACCGCACCATACGGGCCAGCTTAAATAAAAGCCCAAACCCGTTAAGGTTTCGGGGGCACTGCCCCCGAGCCCCCGCCTGCTCACCGGCGAGCGGGGCAGCGGAACCCCCGTCGGGGGGCGCTGCCCCCGAACCCCCGGCCCGCTGACTGGGCAGCGGGACACCCGTGTCGGAAGCCTTGCCCCCAGACCCCCACATTCCGCACACAGAGGTCACATGTCGTCGGATAACACTTCAGTTTCCCTAATCTCATATGGGCGTTTTCGGTATGAGAAACAAGGGTCCTCGAAATATTCGCCAACTCCAATAATAACGACGTTCCCATTAATTTTTCCCAAGTGTCCTTGGCTCATAAAGTGAACCTTCAGAAGATCACCATAAGCCGAAGCTCGGGGCCAGAATGTTTCTATTCTTCTGTCATGGAAGACTCTAGAATAGAAAACTATTATCTGATGACCTTACTATATTTTTGTCGTGAAGATTATGTATTTCTCTGGCCCAGGTTCAAGACATCAATTTGGATGGTAGACTTGAAATTGTCGCTGAAACTCTTCTTGAAGGTCTGTCCAGGGTAAAGTGGTATACTGATGAAGGACGGGCTCTTACGTCCTTAGATTTTCAGCTTATGTTCAAGCTAATAATGGCAATTTTCTTTTGCTTTACCTCCTCTCACGTTGAATTGGAATTCTCTAATGTTGGAGTCAACACCTAATATGAGAGAGAGAGAAAGTAAAGTTCAACTTGCCAAGGAAATTCATTCGATAAGGTTACGGCAACTCCCTTTCTCACTGAACTCGGCAAATTCATTTGGCGGTGGTACATCTATAAATAAGACTTAGAGTGAAGCATTTAAAAAACAAGGCCACAGTAAGTCTATTGCAGTGAGAGCAAAGAAGAGAGTTGGCCTCGTGAGAGAGAGCCAAGGTGTGAGCCTCAGAATAGAGAAATAGAATAGCTAAGTGTGCACTTGCTCAGCTAGTTTGCTGTGGGTGTTTTGAGTGCAGTGAGAGAAAGTAGATAGTAATAGCTGTGTGAGATTATTTTTAAGTGTAATAGTTGTACAGCCGTTTAATATAATAAGTGGGTCTTGAGTTGTCTATTACAATTCTCTCGTGTTATCACCATAACGCTTCCGCATACCTTACAAGTGGTATCAAAGCAAGTTGCGCACTCTACATCTATAGCTCTTACCTTTTCTTTAGGTTATGATAAATGGGCTACCATGTCTTTGTGAATGTGAAGCCCAAGTTCATGACAATGGAAACTTTCATCAAGGTGGGAAATCAAATCAATAGCATGTATACTATGATAAATCCTATATTGAAAGTGGCTAAGGAATGGGACATCTGAGGCTGCATGAAGTGCCCTCTAATTCATTCTCATCATTCTTTCTTACTCATGAAATGCTACGTTTATTGATGTTCCTTTTGTCCTTCAGCTCATGAGAAGGCTTACTATCTACCAGAGACTGAATATGTTCATTGGGCTCGCGCATACCCCATGAGGATATTATACATCATGGGAAACTATATCTTCAGTGCACTTCAGTCAACCATCTCAATGAAAATGCAAATATATTTTCCTTTGCCAGAATACACAAAAACCCAGATTATTTGACTAGGCGACCTGGTTACTATAATAAAAGGTAGGAAGAGAAAACAAGATTGGAAGTTTTAGAAAATATCGAATAACCCAAGTTTGGCTTCTGTTTTATTGCGCGAGGTTCCATGTACGTGAATTTCTTTTTCATCTTCGTCTTCCTTAATGTATATTTCAATGGAATATGGAGTGATTCGGTTAGTCATATGTCACGGTCAAGAGGTTTTCAACACTAAGGACCGTGACACATCAATAAAAGACCCGTTCAAAACCCAACGAAGCTTCAAGAATCTTTCCAAGGACGGGCGAGACGGTAATTGTGCCGGGGTTCTAGAGAGTTCTCGGCATAAATGCCGGTAGTTGGTAGCTTTCGGAATAAATGTCGATAGGTGGTCGACGAGAAACGATACGATCTCGGCCACCCATCTAAAAACCGATCAATGGTTGTAATCCGAGGCCCTCTACTATATAAAGGGGTGTCCTCCTTCTCATTTGAAACATCCAAAAACAACAAGAAGCAGTTGCTTTCTCTTCCAGAGCTTCTCTCTCTAGATTCTCTCTCTACGATCCGGGTGTCCGAGCGAGTGAGTGATCGGGAAAAAGGCTTGGCCTAGGCTTTCCAACGATCCAAGGAAGCCTAAGTCGCCGCACGGGTCGTTCCCAAACTATCGGCCCGTGACAAGTGGTATCAGAGCAAGTAGAGAGTCCATCCAAGGAGATCGAGGAGCACACCAACTGGTCAAGAGAATGTCGAACAACGAACAACTCGCTTCGGTTGTTGTGGATGAAAGGGCTCCTCAAGAACCGGTTCCCAATGAGCCGGATGCCCAACCAAAGACTCGTGGAAAATCCAAGAAAAGGGATGCTTCGTCGAACGCCATAGCTGCGATCGATGAGAAGCTCACGAGAATGAGAACAGCAATGTTGGAGTTCATCGAAGAACTCGACGAAGTTAAAGGGCGGATCAACGAGGGTGAAGAAACTCTCCGCCATGAATTCACAAACGTCGTCAATCGCACGACGGCCCCTTTGTTCGATAGGGATGAAGTCCTCGAAGCATCCATCGAGGCTCTAAAGCTTGAAGTCGTAGAGCTCAAAGAAGGCAACTCCTCCAAGACCGAAGTCGAAGCCTTGAAGATGGAGGTGCAAGAGCTCAAGACCGAGCTCATCCTATGTAAAGCAAGCATCGCGAATGGTGCTTTGCCCATCCATGCGGCACACAAGCTAGAGGTGCCGAAACCGAAAGAATTCAAAGGCAACCGGTCTGCCAAAGAGGTAGACAACTTCCTATGGAGCATGGGACAATACTTTGACGCCATTGGAATCCAAGAAGATTTGGCCAAGGTACGAACCGCTTCCATGTTCTTAGTCGATAATGCCATGCTTTGGTGGCGAAATAGATATGAAGAGACAAAACAAGGCGCCGACCCCATCACTACTTGGGATGGATTTGTCGAAGAATTTCGGGATTATTTCTTCCCCGAGTATGCTAAACAAGAAGCCCGTAGCAAGCTCCATCGCCTTGAGCAACGAGGCACGATCCGAGAGTACGTGAAGGAATTCACCGAACTCAAACTCCAAGTTCCCAATCTTGGAGAAGAGGAGGCTCTCGGGGCGTTCATGGATGGATTGAAGCCGTGGGCACTACTCGAGCTCAAACGAAGGGACATCAAAAGCCTTTCGCGAGCACTGGTCGCGGCCGAGTCTCTCGCCGACTTCACCAAGGAAGTCCCAAAAACAAGAGGAAGCGGGTGGAGATCCGATCGCCACCATGATGAAGAAGACCAAGCTGTTCGTGGTCGAAAAGACTCGGACAGTAGTCCCAACCGTGGCCGAAGAGATCATGGTGGACGTGAGAAAACATGGGGAGAAGGATCGTCCAAGTCAAGCGATCCCAAGTGGAAGCAACCTCAAGGAGACTACAAGAACAGGTTTGATACTCCACCACCGTCTCCGTGCTTCATTTGCAACGGTCCTCATTGGACACAAAAGTGCCCAAAGAAGAGTAGGATCAATGCCATCCTTGCCGTAGAAGAGGATGAAGAGCCGAAGCAAGAAAAGGAGAGACGTGAGGTGCGACTTGGGACCGTGAAGGTTTTCAACTCAATCAACTCCGTGAAGGACAAAGCTCCGCCAAGGGAGAAGCCGGCACATTCACATCTCTCATTCGTTGAGGTCAAGGTAAGTGGCGTACCCCTCCTTGCCTTGGTCGATACGGGTGCTACGAGCTTATTCTTGTCAAACGAAGCGGCCAAACACTTGGGACTTCATGTGGAACCAACTTGTAATCGTTACAAGACGCCCAATTCTAACGAGATATCAGGCGTAGGCGTGGCCAAAAATGTGGAACTCCAAGTCGGTACTTGGGAAGGCAAACTCCCATTCGAGGTAATTCCTCTCGACGACTACGATCTTATTCTCGGCCTTGAATTTTTCGATGCCGCGAAAGCCATGATAGACCTGAGGAGCAACATGATTATCATCACCGACTCGGAGTGCCCATCCATGGTTCCAATGATTAAGGGAGTGTCCGAAGCCAAAATCCTCTCCACAATCCGAAGAATAAACGAAGAACCAAGAGTTGAGAAGTCCGTGCCCGAACTCTGCACCAAGCCAAAGCCGATAGAGAATCATCCTCTTCAACACAACATGCCGATCCATGTTCTATTCCCGGAGGTAACAAACTTGCCGACCAACATGGAGAAAGTCAAATCAAAGGAGCCAAATGCCCGACAAACTGAGAAGCCGAAGAAACCTCGGAAGAGTCGAAGGCGCTCCAAAAAGCCAACAAATAAACCCCAAGCCAAGAGCGCCGAGGACGTCGCTCGAATGAGTGGGGGAGAATGTCACGGTCAAGAGGTTTTCAACACTAAGGACCGTGACACATCAATAAAAGACCCGTTCAAAACCCAACGAAGCTTCAAGAATCTTTCCAAGGACGGGCGAGATGGTAATTGTGCCGGGGTTCTAGAGAGTTCTCGGCATAAATGCCGGTAGTTGGTAGCTTTCGGAATAAATGTCGATAGGTGGTCGACGAGAAACGATACGATCTCGGCCACCCATCTAAAAACCGATCAATGGTTGTAATCCGAGGCCCTCTACTATATAAAGGGGTGTCCTCCTTCTCATTTGAAACATCCAAAAACAACAAGAAGCAGTTGCTTTCTCTTCCAGAGCTTCTCTCTCTAGATTCTCTCTCTACGATCCGGGTGTCCGAGCGAGTGAGTGATCGGGAAAAAGGCTTGGCCTAGGCTTTCCAACGATCCAAGGAAGCCTAAGTCGCCGCACGGGTCGTTCCCAAACTATCGGCCCGTGACACATACGTATAAAGTTCACCCACGAGTGTATATGAATGTCTTTGGGTATCTCCATTTGTATATTAAACCAGTTACACCTTACGTCAATGTAATTTTTCTTCTCAGAGAGTTTACATAATAATGTCAAACCCAATTATATCACTTATTATCTCAGCTCATTTCTTTAGAGGCTAGATTCTATTTCCCTGATAAAGGCATGCATCATCATGAATCAAAGAGAGTACAAGCAAGGAATTAGCATGTGGGGGTACACCTAGGAATGACCGACTAGTAACCGTCACTAGGAAAAATGCATAGAAACAGAAGATCAGGGAGACAAATTCTTTTGCTGATTTCCAATTTGTTTCCCTTCTGATAGATTGTCCATCCATTTTTACTACAAATATGTGAACTCAAAAAATGGGCATGGCCGTTTTTTTCTGTTCTGAATGGGAAAAAAAAAAGCTGCACCGTTCTTCTTCCTTTTTGTCTGTGTCATGGGATTTGAGGTATTTGACCTATCAGAACCAGAAGCCCTACTCCCATCGTCTGTCTTTTTTTTTTATTGCTTTGGCCTCAGGTGGAAGCAGGTGACTGTGTGATGGCAGTGACCATGTCCAGTGATACGCAGGGTTGATCCACCGGTACCTGCAGAACCAATAACAGTCAGAGATTAGAAAGAAACTTTTCTTCATATTATGAGAAAAATATTAGATATGTTATGTCAGTCTGACAGTACGCTGTTCTTCACATGAGTAAAGTTTTTACTGGGCGAGACTGACACACATCTTGACTTAGTAGTGCCATGCTACCGTACTTTCCTTTCACAATTAATGCCTTGACTACCATCTACATTATTTGGTCATAGATTACGTACTCGATGCATGATGAATTGATGATGGCGTTTATTCTCCTGCAGTAGAAGTGATTCTTATTAAAAAGTCCTTTCAGCAACAAAAATTTTGCACTGACTTCGATTAATGTGAAAGAATGGTTCCATGACATGTCAATGTGGGCCTAAGAGGCAGTGTAGTTTATTGATATATTTTTCAATATGGAAACTCTTACTTCGTTCAAATGATGGGTCAAGTGTAATTATTTTTAGGGAAAGTTTCAAAAAGAGATCCCGAAATGGAGTCATTTTCTTAAATAATTACTTGAAGTGGACCTCATGTCAAATAAGAACCTAAAGTGTCTTCATTTTTTGAAATAAGAGTTTGAAGTGAATCGTGTCTCAAATAAGAGCTTGAAATAGTCAAATCAATTTCAAATAAGGACTTTCATTGGTTAAAGGGGTGTTTTCGTCTTTTTACTTTTTTGAATTTTTTCTTTCTTTTTTCTTTTTTTCTTTTTCTTTTCCCTTTCTTGTCCTTTTTTTTTCCTTCTTTTCCCTCCTCTAGCCATTGCCAGAGTCGGCAGAGGTTGCCAACCTCAAGCGGAGGCTGCCGACCTCAAGCGGAGGACGCCCTCGCCTAGGCATGTGAGGGTTGACCTCGTTGGTGTTGGGCGAGGGCTACCCTCACCTGGCCTAGCGAGGGTCGCCCTCGCCCGCCTAACCCAAGCGAGGCGACCCTCTCTTGACGCTGGCAAGGGCAACCTAGGCAAGAGGGTTGCCCTCGCTTGCGTCGAGCAAGGGCGACCCTTGCCAAATCCGGTGAGGGCAACCCTCGTCCTCACCAGCCTAGGCGAGGTGACCGTCACCCGACGCCAGCGAGGGGGGCCCTTGCCCAAGGCCGTCGCCAGCCAAGCACAATGATCGCCGGCGAAGAAGAAAAAAGGGAAAAGAAAAAAGAAAAAGGAAAACAAAATGAAAGTGAAAAAAATTATGTATTTTTTTTCACTAAAATACCCCTTTCTGGCGACGGAATAGTCACCGACCGACCAAAGGTCCTCATTTGAGATGAGTTGGCCACTTTAAACCCTTATTTGAGACAATATTTACTTCAGACCCTTATTTAAAAAAATGACTCCACTTCGGGCCTCTTTTTGGAATTTTCCTTTATTTCTACTCCTCTTGCATTTCAAAAAAAAGAAGAGGAAACAGCCTCATAAATGTTTCGATCAAAAGCTTTTCCCAGTGAATGCAATCATAATATTTTAAGTAGGATTCATGGTGTTGATTAATTAGCAAGATGGACATATGAATCGCAGCTAATGCAAAGAAGAACCGAGTACCATGCGTATTATCTTATTTATGATTTAAATATTGGCTCTAGAGTTTTCACTTGAAGTAAATACAAAATCTAGTCCGTCAATTGAATGGCTTTTTAAAGAAAAAAAAGTAGGGTGACCTGGCAAAATGATGAGATATTTGGATTAAACAGAACGAGGGAAAGAATAGAAGAGCTGTCCTGTCCCTCTTAGCGATGGCAACAAGCATTTAATCGGTGAGGTTGACCTGTCAGATGCCGATGTATCTAGCTAAATGCATGTGAATGGTTATAAAGTTAAAAACTGTATGGATCAGTCAATCATATCCATGAAAATTAATCTGGGTCTTATCTTGGGGTGACCTTAAACGAACAGTATCTTTTGATGTGATGCTGATAACGATGACAACTCAAATTAAGGCACTTGATGATGTGTTGATGACGAGAATGATGATGCAGGTTGTGGTGAAGGACCCCATGTACAAAGCCAGGAAAATAATAGGATAACAGTGGAGTGGGCAACGAAAAAGAGGATTGCTTCGTCAAAGGGGGAAAGAAATGGGCGGTTGCGCTTGAAGTGGTAGTAGGGTTAGCTTTGACTTACGAAGTGGCCTGCTCCAAGAATCCAGTAAAACTGCAAGTTCTTGTATGATCTCTTGAACCCCTTTGTGACACTTCCTGTCCCACAATACAAAGGAGTCCTTTCCATGCTTAAAAATGTCTTGAGTCCTTCCCACCTGAAATTTATTTTTAACAAAAGGATCAACTGAAAAATCACAAAATGTTTATTCATTCCTGCATGAGAGAGAGAGAGAGAGATTTACTTGAGCTTCTCAACCCATGCTTCAGTCCCCTTAGTTGCACAGATTAGATCAACCTGCACGACATTAATTAGATCAAGCCATTCCATTAGTCTTCCGTTTCTTTTTAGTTGCCTTTTTGTCTTTTTGTTTTCTACTTCCCACAATACACTTTCCCTACATATGAAGTCATTGTTGGGGCTACAAATACAGGAGGACCAGCCAGAGCTAAATCTTTATGAAAAAAAAGGTCAGCAACAGGATACCAAGGTCATGAGGTAGTGATGAGTAATCAAAACTTTAGTGGGGTGGTCCATGTGGAATTATACCTTCTCCAGCTCAGTTGCTTTCCATTGACGTCAAAAAGTTTGAAGAGTTGAAACTTGAGAGTGACTCCGAGAAAGAGATATCTTACCTGCCCATTGTATATAGTCACATTCACTCCTTTGGCCAGCAGCTCATCGACCTGAATGCATACATGCCTAAAGATCAGTACCAACAGCATATCTGAGAATAGTAAGTAATTATTCACAAGACACGTGAAATGATAAGATATATATATAGATGACAAGAATAATTAGCAGCAAAAAGACAAGCTTTTGTTTTCACATTATGTCTTGTAGTAGATAAAAAAATTGTCTGCAGCAAAAGTCTGGCTTTCATTGCGATATTAGATATTGCAGCATCTTTCCTTCAATGTACACAAAGGCAAAGGGTCCAAAACATACACCGATATATATCAGAGGATTGATCTCACCCTCTTTTTCTTTAAGACCTTGTTAGTCTTTGTGTGCGATAATAATTATTCAATTACTGTCCTGCCGGCAATTCTTGACCTTAACAAGGAGTTCTACATCAATTAATCCATTTGAACCGCCTACAGAAGGATTTAAAAATTCTCTAGCACAGTGATGTCAATTACGTTACCTCTTCAATTCTTGGTTTCATGAAATCACCTTGAAGAGATGAGAAGACGGAGTCCGACTGCTCTCCCCATCTGCACAGATGAATAATTCATGTGGTTCATCAGACATTGGAAATCCTCAACAGAACTATTTTTCTTTTACTAATGACGGAATGAAAAGGCGCTTACGTAAAATTTGCTGGGATTATCCGGAGCTTCTTCTTGACAGCCCCGTTCATCAAACTGTCCAAGTCGCCGGCAACACTAGTGGAAGTTTTGAAGTAACTCAAGTATCTCGCGTATCTCTTCATCGATGACACTAGTTCCACTGCTTCCATGGACACGGGGTCCATTCCGCTATCCAGTAAAAAATTGTAGAAATCCTACATTGTCAAGAAAAGTGTGGAAGACCCAAAGCTTGTAATTTGTAATGTAAAAAAAGAGCTAATCTTGTTAATCTTCTTGGTAATTTTAGTGTCGCACTTTCAACTTTATAGAAAAGAATGTATAGAATATGTCGTACCACTGAATTGCTACTGGAGGAGATCAATCCCTCAAGCTCACTCCAAGAAGCTGTGGCCTCTGTATATTGCCCGCTCCTTAGCTGCTGCCTAATCTTCTCAGCTACGCTGTTTTCTGAAACCGCTTAGTTACATTACCAGAGATAATACAATCCAAAAATCTTTTTTTTTTAACAATTTACTCTAATAGTGAAGATGATGGACCTGTTCGACTTTTCCACACCATTGTCATCAAGTCTTGAAACGTCTTTGAGAAGAGGAGCCCACGAAAACTGCAAAAAGAAAGGAAAAAAAAGATTTTCAGGCGAAGATTTGGATATTCAAGATTCCCAAAGGAAAAATAGGAACATTTCAGGATCTGCTTTCGAAATATATTCTCACCACAAAGTCTTCAGGGGAGATCCAGCTGTCTCCTAATGCAACTCCTGCATTGAAGAGATTAATCAGAGTCCCAAAATTGAATCCTTAATTCGTTCCAATACCAGATAACACAAGATGAATCTTGAAAACCAGCAAACTGGATTTTGTTCTTTTCTTTTCTTTTTCGGAACAATGAAGATTTTCATCGGTGAAACTCAGTTCTTGAGAAGCTAAAGAACAGAAATCTATGTTATGATACCTCCAAGCTTAAGCTTCAATTTGCCAGCTTCAATGGCTTTCAGTACAGACAAGGCAAGAGTGACTGCATATTTCCCTCCGTAAGACTCAGCCACAATGTAGAGAGGACTCTTCTGGAGACTCTCATTCCTGTTGAATATCTCTATCAGCAATGTACACAAATCTGTTCCAGCTTCTTCATCTGTCTTCACAAAAAGCTTTGGATCCTCCACAAAACTATATCCTGTTCCAACTGGGTTGTCCTGTATTTGTATTATATCAATCAAATATCATCCAAGCATTTATATAAACGAGCAATTGGGGAAAAAAAAATCAAATCCATGTCTCGTTTATAAATTGTTCATCATTTTACCACAAACAAGAGATCAGCTTTCTGCAACCATGTCGACTTTCGTGGTTTCAGGTTGGTGTCCAGTGGTCCAATCTCTTCAAAGTTGCCCATCCCAACTCCTGATGCTCCCTGTTTTAATGAAAGCAAGTACATTAATATGTCTCAACATGCATTGTATGCACTTTACAAGCTAAAAAGACGAATAATTTTATTCGTGTTTGGTGTAGAGGGAATTACCGGTCCACCCTGCAACCAGAGAACGACAGGCCAGGGCTTGGAGGGATCATCAACTCTGTTTGGACTTCTGTAGAGCCACCAGAACATGTGTGCTTCTGTGTAATTGCCAAACCAATACACACACAAACGCAAAGAAACAGGTCAGACAATGGAAGTGAGGATTAATTCAGAGGTTCTGAAGCATCTTCGGGGGCTTACTGGGTCTGACTTCAACATAACCCCACTCTTCTGATCCATCCTCTGTTCTTTCAGCTATGTCCATCCACCCATACCCAAGCCACAGCAGAA